>JAQGDQ010000514.1:0-145000 GCA_030141605.1 Tubiluchus corallicola
TAAGAATCCTTTGCCTTTTTGTTGTTTGTCTTATGAAATTCACAGGTTTCGCCAGTTGTGATTGCCAGTGCCAGATGTGAATACACTTTCAAAAATCTGATGAGAAAGTATTTGGGGAAGCTTTGGAATTGTCTATGAATTATATTAACTCAATAATATTAAACTTTTTTCAGTTGTTTACTGACTGCCAAATAAGAAAAGTATTTGTAGAAAGTTTATGATGGGGAATGATCCGTGATCATAGCAGCCCTTGCTGCAAGCACTGTCCTTTTGTACTTTCACATTAGATTTTTTCTTGCGGAATCAGCTTGTGGCAATTGATTAAAAAAATCCAAGTTATGTTATTGCTTTTTATACTTAGATGCTTGACTTTGAGTGTGTTGTTTGGAATAGGAGTCACCTCATGTAATTCTTTCTAGATAGATTTCCCCCTTTTTACACTTCTTGTTAATTTTGTCTAAATTCTATTTAACACAGTTTCTATGGCATCTTGATACACCAGATTTGATTTTAGTTATTTGCTCACTTTTAAATGCTATCGATTCAGATTGACTTTTTATATTCACTGAACATAGTTGATTTGCTCTATTGAGCAGTGTTGATCCCATCTAAAAATATGCTTTTTCTCCCCAAGATGGAGAAATCTGGTATCTATGATTTATTAGTGATTGGGAGACTGATAAGGTCAAAAATGCTAGTTTCTTTTTCTGACGCCAGACACTGTCTGTCTAGGCAAATCCTAGACTTGTATGCGTTTGAAAAACTGAAAAGAACATTTTTCATTCTTTGATACCACTGTTTATGTGTGATTATCAATTATTTTTTTCATGGCATTTCCACTTCAGTATTCATAAAGTCTGCACCTTTTGAATTATAAATAAAATATGATTTTGTACAGCTTGTACAGCTCGTACAGCTATATTGATCCATAGATCACGTCTAAGCATACAGTACTAGCCTGTGTGCTTTACTTTAGTAAGTTGTGTGCTTTATTATTGATGAATAAAATTCTCTTTTTGGGTAGGTTGGCATTTGAATCATCTGACCATGCCATGCATTTGTTTTGACGTAGGCTATGCGCGTTGCTGACTGACTTGCAATCTGGCATGATTTAATAATTTGTGTAGTACACAGTTTGTAATTCAAAGAATCATGGCTGCTCAAGAGAGATAGGAATAGAACGAGCTTTTACTATTCTGATCTGGCTGTAGAGTATGCTTTTGTTGTTATTTCTCAGGAAGGTATGATGTAGTATTAGACGAAACACATTATAAGGACTTGCTCTTGCAACACTGCAACCCTCCTCCTTCTACTGTCAATACAGAATCTGCACTTATTCGAATGGGTATGTTTGATTTACTCAATAAATTCGTAATTGTAATTAGCAGATAATTGTATCATTAAACCTGTTTTTTTGAGCTTGTGTCATCCTGTACCATCAGTTGCTGACAATTTTAATCATAACCTTGCAGTTCTATAATAGTTTTACAGTACACCTTTCTTCGTCACCCAAAAGTAGTTCATGTTGGTGAATTTAAATGCTGTTTTTCTTTGTTGTGGGATTCTCTGGTTACTTGTATCTGTTTTTGTAACTGACAATTATCTCCTTATTAGGTCTGGAGCTGTGTTGGTGCATGGTTGATTGGTTGTTATTGTTCCAGAAACTTTAGGTATTTTTAACTAATTACTTATAAATTACCTGCAAATTAGATCTGTTAATAAGAAATATTTTTTTCTAGGATTTCCTTACCATCAGTTGTCATCAAGTGGGGATATGCCGTCAATGTGCATGTGGTAAGTATTAGTGTTCAAATACGTTATAATGTGCTGCAAATTACGGTTTACAAGTTTGTTTTATGTTTTTTTCTAGTATCCTTGAAATAGAAATACTTATTTATAAAGAGTTGTAGTGAGGGCCAAGACAACTTCTGATTCTTTCTCGAATTACTCTTGGTCTCTATGCCTTTTCAAACATTTGAGCCAAGAACTGGAAACCTGTTCACAAGTAATGTCTTTTAGTATACCTTCTTGGCTTTAATAAATTTTTTTACTACATGACAAATAATCACTTTCAAAAGCTTTATATCCCATCATGGAGTTGAATTCGTGACGTTTGAAAGAAAGTTTGAACCCCTGCTAAACTAAGCTAATGCGTCAAGTGAATGGGTCATCGGCCTTAGTCATAAATGTTGTGGTCTGCTTTAATTATCTATTAGTAAGGCAAGGCTTATGCTTTTGGTCCATGCAAATAATCCTTCTTTTTTCAAAATATGGACAAACTATTGCTCTTTTTTTCCAGGGCTGAATTTGACAGTTTAAATATAACAGTTTGTTAATGTCCATTTCAGTCATCTGGACAGTTCCTCAAGTCAAGGATTTAATAGCATCGTTTCGCTACAGTAGAGTGTTGTTTGTACAATGAGTATGTACAGTATTTGCTCTTTATGATTTAGTTTTCTGTTTATAGGCACGTTCCTGCCCATACTAGTCGTGAAATATTGGTTATATCAGGTAGTTTGACATCTTGCGATCCTGGTGATATTTATATTACAATTAAGGTAATTTTCAAATATTTTTAAAAGAAACATATATTAAAGTTAATATAATATAAAAAGTCATTTTGGCTCGCACAATTAAGAGAAAAATTGGCCAAGTTGTGGTTGAATATTCTTATAAAAACTTGAGATTATAGCTGAAGATTAATGCTGTGGGTTACGAAACTACATACTTCTTAATAGAAAATCAAGGATTGGTCAAGGTGCGTTTTTTACAAATCGGTAAAACATCCTTTGCTGTATATTTTAGGCTCTCAAAGACTCCAGTATCCGGTGCTCTGTGATCGGTTTAGGAGCAGAAATCAGAGTTTGTGATAGACTTTGCAAAGCTACAAGTGGTAATTATATTCATCAGTTTTAGTATTACTTGACCTATTTTTCTAGTTCTTGCAATTTTTTATCCGATTTGTACTTTCAGCTTTTATTACCAATGCAATCAGTACAAAGTTGCTGAAGATATTTTAGAGTGCCACTGTGTAAGCACTGACTAACACTGCAAAGCACCGACTACAAGTTAGTTCACAGTTTTCCCTGAAGGAGTTTGCTAAACTAATAGTAGATGGCTACTTGATTCTTAGTAGAGCTAAGAATCCTTTGCCTTTTTGTTGTTTGTCTTATGAAATTCACAGGTTTCGCCAGTTGTGATTGCCAGTGCCAGATGTGAATACACTTTCAAAAATCTGATGAGAAAGTATTTGGGGAAGCTTTGGAATTGTCTATGAATTATATTAACTCAATAATATTAAACTTTTTTCAGTTGTTTACTGACTGCCAAATAAGAAAAGTATTTGTAGAAAGTTTATGATGGGGAATGATCCGTGATCATAGCAGCCCTTGCTGCAAGCACTGTCCTTTTGTACTTTCACATTAGATTTTTTCTTGCGGAATCAGCTTGTGGCAATTGATTAAAAAAATCCAAGTTATGTTATTGCTTTTTATACTTAGATGCTTGACTTTGAGTGTGTTGTTTGGAATAGGAGTCACCTCATGTAATTCTTTCTAGATAGATTTCCCCCTTTTTACACTTCTTGTTAATTTTGTCTAAATTCTATTTAACACAGTTTCTATGGCATCTTGATACACCAGATTTGATTTTAGTTATTTGCTCACTTTTAAATGCTATCGATTCAGATTGACTTTTTATATTCACTGAACATAGTTGATTTGCTCTATTGAGCAGTGTTGATCCCATCTAAAAATATGCTTTTTCTCCCCAAGATGGAGAAATCTGGTATCTATGATTTATTAGTGATTGGGAGACTGATAAGGTCAAAAATGCTAGTTTCTTTTTCTGACGCCAGACACTGTCTGTCTAGGCAAATCCTAGACTTGTATGCGTTTGAAAAACTGAAAAGAACATTTTTCATTCTTTGATACCACTGTTTATGTGTGATTATCAATTATTTTTTTCATGGCATTTCCACTTCAGTATTCATAAAGTCTGCACCTTTTGAATTATAAATAAAATATGATTTTGTACAGCTTGTACAGCTCGTACAGCTATATTGATCCATAGATCACGTCTAAGCATACAGTACTAGCCTGTGTGCTTTACTTTAGTAAGTTGTGTGCTTTATTATTGATGAATAAAATTCTCTTTTTGGGTAGGTTGGCATTTGAATCATCTGACCATGCCATGCATTTGTTTTGACGTAGGCTATGCGCGTTGCTGACTGACTTGCAATCTGGCATGATTTAATAATTTGTGTAGTACACAGTTTGTAATTCAAAGAATCATGGCTGCTCAAGAGAGATAGGAATAGAACGAGCTTTTACTATTCTGATCTGGCTGTAGAGTATGCTTTTGTTGTTATTTCTCAGGAAGGTATGATGTAGTATTAGACGAAACACATTATAAGGACTTGCTCTTGCAACACTGCAACCCTCCTCCTTCTACTGTCAATACAGAATCTGCACTTATTCGAATGGGTATGTTTGATTTACTCAATAAATTCGTAATTGTAATTAGCAGATAATTGTATCATTAAACCTGTTTTTTTGAGCTTGTGTCATCCTGTACCATCAGTTGCTGACAATTTTAATCATAACCTTGCAGTTCTATAATAGTTTTACAGTACACCTTTCTTCGTCACCCAAAAGTAGTTCATGTTGGTGAATTTAAATGCTGTTTTTCTTTGTTGTGGGATTCTCTGGTTACTTGTATCTGTTTTTGTAACTGACAATTATCTCCTTATTAGGTCTGGAGCTGTGTTGGTGCATGGTTGATTGGTTGTTATTGTTCCAGAAACTTTAGGTATTTTTAACTAATTACTTATAAATTACCTGCAAATTAGATCTGTTAATAAGAAATATTTTTTTCTAGGATTTCCTTACCATCAGTTGTCATCAAGTGGGGATATGCCGTCAATGTGCATGTGGTAAGTATTAGTGTTCAAATACGTTATAATGTGCTGCAAATTACGGTTTACAAGTTTGTTTTATGTTTTTTTCTAGTATCCTTGAAATAGAAATACTTATTTATAAAGAGTTGTAGTGAGGGCCAAGACAACTTCTGATTCTTTCTCGAATTACTCTTGGTCTCTATGCCTTTTCAAACATTTGAGCCAAGAACTGGAAACCTGTTCACAAGTAATGTCTTTTAGTATACCTTCTTGGCTTTAATAAATTTTTTTACTACATGACAAATAATCACTTTCAAAAGCTTTATATCCCATCATGGAGTTGAATTCGTGACGTTTGAAAGAAAGTTTGAACCCCTGCTAAACTAAGCTAATGCGTCAAGTGAATGGGTCATCGGCCTTAGTCATAAATGTTGTGGTCTGCTTTAATTATCTATTAGTAAGGCAAGGCTTATGCTTTTGGTCCATGCAAATAATCCTTCTTTTTTCAAAATATGGACAAACTATTGCTCTTTTTTTCCAGGGCTGAATTTGACAGTTTAAATATAACAGTTTGTTAATGTCCATTTCAGTCATCTGGACAGTTCCTCAAGTCAAGGATTTGGTAGCAAAGGTTATTTTTGCCCCCAGTGCAAAAGTAAATATTGTGAGTTGCCTGTAGAGTGCAAAGCTTGTGGTAAGTGATGTTTGTTTAAAATCAAGTTTTGTCGACTGATATTTAAGAAAATTTTTCATTTTTTGTCTTGGTTTTTTATTTCCGTTTTGTTGTATTGATTCACGCATTTTTAGCACTTAGTCGTACTGAAGATTTTAGACTAAAAAATATTCAAAGATTTTTTTTTAATTTTTGCAAAACATGCACATTCAAACTCACGAGAAATATTAATGTATAGTAACTGTCTCTGTATACGGTATGCTGTTTGGAAAATAACAATGCCAGCTTGGATTTGAAATCTAAGTTTTTGATGATTAAGGTTCTGTTGTCTTACAGGTCTCACATTGGTTTCTGCTCCTCATCTTGCTCGCTCGTACCATCACCTCTTTCCACTGGATATCTCTAAGGAAGTACCACTAGCAAAACTGCCTCCTGGTGTGACAAATTGCTTTGCATGTCAGACATATTTTACCGAAGCTCTGGTACAGTATCTTAATTTCTAATAACTAGATTCATTAAAATTTTCTTGTAAACCAAAATTAGAAAACATAAAATGAAATAACTGAAGCGAAAATTAATGCCAAGAACTGTTACTAATAGAACAACATGGGCCTCGAGGCATTGTGAAGTGCAAACAAATGCGTTATTTGGTTCAGCAGATAACCCTGTTAGGCTCACTTAACCTTTGACCTTTTCACGATCATCATCAATCGCTGGAACTGTGACAAGGCTTATTAGGTGTGACTGCAGTAAAGCAGTGAATAGGAAAACAGTAATTGATGTTTTGTTTTATACAGGTGTACCTTTGTGAAAAGTGTGAGCAGTACTTCTGTTTAGAATGTGATCTGTTCATACACGAGACTCTGCATTCCTGTCCCGGATGTGCAAATAAGCCAGGTAGCCAAGGTCCTTCGAATGACACCTGAGATTTATTGATGTAATGGTGATTTGTCTACTTAGCAAGTCAATCTATAAGCACTCAAGGGCAATGCTGTAATATGTGTTCAAGGTGATGCAACAAAGACCTGTCTTCAATTGCATTTTCATTGGGGATGCACAGGTGTCAGTTGGATACAAACGTTATCCAGTGTGAGTCATAAATGTGATTTATTCACAAATCAAAAAGCAAGCTACAGTATGTCCTAGGTTAAAAAAATATTAACCTTGGTGCACTATGTTACTGCCTGGAAAGTTCTTATAAAAGGCTGTGAAAATAATCTGAGAAACAAGAACAATTTGAGAAGGGAAAACACTTATTGACAGCAAACTAAATGAATGAGAAACTTGAATACTAAATGTTATTATTTTGATTACTATAGCTGATGACACAATTATTGTGTTATTGTTATTGTAATGTATTAACACTATATGTCATGAAATGCACAAACAAAAATATGTCGTTTACAAATTACATTCCATTTTTTTGTAATAAATAATAATAAAACTTTAACTAAAATTCTGCATTCTGGTAAAATTGATCTGTCGATCAGATCATCGAATCACTCATCTTTCCTGTTTTATCAATTCACACTGCGATCACTTCACATGCTCGACCTTTTTTTGGCAAAATTAAACTTAATCACTGAGTATTCAGACATTAATTTTACTATAAACCAATAAAACATAAATGTCCACATTACACAATCATTTCATCCACAAGCTGTGGCTATATGTGTAATAAAATAAATTTTTACTATATTTGTTGACTGATCATTTCCTCTAATTTTATGGCACAGTTCAAGTTATCGCAATAGCATATTCTCCCCGTTTTTTGTTCAAGATGTAATCACTGCAACTTTCTGATGGAACCGGTCCGCAGAAAACTCTGGATTTGGGCGTTGTTAGCCATCAGTCCCAACCTTCTGAGCCCCAGGTTTCAGAAATGTCAATCACGTCAATATTTTCATTTGACTCCATGCCTTGTGAGTTTCGGTCTCTTCTTGGCCGCCGTCTCTTGCGTTTCTGGCACGTTTCAGAACTATCAGTCTGATCCACATGAATTTCAATTTCAGCCAAGTCATCGGTGTGCTTATCATCAAGTTTATCACTGAAGTCTTCCACTATGACTAATTCAGCATCAGTAATAGCTGAAACTTTGTTGGAACTTTCTGCAAGTACAGTCGGTTTTTCTCCAGGACTTCCAATATCTGTGAAAGTTTGCCTGATGTTAGATTGTGCCAACAGGTGCCTACTTTCTTTATCAGATACTGCAGAACTGGGTGGCAACAGTCCCAAAGATATTTGGTAGTACACAACTGAAGCATCACTTCCAACAATAGCTATTGTTGCCCTGTAATTGTACAACACTTAAATTATCACGTTTGTCTGCCTATGTTGTATTTTGTCCAAATTTCTGTTAGATTAGTGACATGTTAAAAAAACATAATCAATGAGCGTGATGTTAAATGGGCAGTCAGAATTATTTTACAAAATTAGCAAAATTATTGATTATGCGTGCAAATAGATGCATCTAATGCTAAGATGGATTGAAATTTATCGCAACTCTCTGCCTGAACCAAAAGTAAAGCGTGACATTCGATCACGGGGCTATAGGATTCAGTAATTAGGTGCAGTCCAAAAAAGGTGTTTAAGTTAAAATCTCCGAAAACTGTCAATTGAAGGCTGGGTTACACTATTAATATTATCTATTTGCAAAGATTTTAAGTTTTTCAGAGATTCAGGGATAAGTGTTTACATTGCGCAGTAACAGCATGGCGCAATTTTTTATTATAAATGAGCGTGCCAAGCTTTGAAGTTATCATGACTTTAAATTAATTTTACTAATTACATGAGGCACTTATAACAATTTTATTGCTAGAACATTCTAGTGCTTTTCTCAAATATTAATATAAGCTCAGCTTGGCTTTTGCTTTAATATATCACTGTAGATTACGTAGTTTGTCACTGCTTGTAATTTTCAAACAACCATTTTAATTGCAGTTTGAATTATGACTTTCCTGATTCAAATTGCTGTGCAAATGTGAATATATGTGAATTCAAAGGTGTTTGAATATGAATGTTCAATGCTCAGTGCTAGTGATTAAGCTGCAGGTGACCGCTAGCTGTGTAAACTACAGTCTACACAGACAAAAGCGCTAACCTGTTCGAAGAAGGATTTAACTCTCTTAGCAGTTTATCTAATTTTGACATAGATAAATCTTCATCCACCATAACTGGAATAACATGTTTGTGGTCGCTCTCAGTATCAGCTTGCCCATACAAAATCACCTTTCTGCTTTCTTGCAGTAATCTGTATTCCACATTTTGCCATCTTTTCCCTAAAATTAAAAAAAGGATTGAAATTTTATTATCCAGCATCTGGGAATGCAAGGACTGAATACAAGGCGTAGTGATGTAACATTTTTAAATGTCACAACTAGTAAGCAAGACTGAAAAAAATATAGCTATCTATTCCTACTTTAGAATAGTACAAATTTCTACTTTTTGCACCTAGTGCTTGGCAGGGTTTTGTCTTGTAACGGGTGGTTGTGATAAGACCGGAATCTGACTGAATGACTCATAGTCAAGACTAAACATCTAAGGACCACAGAACCAGCAGTGTTGTCTTAGCCATTTTGGATGTATACATTTTATGAGGTAAATAGACAGAATGGCATGTATTGAAATCCTGCATTCAATAAAAAGTTCTTTATTGTTGAGTATCATGTAACAATCGCATCAACAGCATCAATCACATTGGTCTTGCTAGTACATGTATTTTGAATTTTTTAATTTAATGCTAGTTAAGCCTTGCCTTTGCACAAATCATCATACACAATCTTTGCAATTGCAGCTGTGTCTTCTTTTGTCTTATTGGTAGCCTGCAAATCCAAAAAATAAGTTTGGTTAATTGAATTTATTTAAGTTGATGTTTAGTACTTTAAATAAATCAATATATGCCTATAATATGCCTTTTTCAGGAACCGATTGTGTTTTTTTGGTTTTTACTTCTCAGAAATGTATTTACCAAATTACAGTCAAAACTTTGGGCTTTTTCCGTAATTACCACCTTTTTTGGCATAAAAATATCAGTTATAATAAATTTGGTATCCATAACTATGAACAAAAATATAAATATGGTTCACAGATTCATGGATGATAGCTCAGCTTTTCTTTATTAAATTAAATTCTACATTTCAACAAGCAAAACAGATATTTGCTGGACAGCAAGCTGGTTATTACCACTCAAAGTATTTCTAATATGAAAAAATCTTACTTAAATCTTCAGGTTTTTAGGGCTTACCATACATATATACAAAACATTATCTTATCCACTATAATGATGGCTGCTATCTAGCCATCATTATAGTGGATAAGATGATGCAAAGTGGATAAGATGACGCATACAAAGTATTATGGTCCGGATGATGTAAAACCATTTAGGTATGTTAAAATATTGGTGGTTTACAAGAATAAATGCAGGGATTGTCATAAATGTTCCATGGCTACTAATAGGACGTGTCAGTGGTTGGCTGCTTGAGTGAAGGAATATGAGGCACCAACAAGTAGACCAGGACAGCCAGCAACTGAGCTTGTCCAACATGTTCAAAAGGCTAGGCATGAGGTTGTATCAAAGGATGTTGAGATTTAAGACATGTTAGAGCGTGAAAGTAAACCATACAAGGGAACTATTTATACAAAAGTGTTTGGGGTGTCCTCTTAAATAAACAGAATGATTCGGAAGATTCTCGGCATGTTAATAATGGTTCATTTTCATTGTTTAGAAAAATGGACCCATGGTGCATGCTGGAAACAATTTTGGGATGCACACATTCTCAGGAAAAGTCTGTAGAATCATTAAAATATAAAAATTGTGTATTATATTTTAATGATTCTACAGCCTATATATGTAATTATGGACTTACATTTCTATGACAGAATGGATGCCAATCACATGAGACCAGAGTCTGATTCTGTCTGAATATAGCTTGCTTTATATTTTGAAATCGAGATATGAATGTGCACATGTTACTGTTAAAGAATTCTGCAGGTTTATGGATACCTAAAAGCTCTTATGCTTGTTTTATTTTTTCTGGCAAAGCACACATCGCCCATATTGAAGGTTCAAGTAAAACAGCAGAAATAGCAATGTTTACTGATGATGTGCCTTAAAGAACAAATATAGAAATGATCTCTTAAGCTGTTTATGTAATAATTTAACAGAATTTAATTTAATAAAGAAAAGCTGATCCAAGAATCCATCAATCATGTTTATAAAAATGACAAAAGATCTCAACGTTTTTCAAAATACTTCTTTTTAATTATCAGGTATGTTAGTTACACTAAAGATTTTTATAGATTTAGCCCAATACAATTCTCTTCTCACAACTGTTCAATGTAATTAAAATTTCAAGAAATGCAACGTAAATTTTATTTACGCTTATTAACCTATACAGTTTAGCCTCGTTATGTCGCCAAACTCGTCTCTCGCCATAGAAAGTACCAGGACGGATTTCCTGCTTTGATATTTACCTCGTTAAGTCGCCACCCTCGCTTCTCGCCCTCGCCACGTCATGCTAGGATGAGTGCTTATGTAAACAATATTCGTTATGTCGCCAAACAGACAAACTCAGAGGTGAATCGATCAATACATATACCGCGTGTCGATCAATATAACCGCGGTATGTAGACAATGCTGCTGTACTCGATAGACAGACATAATTAATCTAGTGTGTGTCTCACCAGGATTAGATTAGGAGTGCTGTGGTTAGTTAATGCGCAGAGAAACTAAAGCGTCACCGATATTTAAAAAAGGTTTTTTAAATAAAAAAGTAACATTCTAAGATTATTTTTATGACATTTTTCATTTCTGATTTAATGTTGATTGGTATCATAATGCGAAATATATGTTATATGTACATAGAGGAACACTATGTTAATCAACTATTATGTATATACATATAGACTAACTTCGCTATATTCCCATTATCTCACCATACTCGCCTCTCGCCAAAAATTTGCCCTAGACGGACAGTGGCGAGATAACGAGACTAGACTGTATATGCCATTGGTGAGACAGTCAAGCAGCAATTTACACGTGGCATCAGGTATCTACTTAAACAAAATCATTAAAAGTTTGAGATTTAATGTTAATTACTTAGAGTATAACTCACTATACATGCATGTACATTACCTTGTTTAATACATATAAAGCGTAAGCTGTTTATGTAAATTACAAAGTTCTAAATTATTTATACACCAGGTGTCCCAAAAGTTACTACAAAGATTTTCATCTGACCTTTTTGGCATCACTCAAAAGCAGTCTTTGAGCTTTTGTTTGTGCTCGAGTCTTAACTGGGCCACCTTTATTATTGCGATGACAATAACCTAGGAACAAAGGTGCTGAATTGCAACTTGGAAAAAAGCATATGATCATAGCTGAAGTGCAACAAAACAGCAGATTGACACTATTGTACATGTATTCACTTTGTAGCTGTTTAGTTTTTCCACAAGATGAAGTTCCTCACCAGCTGCAAGACAATCTCAATGCGAAATTTCTCGAGTGAGTGTTGGTTTGGTTGCCAGCTCCCTCTCGAATAGATTACTTCATTTTGACAGATTAAACACACGGCTATTTGTATGAGGTTCAATCAAGAGCATAATTTATGCAAGATGACCAGGAGACAATCATAGCTTCAGCTAAAAATTAGAGATGTTGTAAAAATGTTTAAGTTGACACAATAACGTGATATATAAATGCACATCAAACTTTCAAGCCTTTTGTTCCATTTCTTTAGAAAAAGTAAATTTGTAAACCGTGTAGCAACTTTTAAGACACATAGTTATTGATTATCGTATCGATAAAAAAATTTTTCTATCGTTAGCTATCAAATCGATATTATTCTAGAAAATATCATATCGAGAATGATATCATATCAAGTTCGGTACATGTCGCTGCTTATCGCACTCTTACATAAAACCGTTTCACTTTCCCTTTCAATTTATGCATGGGAATTATGCAAGTAAAGATAAGAAAAATTTTCAAATTCAAAGCACAGTCGTTTCTAGCCCTGTAATTCATTAAAATCTATAAGCAGCTATGCAACATTCTTTAAAATGGAGAAAAGTTGTCACTACACTCAGAAGAGTGCTACCGTACTATGTATGATAGGGATGCTAACGATAATGATGCATAATGATAATTATCATGTCGACAATTATTGACTATCGTATCGATAGGAACATTTTGATTTTATCATTAGTTATCAAATCAATATTAGTCTAGAAATATTGTTATCATATCGAATTTGGCAAGTATCGGTTCTTATCGCATTCTTTCATATAATTATTTCACTTTGATTTTTTATTTATGCATAGGAATTATGCAAAAAAGTAAGGAGTTATTCATAAGGTTATTCAAATAATTTTCTTGTATTTTCTTTATCCAACAGCAGCTGTCTTCAGTCAGTTTAGTGATGCGCGGACATCAACTGCAGTGTTTTTAGAGGCATTCTCTAGTTATGTGCAGGTAGTGCAGCTTACATAAGCAAATATTATGTAATAATAGACATGTGCGTAATATATGCCCAGTCGTCTGTTGCAGCTCACACATTATTATTTTATGACCAAATAAAGAAAAGAACTTTGCCATAAATTACATGTAATACACTGAGACACACAATAACCAACCACTTTTACTGTTCGAAATATATTTTTCGTATCGCAGCATTTAGAAAACATATTATCAATATCGTATCGTTGGAAAAAAGTATCGCATCATATCGCTATCGTAACACCAGATTTGTATCGTTTAGCATCCCTAACATATGATACTGAAGGATTGTTGGAGACTAAAGCCACAGCAAACTAAGTCCAAGTTGGAAGAACATAAGCAAATTAGAAAATAGAAGTTAGCACAGAATAATTCTGTGCCTTACCATAAACTTTGTAGTATGATTACCCTTATTAGATACAGACTCAGACTAAGACATTTATGGTTCTTTTCCACGCCCAACCCTTCCTGCAAAGAGTCAAATTCTGCTTTATCAACATTATAGCATGCTCTACTGCCACCTCTTGTACTGCCTCTAAAATGATTAAGTGGAAGAAATCAAGAGCTTCAGAAATTCTTATTTTCACATAATATAGCAAGCCAATAGCAATGAGCGCACAACATTATAATAATCATGTTTGTGATAATACATAAACGATGTTTGATATTTCAGAGCAACACTCATCGACATTTTTTATTTATTTCCCCATTTACACCAGAATACAAATAGACTTTAATTATTAATTAATCAGGATAAATTATGCATAAAGGAAAGAGCTATAGGGGTACAGGAGAAAGGATAGCAAAAGACCAATTGGTCATCATGTCAGCTACCCTTCCCATTCCCAGGTTAGTGCAAACTGTAAGAAAAATTTTGTACAAATTACACTAACCCGAGAAGGGTAGCTGACTTGATAACCAATTGGTCTTTCGTTAGCCTTTCTCCTGCACCCCCCCCCCCAACTCTTTCCTTTATGCATCATTTATCCTGATTAATAAATAATTATACCAATTATAGTCTAATTCAGATGAGTCTATAAACCTCAGCTAGAGTTAGACTAACCTGTTAAGTGAAAATGTAATGTTAAAATCAAACTTTTCTTAATTTTTTCAAGTCATTTATTAACTCCGCAAGAATTATCAAAATACAGTATTAGGAATACATGCAATATTATGTAACAAAGGAGAAGGGCAGCGAAGAACCCGTAGGTTATCTAGTCAGCCAGCCTTAAATAGCTAGGATTAAAAAAATTAATTTTGGCACCGTTCTCAATTTAAATTTGAATTCTGTTGGCGTGTGTAATTGGCAATTAAATGATGGGAAACGCATTTAAATAATCAAAAATTTAAAATTCTAAAATACTGTGAATATGCGAAGCAAACAAAATAAAAATAACTTAAGATTTTTAACATAACAGAAAATGCATAATTTGAGCGTTAACTTCAAAATCTGGCAAAAAAACAGTAGAATGATCAACTAAAGATGTCGAGAAAAAGAATATAATGAATTAAACCAAGGAAAAATAAGGCAAATATAAATCATACAAAACAAAACAAAAGAAAAAGCAAAAGTGAAATGTTGTAATAATAACATCAATGACTAAAGCTGTCGAGAAAGGGAATATAATAAATTAAACCATTGAAAAAGTAAATCAACTGTAAGTAAGACAAAATGAAATCAAAATATAGCAAAAACTTAAACACAACTTAAAGTGTTGTAACAATGAAAGAATGTATAGGTATTCCAAGTACATAAGTAAAATATCTCATTCATTGTACCCTGCAATAAGTTGTTTTTTATAGTTTAGAATTAACTTATTGTAGTTACATGACTTTAATTGATCCTATAATGAATTCCACAGCAAAGATCCTTGGTGTTTTAAAGAATTCTGGCCTTTAGATGAGTTAAATCTTTCAATAAAATAAGATTGGATAGTAGCAAACCTAGTAGAATGGTGATGCATGTAACATGCTAAAGTATAATAATTGCTGAAGAAATCCGGGAGTGAATTATTTTTGAATTTATATACAAACTTGACCAGCTCTAATTTATACAGATCATATACTTTTAGTAGATTTAATTGCAAATACAAAGGTGATACATGTTCTCATTTACTAGTAAATGTTATAAGTTTGATCATCTTTTTTTGTTTAGAAACCAATGACTTTAAGACCGATGCTGAAGCACTACCCCAGGCAAGAATGCCATAACTCAGATATGGCATGACAAGAGAAGAATATAAGAGCCGTAATGCATCTACATTTATGTAGTGTCATATTCCAGCTAATACGCCACTTAATTTGCTAATTTTGTTGACTATATGCTGTAGAGGTGTTTTCCAAGTAATTCTACTATCTATAAATATACTGAGATATTTGATTTCTTGGGTAGATTGAATATTACAACCTCCCATATTTAAGTTTAAACTATTGTTATGTTGCTTAACACATATTTTCTTTTTTTAGAATTTATCGATAGCTTATTTGCTTGCATCCATTTATTAATTTTGTCCAGTTCCACATGTACTGAGTGTTCTAATGTTTTGATATTTAGGTGTGATAAAAATAGGTTTGTATCGTCTGCGAACAATCTGGTGTTAAATTGCGAACAAGATGGCAGATCATTAATATATAAAAGAAATAACAATGGACCCAATGTAGAACCCTGTGGGACACCACAGGTTATATCAGCAAGTTTAGACTCTGATGAGTCAATAAACGTGAAAAGTGCAAGAGGACGTCTCCTGACACCATAGTGTGATAACTTATATAACAAAATGTCATGTTGTACCGTGTCGAATGCTTTCGATAAATCTAAAAATATAGCACAAGTAGTTTTCCCCTTATCAATATTTGCTAAAGTTTTCAATTATTTCTGACACAGCTAAAGATGTAGAATGATTTTTTCTGAATCCAAATTGGAATTTAGTTAAAATTCGTTCTTTTAAAAGAAATTTAGCTAGCCTAGAGTAAATTAATATTTCACAAATTTTTTATATGGGTGGTAAAAGAGATATTGGCCTATAATTAGAGGGATTATAAGGAGAATCAGATTTGTAAATCGGGACAATTTTCAACATGTCAGGATAGATACCTTCTACACATTTATAGAACAGCATAGTTAATAATGGAGTAATAATGGACAGTGAAATTGTAAAAAAATTGATTCGAGATGTTTTCGGGTCCTGCCGATTTATTGATTTTTAATGCAGCAATAGCAGAAGAAACTTCATACTCGATAATTGGCACAAGAAAGGAGTTCTGATCAGGCATTCTAAGGAAAGAATCAAATGTTATTGGAGTAGGTGGTACTTTTTTTGCCACATCAGAACCAACCGATGCAAAGTAATTATTCATGAATTCACAGATAGCAGGGGGTTCTGTAATCTCAGCATCATTTATTACTAGTTTGGTTGGAGTTATGCGCTCCTTGTTTTGTCTATTGATCAAATCATTCAATGTTGCCCAAGTCTTTCTAATATTAGTTTTATTATCGTGTAGTAAAGTAGTATAATAATTTGTTTTGGCTACATTTATGAGATGATTAAGTTTATTAGAAAATTGTTTATATTGATTAATATTTAAGATAAGAGTTGTAGTCTTACAGTCCTTGTATAATCTACTTTTTGTTTTTATTGACACAAGAATACTTTTAGTTAAACATGGCTTAGAGAAAGTTACTTTTTCAGTTCTTGACAATGTCTTAAGTGGAGTATGTTTATTAAGAACTTCTTCATATATTTGGAAAAATGTAGAGAAGGCAGAATTAGTTGGCACCTCGGAAAAGTCAACAGCATCGATCTTATTTTGCAAATCCTCCAGAATTGAATTCAAGTTAAAATTTCATTTATTTCTGATTTTAATTTTCTTTTTAACTATCAAGTTACCAATATTTTTAATAACAGCAAACTAGATGATCCGACACTTCACAGAGTATAATACCAGATATAACTGGATTAGATAGATTATTTGTATATATATGGTCAATAAGTGCCTGAGAATGGTTGGTTATTCGAGGTGGTCGTGTTACTAATGGAAAAAACTGATTAGAGTAAAGTAAATTCAAATAATCTGCAATAAATGTTTTCTCTTCTATTTGCATAAGATTAAGATTAATATCGCCACAGATATAACAAGTCTTCCCTGACTTGTTAATGGCTGATAATATAGAGTCCATCTCGCTGTGAAAATTATGGACATTGGTATTTGGGTGTCGATAGATCACACCAAATGTGATTGGTTTCTTTTTACCAGGTACTTCAACATCAAGCCACATATCCTCAACTTGTATATGTGATTTTTGAGTAATGCTATTACCATTCTTACTTGTAGTTACTATTTCTGTATTACAATTAATTTTGTACTCATCTTTTACTGTATACCTCAAACCCGATTTAAGATATATAGCTACGCCACCTGCGCAAGTATTAGAATCAACATGCAAGAAAGTATAGTTAGGTAAACTCATTATAAAAGATTGATTAAGTTTGTTCAATCTTGTTTCCGATATTCCAATAATATCGGGAGGAACAGTAAAATGCATGAGTACTTCTAGCATATTAGAAAATCTCTTCTGAATACTATTGAGATTAAAATGTACTATTAATAAATCTTTATTGGACTTTTTTAAATTAGAATTTGTCTCTAGTGCATGCAAATATAGTATTTACTATCAAACCTGGTAAGATGTGCATCAGGATCATCATCATCCCATTTTGGTTTTGCAAGTGAAGGAAAATCAAGTAAAGAAGATAGACAGCATACATTTGTTAGATTTGAAAACAATTCGCATAATTCAGCATCATCAATACACTGAAACGGCAAAGATTCATTTATACATTTTAAACAAAAGTAATGATCAGAAGACAGAGCATAATGATTAAATTCATTCACACTCAACATGGTACACTTGAGGTGTACCCACATGTTACAAACGTCAAAACAGATACATTTTTGATTCTTTTTACAGGGTTTACAACAGGATACATATGAAAAATTTTCCATTAATTAATTATTCTAGAAAATAAAGTTTGTGATGCATTAAAGCCTTGTAGTGAGTTTTAAAGTTTACCTAGGTCCTCCTCACATTGAATTTCAATGACTAAACGATGATTCAAGCTAAATGACTTAGCTTGAATCATCTTTCCATAAGAACATTTTCCCGTATTTTGTCCAGCAGTACTTCATTTTGTGGTCCTTAGCATAGTCCCTACATTGTTTGTGTAGTTTTATCCTTGTTGGAAGTCAAGGATTCGTTTATGTAGATCCGGTTATCGGTATACGATGCATAGTCAAGATTTTTAGTGCTTCCAGCATTTCTTCTGGTACCATAGAGTTCATCCCGTTTGTCGCGTCTTGTGAACTTTACAATAATTCGTGGAGGCCCTCCATTTTTAGGTGCTGCCAGTCTATGTGATATACTGATATCTTGAGGGTGCAATTCCACTCCCATATTTCTGGCTACGCTTAGCACTATGTCATTTGTAACTTCATGAGGACTTACAGGAATTCCAACTATCTCCAGTGTGTCTCTACGCTCATATTGTTCTAGTTCACTTTCCGTAGTTTTTAGTCTGTTTTGTAATGTTTTAACAGTGGTTTTCAGTACCTTGTTTTCGTCTCTCAAATATGTTCCATGTCTTGTTGATATTTGTTCAATTGTTCTTAAAAGCCATCAAATTTCTTATCTTAACAAAAACCGAAAATACTCACCTACTGTAGACCTTATAAGTTATAACACAAGGTGTAGAATTCAAAATAGGATAACAAAAAATATCAAAATCTTCTCAAAAGTGTAACTGTTTCATGATCTGCGAACGCCACCATATTTACCTACCGTTTCCGTAGATACGCAGCGACATCCAAGCTTTTACGACGCACTAGTTTCTGTTATGTTTATCAAAAATTGCCACGGTATGTTGATCACGGTAACAGTCAATCTATGTGTATATAAATATCGAACGTTCGAATTGGATTAATCATTGGCATGAGTTTTTTAATTCGAATTCGATTAGAACCTCAAATTGTTCTCAGTTTGCGTTGTTAAAAGTAAATGAATGCGGATTATATTATTATTATTATGGTGATTCTAAGATGATATTAGCAGATGGACCTGAAAAAGGCATTTGATGTTGTACCTCATCACTTTCTGTTTGCAAAACTTAAAAATTGTGGTATAACTGGTTCAGTTTTACAGTGGATAGTAAACTTCTTAGAAAATAGAAGTCAATGTACTTGTGTTGATGGTTACAAATCGACTGAGTCCTTGATTACTAGTGGTGTACCGCAAGGTTCGGTATTAGGTCCGTGTTTATTTGTGGTATTTATAAATGACTTGCCTAGTTGTGTGAGAAATTCTCTTCGTCTTTTTGCCGACGACAGCAAAATCTGGTCTGAATCTGATTCTTTTACCAGCTGTAATGATCTTCAATTGGATCTAGAAGGGCTCTGTGATTGGGCAGTTGAAAATGGTATGCAGTTCCATCTCAACAAGTGTAAGGTTGTATCTGTGGGAGCAGGATATGAGTATAAATACAAAATGTATTTATATGATGATACAAAAATGATGCAAGTGGCATTCCGGCAGAATTGGACTTTAGTGCTTGTGAGAAAGACCTTGGATTATTACTTGATAATAAACTAAATTTTAAAGATCACATAGCAGAAATCATAAAGAACGCCAAACGAAACAGTGCTTTAATAAGGAGGAATTTCAAGTACCTAGATCTGCAAACTTTCAAGCTTCTATATGTGGCACTTGTGCGATCAAAAGTGGAGTATGGAAGTAGTATTTGGAATAGTCCTAGGGCATATATAGTGGACCCAGTCGAAACTGTCCAAATGAGAGCTTTCAACATGTTACCGGAACTAATGAACTTGACGTATGAAAGTCAGTTAAAACGAATAGGTTTAACTACATTAGCTTTTAGACGTTTACGTGGCCAACTAATTGATGTATACAAATATGTATCTGGAGTTTACAGCTGTGATGATTGTCCTGTTAAATTAGAAGTACATTGTACAGCAAGATCAGGTCCTATTCTTCATAAATCAAGAACTGCACACAAAACTGGTAAATACGACTATTTTTCTTGTACGATGCCAGAAATCTGGAATAGATTGCCCTGTGATGTGAGAACAGCAACATCTGTAAATTTATTTAAATCAAAATTAGATAGACACTATGAACATCATCCATTGAAATTTAATCACCGTGCTAATTGGAACATGCCTATAACAAGGATGCTGGATTACATATTATAGTGAGAAAACTTGCCAGTGGAGTCACTTAGGTGTTGATGACAATCTATTGAATGTGCAATTTGTCGCAATTACAGTCGAAGAACTATTTGTCTCAAAAGTTATATTATAACTACTGGAGATTTACTACTACTACTACTAGATATGGCGATTTCAGTGTTAACATTTAATGGTGATACGTTCATGTTTTTGCAATGAATGCCCATAATGTTTAACACGATACAAAAGTGAGTTTGTAATAAATTGACACACAGATTACTTTATATGATGACTACAATCTATTGGTTTGCCGAATTGCTGGTAGGCCCGACATTTTTGATGTTGGCTGGCCCTCTCCAGTAATCGGTAATTCGTTTTCAAATTGGTTTACTATGGAGATAAAATATTGGCAATCGGAATATTAATGAATTTATGATCGGCACCACAATACATTTGCATTACGATCAGAACCATTAATGTACTTTGCATTGATGCATGTCGTATTTAACATATTTTTTAAATTTCACATTAGAACAGCCAAAAATATGCACAAAATACTATTTTCATGTTATGTGATCAGCGATTGATTGGTGATCGGCTTTTTGAAAGCATGTGACCGGCAAATCAATTGTAAACCTCGCTTAAAATACTGTGGATGGCGATTGGTTTTTGAGAAAAAAATTATCAATTAGATCAGGATTGGTAAACTTGAGATTACAGCAACACTGGGTCTAATGTGCACCTGTAGTTTTAGCGACTATTGCAAACGATCACGGTAACAAATTTATCGTGTCACATACGGTTATAAAACCTATACAATTTCCCATCCAGTCAAATGAATTTTTTATCATGTGTTTCCTCCGACAATAAAAAGCATAGCTTCCATGGCAGATGTAAAAATAACTAAAATAATTATCCTCCACAGTAACTCTAACCCTAAACTCATGTTTTACTAAGTGTGCCACTTTTTTCCTGTGTCATTTTTACCGTGCCATTTTTTCCTGTGCAATTTTTACGTACATTCTATTGATAGGTTAATAAATTCGTTTCAACGATGATACTCAATTATTTATGGTTTTAGGGTTACATGTGCAATTGTGCATACTCCGTATGGTTATGGTTGTACAATATATTACGAAAACACATTAAAAATAAAAAGGTTCCATTAAAATTTGGGAAATGTTGGTGCAGAAAAATCGCAGTTTGCCTATGTGCTACACAATAAACCATACAACAGCAAAAATGCTGATGTATTGGCACTGAAAATAACAATGTATTATAGAAAAATAGACCTTCTTCACTCATAGGTTTCCTTTATTCCAATTCTTGTCGGCACAGCCTGCATGGTTTTCTGATAAAGCTGCTCACATCTAAATTTTAAATTTACGAATTTTTGTTTACTTCACTTATGCAATGATCGTTTCAAATTGGAAAAGTATGTTGTTTATATATTAAAAATATAAAGTGTGGTTTTCTCTGGAGGTAAGAATTTTTAATTTCACTACTTAATTGATCAAATCAGCCGGGTCCTTAAATATAACTCCAGAAGTTATGCTACCATCAAAAGAGTTGTTTTTGACTTTTTGAGAAACTCACTGAAAATGTTTAGACAATGTTAAAGGAATCATGATACAGAAAGCAGCTGCACTAACATTTCACATTTCTATTCATTATATTTTATATACATCAAACCTAAGATAACAATATTATAATAATAGTAACAATTATAATAACATTAACCACAAGTTCATAACTAATATACACCACACATGTTGCAAAAACCATCAACTATTGCTCTTAGCGTATTTACAGTCATAATACACAATTATTATGATGATGTTGTTAGACAACCCTTAGTCACATTTTTTAGGCTCAAACAGTTGCCAACACAACACATAAACACATTTGTTTTGGGAAAAGAACATACAAGTCACATTTTATACATACATACATACCAACACATACATACAAATGTTTTGGAAAACAACATACAAAAAGAGGATTGTGTTTAATAAAGAATGAATCAAATTTAGACACAATGGGAAACAGTCACATTTTAACAGGTACAGAGAAAATACAATGGTTACAAAAATTTGTATACCGTAATTTAAAACTGACATCCTCCCATTTTCTTAGTTTTTTTGCTAAACAGTCATTTATACAGACAGTTCGATAAAATTTGTACACTTCAGGTTTGGTATATTAATTGCCATGAACCCGTGAATTCAATAAGTTTTTGATTTAGTTTATAATTAAAACAAGTTTACAAGTATCAGAATGAAATGTTGAGTATAATGCTTATAACAAAGGTACAATGTGGAGTTTTATTTACTAGTTAATGATTTCAATAAGATGCGTTTCGTTACTTTTCAAAAAAACAAAGAGTATGAAGTTAATTATGTATCAAAAACCAAACAGTTTAGAAAAGGCCAGAAGACTCAAGTCAAGGCACAAGAGCAAACACTATTACACTGCATCACAATCATGTAAAAAAATTGACTGAACAAATGACCAAAATGGAAGATGTATGTTACACAAGACATCGCAATAGGCATGCACATTGTACATAGATGAAGAAATTGGCAACATAGAATGATGAATACGAGAATTTCACAATACTGACTAACAGATATATATGACTAGGATTTCAGTACATGATAAATGCACACAATACATTAACCAGATCACAATTTGAAAGAATCGATTTGTTATCAGTTATCACTAAGTTTAAAACATTCTCTTAAAAAAGTGATTAATCACTAAAACTTTATGTACATTTGCTATTATGGCATCAATTAATTTAATTAGGTATTCTAGCTAGGTGTATACCTATGCCATTAGAAGCACACCTCACGTTCCTTCTACGTTATTAGCTAATAACGTTGCAGTCTCAGGCGACATCTTGTTTGAACTAGAATCAGACATTGTGCGAGGACGAATCACGTCCCTAGAGCTCTCATTGGAATGCTCAGGAGTCGACAGGTTAAAACTGACTTTGCTGTTCCTGGGGGAGTCTTCATAAACTTCTTTCGCTGAATCAATATGGGAAATCTTTTCTGCTTTTGCCCACTCCTTGCTGAAGAAGTCTTCAGAGGATTCGATGCGGTGCTGTTGTTCCATTAATGTCGCTCGTCTTGCCGCCCAGTACTGTGACCTCTTGACCAAAATGTATTGCATGTCAGTAGCAATGATGACGCTGTAGTCAGGAATGAATCCTCCCTTTGTACCAGTCACATCTGGAGTAGAACCACTCAAACGTGAGATGTGATCACGTAATGTAGCATACATAGCTAGTGGCGAGCTGCTGCTGTGACTGCGTGGTTTGACTGTCGGTAGTGGTACATGTAGTACATTTTCTTTGAATGGCTCAATGGTATCTGTTACAGTGAAAGAAACCATGCAGTATGAAGAAAGAAAAAAGAAACAGAAAAGATTTTAAATTGAAGCAAAAACAACATGCATTCTAATAAATGAAACACTAATGTGCCACAAGTTACATTACATGAACACACCAACAAACTTGTTTGCAGACATGTGCAGATATGGGGAGTTTGTAGTTTACCATGCCACTGATTAACACAGAGGGTACATGAAACAAAAGTATGTCTTATGTAATGTTTCGTTTTTTGTAATGTTAAACCTGGGCTCCATCATTCTCTCCACATGTACATAATATAAGTTGCAAATGCGAAAAAGCACAGTATATATAGATCACTTTATATCAGCACATTTGGAAGTGTTACTGTGTGCATTGTTATCAAAGATTAAATTAGTAATGTCATTAAGACACATGTAGTACATTATCGACTACATATATGAACTAAAATCTTCAAGCCTCGGTAATATACCACAGTAACCTGTTTGATGAGTCTATTCTGTTTGATTTTTCCGATACAAAAAAATGAAAAAGGGACATTATACACTGTCACATGCAAATTTAGGAACAGTAGCTGACAATGTGTTAAACTACTTTGTTTGCTCTATGTAAGAAAGCATTAAAAGTGTAAGACTAGTAACATCACCTAACATCAACCTTGGAGTTCTTAGGTTGTCTTTTTATCAGATAAAACAAAGTACAGAATAGGTGCAACATGGAGCCCAGACTTGCAGATATGAATGACAGTAACAGCGTAGACATGTGCAGTAACCAATGGTACAGTAGCACACAAAGTCCCTCCAACGCACATCAGTATGCATCAACAACACACCAACATTTTATCACTGAGAATCAATCACAAAGGAACAAAATGTGAACATTCCAATACACAATAACAGACACCCATATGTTTTAGTAGTGACAGTAACTAATAGACCATAATTATGACAAAATCAGAAAAAGGAAGCAATGCATCATAAGTAGTAAAAAGCCCAAAATAGAGACCTGTAAGTCTGCAGTACTCTTGAGAGTTGAGATGAAAGCCCATAATATTAAGAGTTTTTTTACTAATATTTTATGCTTATTACGAAAATAGAAAGTCGATAGTTTTATCAAACATAAATGCCAGCTGTAAAGGCAGTATGCAGTTCATACAGGATCTGTAAAGCTTTGAGATAAGTGATGCACAAATGTCAGCTAGCCAGCAGTGATACAGAAACAAACAATTTAATCAAATCAACACCACAGAAACTGCATGTTAAACAAGCTGCTATTAATCAATGTTCTAATAGTATTACCAGAACAAATAAGTGGGTAAAGTTAGTATAGGGAATTCAGAGAACTGAACGATGACATATGCAGAAGCAGAAATAAACAATTAAATGAATGCGTTGATAGTCAATCAAACATGCAAGAAAGAGGTACCATTGATCTCACCACTGAACTTACTCAAACCCTGATGCAGTCAGTCACACGAGTTTTGGAAAGGATAGCAAGCCACGAAGAAAAATAAATAAATAATATTGTTATCACTTAGTCATGATCACAGACTAAAAAAATAAAAAAAATTGTCTAACAGTCTAAAATATGATACCCGTTGCAGATTTATAAACTGCTAGCCACAATTCATTTCAAAATCCTTAATAAACATTTTAAATTAAACAAGAAAATTCGTAAGCAGCTCAGATGTACAGCAGAATAAAAGCAGAGTATGGCACAGGCACCACAAAGACATGGTTACTTGAGGCGAAAGGAATACCTGAGTGACCACAGTGTGTTGTTAGCAATTAAAGTTAAACAGTGTTGTGTCAGATCACTAATTGATTTTGATTTAATATTTTATTTCAAACTTGTATATACACATACAAATTAATACAAATAATACAATAAATTACAACACACAACAATAACACAATTAGTGGGTGACCACTTGGGAAACTGCCTCTCTTGGTGATTTCAACTGCTATGTTGCCAGGTTACTGTTAAAGAAGGGTGTAACAATCTAAATAAAGTCAAGACACCACTGATGGTTCAGTGTTTCATTTTAGAAGATTATCACTGATAAAAAGATATGTTTAGTCCTCTCACCTATATTATGTTATTGAATTTATTTTGCTGTAATGTCTAAACTTTATTAGAATTGTGACATTTTTACTGTTGTATTTCTGTTGTTCAAGTGTTTTTTTCCAATTAAAAAACAGTTAAACTAGAAAGATGGCTAAAGGTTTTTTATATCTTATAAGGCGCTGATACTATAACTTAGAAAACACATATAATTTAGTAAATGCAAAAGCAAACATCTTGCATCATTATTGTAACTGTTATTTATAGACTGGTTAGTCTACACTTTGCATTTGAAAAGTTTTATTCTACTTTATATTCCACTTTCATATACACGTCTAATTTTAGAAAGTACTATGTGTAGATTGTTTCCATAAATTTACGTACTAATTGCTACAATTACACAATAATATATTCAAAAACATACAGTGCTTGTCAGCTTCATGCAGTTCACACACTGTACACTTACGTGTAATTGCCAAAACAATGAAAGACTATTTCCTGTTCAATAAAGCTTTATTGCCCAAATGAAAAGTTTAGGCCTACCGTTATGATGCGATGGTTCATTCAACTTAAACAGATCAAATAATGAAAAATGAGGGAATCAACTGCAGCAAAAAATGAAAACTCACTGATGAAGTGTAAGAAACTTATGGAAGCAATTAAACCTCTGCCTGACCAGATGCTTTCTCTCATAAATATTAGACCCTGCTCATAAAGGCACTGAAGAAAAAACAGATCTGTGCAAAGTCCTATGATATTAGCCTACTGCTAGTCATCAGTAAGGTCTTCAAGCCATACCAAATGAACATTTATTAGGTTTCCTGGACAATCATACCCATTTCGTTGAGCTGCAGTGTGACTTTCACTTCTCTAAAATTTGGCACAAAGGAGTACCCCATAAACTTTAATCTTATGTCAGTATGCTGTCTATTATATGACCATATCTCAACAACTACAGATTGCTACTTGTTTATGAAGTGCAATCTTCTGCTGTATGTGAAATCAATGCTGCTTTTCTTCAAGGTTCTATAAAAGCCTTTACTAATGATCTACCAAACTCTTCATGTTTGTAATCCATGCTTACTTTATTATGATAGGTCGCATCAAAAGAGACTTAGAGAAAACTCAAGAAGCCACATTTTTGGTGAGTTTTGTGCTAAAGACACATAGAAAAAGTTCCACGGGTAATGCTGTCTCAAAAATAAGATCTTGTGTTCATCAGACTAAATCCATATTCTCTAAATTGTATGAGTACGAGTGCAAACAACATTTGTGAAGATTTTCAATAATCTCACAAGCAAAAGTAAAACTGTGAACATGCAGCGGAGACTATATCTACTTCTCGCATAAACTGTATACTACACCCCTCACATTTATGTGAGAGTTATGTTGGTCCCATTAAATGCCAAAATTATTGCACAAACATGTTCATCAAAATGACTTGTATAAATACTATAAATGAGAATCATCGCAAAAAAGTAATCAGAAGTTTTAGATGCATTTCATTTGCAACACTCACCCAATGAGACGATAATGGAAAAAACTAAGTTTGAAATCACTGAGATAACCATGGTCAGTTTAAAAGCAATTGCTTTAGTACGGATGATGTCACATGCTATACAACCATATAATATACGTGTATGTGTAATCCTGTTTATGAAATCCAAGGGATGTTAAAGGGGAACGGCTTGCATGCAACTTTTGCAAAAGAAAGCCGCCTGCATTTAAACATCTAATTTTCTTCTAATGACCCTTTGTCATCATGCCCGAGAAAAAATCTTTTGGAAAAATTAATTTCGAACACAACTGACAGGAGGTAAGCACTGTATGTAATCTCACAGTTAAACAGACCATCCAAAATTTTGAAAAAAAGGAATTTAAATAGGTGTTTCCAGCACTAGGGTTCCAATCTTCCAATAATGATCTGGGGATCCAGTAAATGCACAGCGGAAAGTGAGACAGTGATTTTAAAGCAATCAGAGACCAATTTTTCTATGAGTTCATCAAGTTAAACAAAACGAACACTTAAGAAGGGGCTAAACTGTCACTTTCAAGCAGCTGTTGTTAGTAATCTAATCAAGCAGCTTTTCAACAAGAAGTAAAGCAAGTACGTAACGTATAAATTCACTGCATCCTCGAATTGTTGCATGCCAGACTCAATCTGTTTGTGAACACGCTATTGAAACCTATGCATTTATATTTATCATGCAGTGAGTCGGACAAGTACACACAAAGTACATACCGACAAGTTTGCTTTGAGAAGCAGAACGACCACCTAGAACCAAATTTTAATATTAAGCATGTGTACAGTAGCAAAATGCGAGAAAGTCGCTTCCAGTAGGCCTGCCATCAGAATTTGGTCATACCATATCAAATAATAGTATGAAGCATGATTGGTTTTAGAGAGATTGCCAATTGTAGTAGTTGTGCTAACCAAGGTGTGCTTAACTAAATAACAGCAATGCTTAGGGATCATAGTAAGCCATTGTTACGTATCAGTTTCGTACCTCTGATGTAACATTTTCCCTAACATATAATTATATAATAATAAGTAGTCCAATCTGATTTGATTATAAAGAATTCTTCTATTGGTATAGACCGAAAATAGCAAAATGCACAAGTTTTGTTGTTGTTGTCAAAAAAAATAGTAATATACCTGACAATGCCTGAACACCATAATACGAAAATGGACCACTTTCGAAAAGTAATTTCTCTTTGCCAACAAGAACCTGAAACATACATGTAATTATGTGCGGAGCAACTTCATGTAGAATTTAAATAAAACACATAACTGCTGCTAATAACAAATATAATTATTACCAATACACACTGTGCTGCAGGGCTTTTACAGTCAAAACCAAACTCAAATTTAAAGTCCATTGTCAATCAGGCAGTTTTTAATTTTGGTTGTAACAAATTCCAATTGACAACATGCCGCAATTGTAATGAAGAACCAACATGTTGATTCCTAGTCTATTACTTTCTTGACTATAAACCATATAAAATTTAAGGTTTTTTCCTTTTTTACACTACTTATTCATTTTTCTGTATATAAAGCATCGGTATTCATCGACGTGATGAAACATGGAAGCAACAAAACCATGTACAAAAATATTTTCATACAACACTTAGAGAAAGTTCTACAGCTGTTTTGAAAAAGTAAGAAATTGACTAAAAAATGCAGCGGATCAGTTTAATCCTACTCCTCCACAGTGATTGCGTCGTTCCAAACTCCAATTTGGGGTTTCAGAAAACTATTGGGCATACAGCTATTTTTATGACGTCAATAAGTCACACGCAATCACGCACACACAAACACACACACCCCCACACACACATATATATATATTGATAATCATTATATTACTCTAACGTGACTATATTAATAAGGTTGTTGTGCGCTTCTGTTAATGTTAACAAAAGTTAGCAAAAATTAAGAAAACATACAAAGTGTTTGAACACAAATCAAAATATTAGTCAAAGCAATGGTAGCTTTTACCAAAAGGTGGCTGATTGATAGACTTAGGAGAGTGGTACACATGTTTTTGTGCTTTCAAATTATGTCAAGAGATATTATGACACTTAAAATAATTGTCAATGCACAAAATGTGATATCCAAAAAAACTGATTTCATAACGAATACTTCACAATACTAAATTGATTAAATGGAAGTAATTATTCACATAGTATACTTAACTAACAAGCATGATTAACTAACATCAACAACAACTGCTAAAAAACAACTGCCATAAACCATTACTGATAACACATTAAATGCAACCACAGCAAACTATTTAAACTATACATAACATACTGTCGAACCAGTAATCTTTGCTTAGTTACCTGGACACGACCTTCTAGAACCATAAAGAAATAGTCTACTGGTTTTCCCGCTTTAAAGATGGTTAACTGATCTTCATCAGAATCTTTGATTTTCATACTGTGGAAAATGTTCTGTCGGATTAGTCGTTTCAACACTGTTTCAGATATAAGTTCTTCTCTAAAAGGTTCCACAGCTGAAACGGGAAGCAAACAAGAATGATGGCAAGTGGAGGAAGGTTTAGTAGCCGCCCTTTTTCTTTTCAAAATGTACTTGTGCATGAACAGCATTTAGTCAGTTAACTAAACTGGAATCAGTAAGCAGTAATGTACATCTACAAGACCTCAAGAGAAAAGAAAAGTGAGAAAAAAACAACCACACTCAGTTCATAAGAACTAATATGAGTTATTAATAAACCTAAAAATTTTTGCAATTACGGTGACACATATGTGCTCCATATACACATTACATACATTTTTCACAGTGAATTTTATTACTGGCCCAGGAATTACGAGGTTTTCCCAGGAATCTGAGTGCAAAAGATCTGAAAACATATTTGAATTACCTCAAATGAAAGAATTTCAGACACACATTTCTTAAAAGCAGCAATCTGCAATATTTTATATAAGAAGCCCTTGTAATAAAGTATTGCCCTACATTAAGTAGTATGCACAATAAAGCTAATTTAGAATATAATAACTAGGATGTGGTTCGCAGAGTTTCTTTAACTCTTTCTTCATTTTCTTTATCTTCAGTACTAATTTTACTGAAGTTAAAGAAATGAGCTGAATTTTGAGAAATAAAGAATTTTACTGAAATGAGCATCACTGAACTCACTTGCTCAAAGTGAAAATGACAACCTTCAATGTCGGACCACTGGAAAAACTGACTCTGAGAAAGTGAGAGATGTACTACTTCTCTCTCCTGTGTTGACATTTGTGAAAAGTGGTGAAAGATGACAGCTTCCAAAATCCAAATACATTTGAAAAGCCAATATCATGCCAATAATTTAAAACTTTGCAGACGAAGCAGTAACGTGGGGTAATGTCAAAGTATACTAAAATAGAAGAACCACAGGGAGCTAGAGTCCTTTTTGAAAGGCTTCTCGATATAGCAACTGCCATTCAACTTGACTTAATGAAAGACTTCTGTTACCCCCTAACATGTTATTCCATTCTAAGACTATGTGTTATAAGAGTCTTAGCTCGCATACATGGATCGGAAAATAAAACAGGTAAAATAAAAGAGGTAAATCTCTTTTACTGAAGAAGTTTGAAAAGAGAATGATGTGCTCTACATGTCTCAACTAGTGTGTGTGTTGCTGATACCACATTTCTAGTAAGGTTACTTTCAAATGTATGTATATGACAGTGATGTCAGTTACGATGGTATTGCAAGAGGATTCTGTGTATTCACCATGAATCTGCAAAAGAAGTTAGGTGCACTTCTGGGTTAGTAGTGACCCCTACAAAAAGTGCACATATATTTTACGATGAATGAAGTGTACAAAATGAACAAATAGTACATTATTCAAAAATAGTTGTTCAAAAATTGAGATTTTCAAAGTAAAAGTCAGAAATATATCTGTAAACAGAACAGTACTACAAACATCGTAGTTATAGTATGTGATACTGATATATTTGTGATCCTAGCTTAGAATATAAAAAACCATTAGATTGCAAAGGCAAGGATACACATTGCCCACAGTAGTGATACAAAACAGCAGAGCAGACATTGCAATGAAATTTGTATAATGTTCACACATTACTTCGCTACTGTGCATCTACAATTGGCTCCTTCCAGAGTCATACAGCAAAATCTTAATATTTTGAAAGTGGGTGATAATGGATGAGTATCACTGACAAAGGAGAATGTTCTTTGCTACTTTAGTGGACCGTAGATGCCAAATGAAGTCCATTGTCCATACAGAACTTGAAAAGTGTATACTAAGTATGAAAGTGATGAGGACTAATATGATTCATCATCAGATGAATGAAACTTAAAGTGGATCTTGGAGAAATTTTGGGTTACTATTTTTCTTTTAGCAAGAGTCAAGTACTCAGTTGCTCAATTGTGCTTTCAAATCGCAAACCCATTTTCCTATATAAAATTATATGGCATCTGTTACATTCTGTATTACAAAGTTCAAGTTACAAGTTATAACACACATATTAGAACAATTATAATATTAGAATATTATAACAACTTATAGTTACAAATTCAGTAGTATCGAATCAGATACCATTTTGTTGTTTGATATAATATTTCATACATTTCTTTCAATTAAATTGCATAGCATATTATGAACTTAAACTAATTCTATCTTGTCTTTATACATAAAACATAACTATAGAAACCATGATAGACCTAGATCAAATATTACAATTTGTTACTTGTTTACCAATCAAGCAAAAGCACTGAAGACAGCATAATTATTACAAATGGAATTCAGGCTGCTAAATACTCAAGTCTGTTTGCATTTTATGCATGGCGTGCTAAGTGTTTTTATACAAAGTGTCATAGGCTGCTGCTTATAATAAATATGTTTCTGAAGTCTAGTCATACGAGGTTATTCAAAAATGGCATCAGATCTTTTGCAATCACGCTAGCTTCCGCATTATACCAGTTAACCACTTTGGTATTCTTCACAATAAATTCATCATTTAAACCAGTAACAGTAGCACTTTGTAGTCCCTTAGTTTTACTGGAAAAACATCTATTGAAACAGATCTTGTTATTTCCTTAGTGAAATTGAGCTTGTTAACTTCATACTTCAGTTTTTTGCAATTTTGCAAAAAAATTAACAGCTCAAAAACAGCATTATAAACCAATTAAAGCAGCAAGAGAGAAACAAAAAATTAAGACAACGTGGAGACATGCAAGAGCTAGTAATTACAATGCTCGCAGATTAAAGCGCATAAGTTTTGGTAAGTTTCTATCGGTGGCAGCTCATGTATAGGGACTGTGGAACTGCAGCACCCCCTGCTTTCACTCAATATTATCGATAATGTTCAATATAATAAGTCTTTTTTCTTTAATTATTCCTTTATACTTATATGGAACCAGAGCACGTGAGGACAGTACTGTTTGCTTCACAGCCCAGCACAGTGCGTTCCAGAAATGTGGGGCTTGGCTGTTCATGCGCACATGTCTGAGCCCAGGAAGAGAAAGTACTGTCACTCACACTGTTAGTTGTCAGTTGTCACGTGTTTGCCATGAATGTATCAAGCTTGAACTGCGACAATTTTGGCCATTAGTAAGCAAAAAATATTTTTTTGTTTGGGATTTTATCAAGTTTATGAATAAACTTTCATATGTTTGTTTAATATTACAACAATATGTTTGTTACATGTTACACAGTATTAAAACAATGGCTAAAAATTTTCTGAAGCCCCACCCCCCCTAATTTTAACTACGGGCCGCCACTGGTTACTATAGTTGCTTACATGTGGACAGAAACTGGAAAGTAGCAAGTTGCAGCTGTGGAGACATCTGTGGTTGGTTACCACTGCCACCTTCTTGCAAATTCACAAACGAAAGAAAGTCTTGCCGGACTTGCTGGGCACGTGGCTTCTTTTCTCTGTTGTCAGCTGTAAAATACACACATAGAGCAGTTAGCAAAAGTAGCGAACCAACATTTTTAGCATTTATGATATCTTTAATCTTTAAACTGAGCAGTGCCATTCTACCATACAGTGGCCAATCAAACTTTTGCAAACTTTGCAAAATAAACAAGCATTTATACTATTTCAAAATGATGAGTTATATTAAATTAGCACAAGTGCTTACTGTAAGTGTATAGCCATTTTTTGACAATTTTTTTTCTGGCACAACTTCTTCACAGAAGAATAATTAGCATTACACGATTACGAGTATTACTAATGTATTACTTTATGGCACAAAGAAAAAAATATTGCAAAAAATTTACATCTTGGCCAAGATTTCAATCAGGAACTTTTACTTGAGCAGCCTAAATGATTGATGAAATCATTCAAGCTACAGCTAGGCAAACAAGAGAAGGCCGATTTCAAATTATTGCTGAGCTGCACACTAGAATTTTTGCTCTCCCTTTTCCTGCTTTGTTGTTTGCGAGTATTAAACCAATTAACACCTTAAAGGTGCACAAACAAAGAAAGGGAAAAGGTCTGGAAGTTAAAAATAATTAACTCATCTATAAAAAATGAATAAGCTGTAGGTAGACAATATTAAACTTCAGAGTGTTGACAAAGTACTTACTTATGGTAATGTCGATGGTTTAATTTTAAATTTACAGTAAAATGGATTTTACAATGTTAATTATAGAATAAAAATAACAAAGTAGTTAAACAAGACAAAAATAACTTAAACCCACTTACTAACAACATCAGTTTCATCTAAGATTTCCTCCTGAATAATTTCTTCTATTATATCTTCTAATGTTACTAGACCAAGTATCACATACTCTGGATCTTTGTCCTCTACTTCAACGACTTCTTGTACAAATGCAACATGATAGTTTCCTAAGGAAAATAAGACATTCATGAGGTGCAACTGTACAACTGTGCCGTATATATCTTGGTAACTTTACAGTAGGTTTGTATTTAATATGACCGTCTTGTCTGATAATCATAAGACTGATAATCATACCACTCTCTTGTAGCCGCAAAATTACAACGAAAATCTGGTCTATTTTCTATTGTATTTCCAGTAAAAATGGATTCTTATGTAACCTATTTGAAAATGGTAAAGCCTGATAGGTTTTTTGCAATGTGAAAAATTGTGTTAAAGAAGCATCCTGCAAAATTTCATTATGCTCTGCTATGCTCCACAGTTTTCAACTTTTTTAAAACGTGACACGCTTTCTAAGAACAACAAAATGAGCAGCACATAGAAGCTCCTTTACAGAAACCTAAATACCAAATTGCTGGTCATCATGTGATGAATCGGGTTATTAGTACCATAGTCTTAACGTAAATTCCTGAAAGAGAAGACATATTTCAAAAACCAAAAAACTATGCACATTTATCAGTTAAAAACAGTGAAGTAAAAGCTCCAAAATTCTTAATTAAAGAATTCAACTCTAACCTAAGCTAATCTAGTATTAACCCAATGCTTATTACCAAGTTAACTGCTGTAATGCCTAACAACAAAAACAAAAGAGATGGAGCAGCCTAAGTTAACTATTAAACTCGAACATTACTATACTATATAATTCAAAAAAGAAACGTAATATTGTCCAAAAGGAGAGTTTATCGGTTTTACTCCAGAACAGAAATTAAAGAACTTGAGACCTGGAACATCAAAGCAAATATTAGAACAGTCCAGCACACAATCTGGTAACCACTACATGCTCTGAAAGACACATAGCTCTTATATAATCCTTATATATATATAAGATCTTTGTTTAAGGTTCCTAAATGCAGAGAACGAGACATTCACTCTACTCTAATTCTGTTTATAAAGACTGACCAGATAAAAAATGAAAGATTTTATTAGCCATTGTCTGCAATTAAGAGAATATATATGTATTTTATGGTTGTTATATTACTGACAAGTCTGGATACTGATAAATAACCACTAAAGACACAATTCATTAATGTAAAAGAACTATTAAACTATTAAACTCGAACATTACTATACTATATAATTCAAAAAAGAAACGTAATATTGTCCAAAAGGAGAGTTTATCGGTTTTACTCCAGAACAGAAATTAAAGAACTTGAGACCTGGAACATCAAAGCAAATATTAGAACAGTCCAGCACACAATCTGGTAACCACTACATGCTCTGAAAGACACATAGCTCTTATATAATCCTTATATATATATAAGATCTTTGTTTAAGGTTCCTAAATGCAGAGAACGAGACATTCACTCTACTCTAATTCTGTTTATAAAGACTGACCAGATAAAAAATGAAAGATTTTATTAGCCATTGTCTGCAATTAAGAGAATATATATGTATTTTATGGTTGTTATATTACTGACAAGTCTGGATACTGATAAATAACCACTAAAGACACAATTCATTAATGTAAAAATTTAAAGATACTTATACATGTAAGATCAACTGCTCTTAAAACATAACTAATGGAACAAAAATGTCCAAGCATAAAGAAATGGCAAAGGACCACTGTGTGAAAGCAACCAGCAACTATATTTTGAAAATGTTGGAGAACCAATCATTGGACAAGATATGAAAATATTTATCTGCAGCACGATAAATTTGATCTGTTTGATTTTCAACAGCAGAATCCGATAGCAAAAGGCATACCACCAGTATGAAGTACTTGTCTAACTAAAAATAAAACATGATGGTAGTAAGACGCTACACAATTTTGTCGTACTTATTCATTACTTAGGTTTTCTATTTGAATACCAACTAGGCCCATTTCGTGTATATATTCTCCTAGATTCATCTACCCTATGTTTGGTTGGCAGGGATACTGTGATAACTGCAAATTAATGCAGTTGTTTTGAGCGAAATACAATTAAAAACACAGTATCATGTGGCTGTCTTTTTTTGTGAAAGCACATGTTTAATTGTGACATCTAGCATGGTAATTACAGGTTACACTGACATAGGTTTATTAATCAAAGAAATGAATTATAACCGTTGTTTAACTAACAGCAATCCTATGTTGTATTACTATTATAAATAAGAACACATGAAAAGCATAATCTAAAAGCATGACAACTTTGAAGCAGCTAATCTTACTAAAGTACACATGTGATTTATCAATAATGAGCCAAAATACTCTGATGAGGTCAATAAGTCATCAATAACGTATCTGTTATAATTGCTCTTACTCTTTAATGGTAACCTAAATTATGGCTGGGGTCTAATTTTACCAGGTGGTTCTTACTTGTTTAAATACACTGCATATGTGCAAGAATGAAAGAGTTAAATGGATAAATAATCAGGTTTAGCTGCATGTACCATGGTACATGACGATTGATATTTAGGCTACTTGTCAAGATTAAGTAATCAGAAAGACAAACATGAGCAGTTGAGCACTAGTTTTTTATCACTGTTGCAAATTTCCTGTGAGAAAAACAGAAAAAGTTTCACTATCTAAATTTAAAGCTACAGGTTTACATTACATTTACAATATTAAATAACAGAGAAATGTCTGTTGCACAAACATTTACTAACGGAATTAAACACGCGCAGCATGCAAGACATCTTTTTCACACAATCTGACCACATAAAGAATTAGCAAAACAGTATGCCAATGGGAGATAGTTGAAACTTAACAAAATTTATGAAACAATTCTTGTTAGACTTACCTTTCTTAAAATCATCTAACATTTGGGCAAGGGTGGTGTCACTAAAGATCTTGGCCACTGGATGTCTGTAAAACTTGCACACAGTTGCTAGAGGTGTGTTATCGTCTGGATCTACAAAGGCTAAATCTTTAATGTTTAACACTGCTACAATATTCTTCCTCTCTCCCTCATACACGGGAATCCTTGTGTAACCTATAAAGTAAATTTAGTCATCTTTTTCATTCTGATGAGGAAAAAAGATGTAAAGAATACGTAGCTAATTTTGAAAACACTTTGACAAACAAATAATTGACAGAAAAGCTACTATCAGAATAATTAGACGCAGAACAGGCTTATTGTTCAAAATTATTATTTAAATAAATTTTAAAGGTCGTTTTTGTAATTATAAAGACCCAGTTAGCAGCATAGGATAATCTTCAAACAGCATCAATATATGTTTTTATTATTTACATGTAAAACATTCAGCAGTAACTAAATGAACTGGGCTTTTAACTGACATCGGAAATGCACTAAATTATATTAAACTGCTTGGAGCAGCTAAAACACCTGGTTACTAGTATTTACAGAGAGTGTACCATAAACTCGAATAGGGTTTGGAATTGAAGAGTTACTGAGACAAAGGTGAGTACTGCATTTAGCTCAAACTGTTAGAAGATTTTCAGTTGCACCATACATAGCAATTTATCAGTTACATTATTAAATATGTGCAAAATTAAGCATTTTTTACCCTGTTTCATAATTAAAGACATTGTCTCAAAATCAAGTTTTGCACTATACTGTAACATGAAAGCATCTTCTAATTTAGTCATCACCTGCAAAACAACAAAAGTAACTTTAAAATTACAAATTTGACACAAAGTATCATTTACCATGTCACATCGAAAACTTAAGAAAAAAGCATTGATTATTACCATTTGGAGATGTTTGCACCTGCAACAATTAAAAGAAAATCAAAGGGAAGAAAATCATACAAGCATATGTAAGTCATTTACTGAATTATAAAGTTTGAAAAATTTGCACTTCTACTGTGACTCTAATTCAAGAAATGCTTTCCAGTTAGCTGCTACACATATATATATATATGTGGAGGAAAACCTAAACACCGTCCTTGTTAAATCCTATTACAAATCATATTCAAATACGAAAAAGCTGCCATTATTCTGCATTAAGATGGTCCATGTTATTCACATTTGCAGGAATTGAACTCCCGCACTATACCACTCTTTAACGCCAATGGACAGGATTTGTGTAAAATTATTCAATAGGCCAAAGTAAATCCAAATTTTTAGTTTGAAATACGGGAAAATATATCTTTTACGGCTTTAAGTAATGAACTTGGTGAACATAAGTTTACGTTCTTATTTAAAAATGAAAATGAAGCTACACGTAGTTTATACAGTTGCAACAATAACTTAAGAAAAGTAAAAATAAGCATATACGATCGTCATTTTACGCACTTCTTTTACGGTCCTTGTAGTTAAATGTAAAGCACCCGAAATAATCCTGACTTCTTCATTTTCAATATCATGATGTTCTTGAGTAACTTTCAGCAGCTCGATTAGCTTGGCTCTATTATAAACAGTGCCCATTTCATCACCAAGCACGTAATCTAAGATTTTGCTGATTGGCCATGATAATATACCAGTTATTATCATGAAAAGTTTAGTTAAGTAAATGGTATAGGCACCGACAGCTAGTCCATGACGGCAGCAAATGGCTTGTGGTACAATCTCACCAAAAACAACAATCGCTAAAGTTGAGCCAATGATGGCTATTAAACCAGAACTCAAATCATCCAGTAAAATGGTAAGTGTAGAGTTTACGAGGACATTTCCCAGTAGTAGAGTGCAAAGCAGAAAATTACCCTTAGCTCGAACTGGGCGTATCTTTTTAGCATACTTTTTCTCTTTTGCCGATCCACAGTTTTCTACAATAGCTAGTTCAGTTTTATCCAGTGCCATCAGGCCCAAGTTGAGGCCGCTAAATGTACCTGATAAGCACAGTAAAAGCAAGAGACAGAACACTTGGACTGGTATTGGCATTATTGTTTTTTTAACTTCTGGTGGCTTTAAACTAAAACTTAGCCATATATCACTACCCTGGTGAATCCATCTTATGTCTTCTGTCACAGCTCGTACCCCTGCAGATGACGAACTCACTCGTTCAGTAACTTCTTTAACACAAATGTAATAGGGTGAGTTTGAATTACTTTCCAAAGGCAAATTTATACGGAAAAGTGCTGATTCACTTGAAGTCCTACTAGATTCAGCACGAAAGACATTGGTTTCACGCAAGTCATCGCATGAATTATCAGGCAATGCAGTTTTCCTGGTAAAAGAAATTTCTGTTTTGTTCATGAAGTTTTTCCCAAACAGTCGAAGATCTATGTCAACACCAGCGGTTATGGTTAACAATCCTCCTTCCATGGAAGTCAAGGCTCCACCAAAGTTGTTAAGAGGACTGTCTTCCGCTCTTATTCCAGCTACCTCAGGCCCTAGGATTATTTCGCGTGACGTTGTACTACCAGTACATCGAGGAAACGTTAGGAATGAAACGTTGATATAAACTAAGAACAAAAAACTCCGCAACGCCATAACCAAAATCAACAGCAATCTCACACCAATGCGGCACTAAGATAAGTACAATTTTATAATAATCGTCAGAGTCATCGTTTATTTATTTATCAACTGCTTTTCTGATACAGACCGCATGAACTGCACAAAGCGGAAACGAATTAGTGAAAAGTCTCGTGCTTCCAATCATCGAACACAAGCTACTCTTTTCTGAGACTTCGATACATTGAGATTTGAGCGCTTTGGTCAGTGCACAACCAGCACACAGCGCCATAAGAAACAAAAATAACACTAAGTTTGCATTTTCAAAAAAAACTTATCAGAAAAATATTATTCAAAAAAATACTTATAAACGTATTTGTGCTAGGCAAAATGATTACACTTCAATATGCTAGTTTTATGATGAAATTTTGCATTCGGGACTATTGGATTATACACAGGTCGCAAAACGTCAATCAAGCAGTGGTGGCCCACTTCGTGATAATCAGCTCTCCTTTTTCCTTCCCTTCTCTTTCTCCTGAGCTGAGTAACGATAACGGCTCCCAAAAACAAATGTGGAAAATATATACTGCAAGAAATAATGTCAAGAGCACATCATCATTGTTATTTTAATTTCCTCCAGCTATACAAGAGTTTTGTACACTCAAATTTGTCTGGCAGTAGACGAGTAGTGCAGAGACATTATAGTGGTGAAACATTGTGCTTGGGTAATAGTTATGTAGACGTATATTGTCAGGGAGCGTTAGAAAATGCCAGATTTATAAGTTTCTCCTAGCTAAAAAACCTTTAAGCAAACCTGCCTCCGGATCAGATCTCTTCCAGTGTGGCAGATAACATTTTCAATCTGAATCCCTTCAAACTAATAAAAATAAAACCATTTTATAGATAGTTTCTTGCAGAAAATTTTCTGGAACATGAATTTTGGTAAAAATATTGCAATTATTATAAGAATTGCATCTAAAATGGGATGTTTACTATTACACCAACTAGACAAAAATCCATTGGCTACACCAAATATTGGCATGATTTTTACGGAAACAATGTTGCCTTTTTCAAATTATTAGTATGGTAAATATGAATCAATTAATGTAATTATGATAGACTTTTCACAAAAGCAGTTTTTTTAATTTATTGGATATTTTTATTTTTTCCAATTGTTATTAGTGCATGTTTTACCAATAACACCCAACTAGGCAAACTCATAATAGCAGTTATTTATTTTGAATTCGAACTTCTAGAAAATGTGTATAAATGTTACTCAGAGCAATAAAATAAATGTTAATAAAAAATCCCACAATTAAGGACCAAGGAAATATACTGAAAAAACTACACAACCAAGGGCAAGCCGAGCATGATCCTGAAGACAGACAGAAATCTATTTGATCATATGGTTTTGGTGGTCTAGAGCCGAAACTACATATGAGTGACGTCTTAACACGCTCTCTGGGTACACTGCCATGGCAATAGATGCTGGAGATGGGTTTATTTGCAAAATAAGTAAAGCAGCTTTAGCCAGAGAATTAGAAAAGACTGTTCACCTGGCAGAAGTAATCCCCTACTCTTCAACAACAATCACATTTGCCCAGCTACCAGAATGCTGATAAAAAATGCAGAATGGGCGAACAGAGACCCAGACTCAGGGATTCAGTTTAAGAGCAGTTACCTCTAGCCATAAAATCCAGCAGTAGAGGAATTTGCTCTCCAACACTAAACACTACTAACAAGGTTAGCTTGATTAAGTTCTTAGTAGAGGGTTGAAAAGGTCCGATGCTCAGAGCAAAGTTTCAACACAAAACACTATACCATCACTTGGAAGGAAGACTCTTCAGAATCCCAGAAATAAATTGGTGGAACCAAGAGAATTGAAATTAAGCCATGAAGAGGCAGACAGGCACATGACTGTTAATGCATGCATTTCATGCTGCGTAGACAGTGTTCAAAGCAGTGCTTATCACATCACAAGACATTGGTGTACTGATGACCCTGTCCTGGTTTGAGCAAGGACATCTCATGCGCACTGTACCAAAAATGCGGCATACAGAAAACGATAAGTATCCTGGATATCTCCAAGTTATGCCAATCATTTGATGGGAATCTTGCCAGTGCTTTGATTGGAATGCACAGCTTTACTGGTGCGACACTGTTAATGCATTTGCAGGACATGGGAAATTAGGTACCTTCAAACAGATAGGGTCAGACAAGACATTCTAGGAAGCCTTTCATGAGCTTGACTGTGCATGGAATTTCTCAAGCGAGGTCTCCGAGAAGCTGCAAGAAGTCACATGCCACATGTACATACCATTGACATACACTTCTCGTATCAACCTTCTTTGGTACCAAGTTTTCTGAGCCACACTTGTAGAGATTGAGTCTAGACAGCTTCCACCACTTGAGGATTTTGTTAATGCACACAGTTTTTGCCAACTATCGAGTGGCAATCTAGAGGCAGTCTCTTCAAAACCAGCTTTCTGTACCAAGTCCAAAGGATCACAGGTGGACCATATGTGAAGATGGTCAGTAGCTAGCAATTCAATGGATGCGTGGTTTTCCGGCACCAAATACTGTCTTAGAGCTGATCTCTTGCAACTGTGTGACAGCATGCAAAACTACCAAAGTACACAAGGTTTGAAGTGTACAAACTATTGCAAGCTACAAGCTTGTAGTAGCCAACGAAATGAGGAACAGTCAGCTGTACATGGTCTTAATGACAATGAAGATCATGATGTAATTGAGCTGTAATTATCTATCACAAGTTAAAATGCAACTTCCAGGTATTTGTTGGGCAAATGTGACCTTAAATTCCCATTTAGATGCAATTATTAATCGCAATACTTTTTCCAAAATGCATGTTCCAGAAAGTTTTCTACAGAATGGGCAAACAGAGACGCAGACTCAGGGATTCAATTTAAGAACATTACCTCTAGCCACAAATTGCTCTCCAACACTACTAACAAGGCTAGCTTGATTAAGTTCTTAGTAGAGAGTTGAAAAGGTCCGATGCTCAGAGCAAAGTCTCAACACAAAACATTATACCATCACTTATGGGGAAGACTGCTTCTGAATCTCAGAAATAAATTGGAGGAACCAAGAGAATTGAAATGCAGCCATGAAGAGGCAGACAGACACATGAATGTTAATGCATGCATTTCATGCTGCTTAGACAGTGTTCAAAACGGTGGTTATCACATCACAAGACATTGGTGTACTGATGACTGATATCATTTGTTATGAAGTATTACGCAAAGTAGACAGTGATTAACATCGTCTCACTTTGCTGCCTGACACGTTTTTGTTTTTGGATCTATGTCGCCGTACTCTCAAGCAATATAATTTTGGACTGAAATTTGTTACCTTGCTGGTTGTTACCCCGCTAATATATTGTATATTTGAGAAAATTTTGGTCAATAAAGCTACTAGTACTACTACAGGGAACCTATTGATGATATGGTAACCAGCACATGTAAAGTGTATTTAATGGTATTTGCTACAGCTATTATTATACAATTGCTAGGCTGCTTCTTCTGCGCGTTAAAAATGTTGTCAGTTAATGTAATGCTAAGAACTAAGGCTTTCCCAAGCCATTTTCCAAATCTAATCTTGGTATCAGTGACGCTGCTAAGGTAAACAGTAACTATGGCAACTAGTTTATGTGAGTAACGTTTCACATTATTAGCCATATGTGGTAATCTAGGCTTGATGGCATTTGGCGCTCATGAGAAGGCCTACAATGACACAGGTGCTAAAGCTAACCTATATGGAACGTTTGCTTTTCGAAAAATGAGTACCTCCGTTGTCCTCAAGTTCCCTGTTTGAGTGCTTGATCTCATGTAAATGAGTTGGTAAAATTGAAATAAAAGTCGGATGTTAACACACTTTTTGCTATAATCGAATGGGACGAGGCGCATTTTATCATTAGTGGATAAAGGACCATAATTGTCCAACGAAAATGATACAGTAGGCCTATACTACATTGATAATCACTATCGTTATCTATGTGGCACTATCGTAAGTTGCATAATGTTGGAATGAAGTGAAATTTAACAACGTTTAAGCAATTAAGCAAACAGGGCTTTTCAGTTGAGGCTTCACAAAATGCCACATACCCAATTATTGCCTCACTCTTTGTAACCACTGAGGTAATTATGTTATGTAGCAACGTCGAGAGTATTAGACCGCATAGATAAAAACTTGCAGTATAAAAAAACTTGCCTGGAAAAAGTAAACAGGGTCTCAATAAATAGGTTTTTGGGGTTTTTGGCACTTCTTATATGGGACAGTTTTAGGATGGTACATCATGATTTAATTTTTTTCTACTACATATAAGGCAGATGATTACAATGGTCCATAGCACGTACAATAGCAAACAAAGTAAACATTTAATATCTACATGGTTACGACACTGTGTAGCTTCTACCTTGCCAGGAAAACATTTGCCCTAATATGGCTTTTGGGGTGTGGTCCCAGAAATGGAGCCGCACCAGTAATAGCTACTCTATCACAGAGGTCATCATATAAAAACATCATCTAAAGATGTGTAAAGATATAAAAAATTACAACTAGAATTTGTTTCCCGAAATGGTACCGATACGGCTTTCTGGCTTGTGTGGTGTTTGAGGTGGTGTTGAATGCTGGTCATAATATTCATGACTATTTGACATCTGGCCTTGAACTGGAGATAATGTGGTGGTGTCCAGTAGTGATTGTGTGCATGGTGTGAAATTTGGTGCACCAGCATTTAGATTTGAGACCCTTGGTGTATATCTATGATTGCCAGTTACACCTGTTTTAGCTGGTCTTGCCCCACAGACTGCTGAACTGGTAGTTTAAAGGACAATTACGTACTCATGAAGGTACAGTGCTAGGTACCGTGCTCTGTAGTACACTAGCTAGACCTAATGGTGCACGTGTACCTTCTTGAGATACACAATAAAATACTAGTGAAATAACTGAAATCTCATACGAAGTCAGCCTACTCCTGGCAGTTCTGGCATGGGATCAACAATAATACTTATTTTAGACTTTTGATCATAGCTTTAGTTACTCAGTATAGCAAGACTGTTAACCCATCGGTTGCCCTGTCACGTGAGCAAGTTCTGGTAATTCTTTATGCAATTGTACACTATTTTATGTTAACCCTCCTCACTCTAAGAGCAGTTGATAGCCACTCGTACAACATATTCACTAGCACTGTTGTCTGGCAGAGACATCTCTTTCAGAAGTCTGATTTTTAAAATTAATGAACTTTTAATTACAGGTAAACTTTATGTCCATCGGTCTTCCGTACTCGCTGCGGATATTCGAACATCTATAATAACGTATTAATTAATTATATCTCGGGGAGCTCATTACACTAGTAATTCGTATATGCAAAGAAGCTACCAAAATGCCAAACTTACTGTCTGAATATGATGAACAAGCTGAATGAGTCAATAATGATCAAAAGCTTTCTTATCATTTTCATTATTCTTCTATCTTTGATTATTATTCATTAATTATTCATTTAGTGAATAATTCTCGATTTCAAAAGTAAAATCTTCAGACAGACATAACAGACGTTTTGGTACGATCATTTTAAATTATTAAGAGTTTTCTTTTTAAGATAAATATGTTTTATAAACAGGTAAGCGTAAAACACAATAACATATCTTTACATGGAAAGCTTTTTGAGACAATTAAATTCCTGTTTTTCCCTTTTAAATATTTACTTAAGTTATTTACTTAAATTAATTTCTCAGTGTCTGTGTATAAATTATTTTGTATATTTTGTAGATTGTGTACTATCTGTAATCATGTACATGTTTTTAATTTAGTACTTCAATTTTGTGAACTGTGTATTTTATGTGCCTTTTAGTTTGAGTGTAGTGCTATTAATATTATTACTATTGCTTTTTATCAGTTTTTCTAAACTGGTTACATACAAATTTTATTGTAAATATGTTTTAATGTAAATATGATTTTAATATTGTGTTTGCATTTGATGTAACATTTTAGCAATAAAGAATACTAATAATAAATTAAATAATAATTTTACCACAAATCTTTTTGCTTTGTTCAAAAAATTTCCGTTTTCTTTTATTTTTAACACGTTTATAAGGACAGAAGTCATGAAAACTGCTTGTTAACAGAAAAAAACAGGTGCGTCATTTTGCACAATGGGTTTATTTTACTACTAACACTACCGCTTAGAAAAACATAACAGAGAAATCTGGAGAGTACCTTTAAACTTAAAGTCCGACAAAGTGGCAGCCGCACGACTTACTTGAAAATTATGATGTCGCTGGCTGTTGTTCCTAGTCAGTTCTTATGTCGCTTTTAAACTTAAATGAATTCTAACTTTTGCAGCTACCTAATGTTCAAATGTTTACTCAGAAATACTCACAAAAATTAACTAGGCCTGTATCTAAGTTTTTTGCAAAAATTTGATTTCCCATAACATCAAACTGCCTGTTTTCTTCATTTGAATGAAGGCTAAAAAGAAAGTTGAGAACGGCAAGCTTGAAATGCTCGCGGACATTCCAATGAACCTAACTTCAGGGGAGGCGTCCCTTTTCCTTTAGAACAACGTAAAATAGTGAGACCTTTAAAAATTAATTTATATTAATAAAGTAAACAAATTATCTATTCAATATCAGCGCAAAGTATATTTGCACGTAATCTAAAACGAGGAAAACTAGAATTGTTACTTAAAAAGATGAACATTAGTAAAATATTGAAAATTATGTTCGCATAGACATCACCACAACTCTGTTGTATCAGTGCTTCCTATTTTCTACTAAGTGATTCGTTAAAATTGAAGATAAAGTCATTTAAAATTGAGATGTTCCTACGATGCAACACTAATATACGAACCACTGTGTGTTTTATGACAATGGTTTTGCATTTTAATATAAAATAAGTTAAGATCGGACAAGATAACACAAAGTATTAGGCCTATATCATAAACAAAACAGTGGACCAACAATTAGGTAATATTCTGTTAACATAAAATCAATAAAATTTAAATATATAAAATCGTTACTGTTACCCAATTCAGCTACGTGCTGTTGGCTCGGATCTTGACTCAACAGCTGAATATTATATTACAATATAAAAAGTGAGTACGCAAATCGAATAAGATAATATAAAGTATTATGCATATATTGTATAACTAAAAAAGCAAACCAATAATTGCGTAGTACATTGTTAGCATAAAATCTAAGTACGTAAAATCATGGTTACTCAATAAGACGCAAGTACGCAAATCGAATAAGATAATATAAAGTATTAGGCATATATTGTATAACTAAAAAAGCAAACCATTAATTGCGTAATACATTGTTAGCGTAAAATCTAAGTACGTAAATCATTGTTACTCAATTAGAATGAAATTTAGTAAACTTTGTCGTGTATAATCTTTTTCTTCACAACATTTTTACGTGTTTTTGCAGCTAATTTTGCAGTTAAATCAATGAGAGTTTCGAACGTGTGCTGAGGAAGAGTACAGACTCGCCTGATTGTTGGATCTTCCAAGAATGGACACGTGGATGCTGCTTCTTGCAGATCATTACCAACAAGAGACATGCGATAGTCACCCCATGTGAATAAATTACCCGTATGCTTGCAAGTTAATGGTGAATTTAATTCATCCTTAGTCAGCTTTCTCGAAGATACCCAAATGTCTGTAACCATTCCTTTAAAGCTTTGTGTGGCGTCAAATCCACCGCCCACAGTGTCTTGATCTTGTCCAAACACCAAAGATCCACCGCCCTTTAGCTTTCCGGGACTGGGAACCACAGTACCTTCAGCCTGGTGCTCACCAGCGTCGATATTCACTGCCCAGCTACCATCCCGACTGTTGTAGCACGCAGTAATGTAATGCCAGTCATCATCAAATATATTCGCGTCCATAGCAAGTGTGTTACTACCTAATCCACCGCCGTTAACATACATTTCTACGGATGTCAAATTTGCCGTTGATCCAAGCCAGAACGCATCATCAAGATTATCTGCAGGTGTAGATGGCAGTGCGTACGAAAGGAAAGAAACGGTTTCCGTTTCATCTGGAAGAGATGAAGGCAACAAAACCCATAATCCGACGGTTAAAGCGATCAGAGGTCTGTTTATGACGTTATCTAACTTTATGTAATTTGTATCACTCAGCTCTGGGAAGTTAACTTTTTTCTCAACATCTTCGACATCAAAGCAGTCTAGCTTCGCGTTTTTTATTGTTTCTATGTCGGAACGACGTGGATTTTTCTTCTGATTATGTTTCTTTATCAGTGGTCGATAATTGTATCCACTTCGCATTTTTTTAAGCCTCAGAGATGGTCGACTACCATATCCTTTTCCGGCTGCTTTAGATTTCTGAACGCCTTTTCTTCCACTAACGCTTTCATTTGCCAAAAGTACAATAATAATGATTATAGCAGCAACATAAACGCAAGCAAATCGCAGCATTACCATTTTCACTCACTTCACTAAGGTCATAGGTACTAAACTACTAAAAAAAAGTTCACATGTGTTAGGTTTTCAGCTCTTAGTTAAAGCGTTAGTGATTTCTACCTTTTAAACCCTTAGGTTGGACAATTAACCTAGTAAGAAGCCGGTACACCGACCAGCTGCAATAAAAAGTAATGTTTCTGTCAGGTCAAAAAGTCAAAGCCCAGCCTAATCATCACAGATGTCGGTCGACTCGGTTCTCCATTTTTCATTTGTTCTCAGCTGTTGACAGACGACAGCCAAATTTAGACGACGCGTTAATGACTGTTTAGACGATCAGTTTTTTCGTCAAACTTGTTCGTCAGTTTTAGGTTGACACACTAGTTTGACCGTGTAAATAGCGAAACTGACAAACTCTTAGTTTGACAGCACAAAGTTTGATGATATCAAACCGTCTTGAATTCATCAAACAGAAACTGGCAAACTTAACAGCCAATAGCATAGCGCGCTCGTTACATCATACTGATTGTTCATTTTCGCGCGGGTCGGGAAATTCTGTTGTTATTAATTCAGCAAGTTGTTTAGACATACGACGATTAGCTTTGTTAAACGTTGCCTGGACACTGGAACCTTGAGGGTAAAAACGTGGTAATACAAAGGAGATTTTGATTTTGCTTTCTACCAATCAGCTAAACGATTTGCCCAGTACTGTAAAATTGAAAGCGTGCGAAAACTACAACTTGCGTGGCAGGTCAATAATGTGCAAATATTCCACATAGTATCTTATTTATTGAGGAATAGACTCGTCACTAGCAAATCTCAGTCTGACCAAAAAGTTAACGCCCATAACAGCCATAGAAAACATGGTTGCATAATTCAGCAATATTTTATATATCAAAATATAATGATATCATACCAACTTCAATTAGTGCATTCATGAACTTTGGCTCTCAAAAGAATAAAAGGGCTTTATTGATGCTTCTCCTATAACGTTGGACCACTGTACTGGTGCTCGCTTATACATTATCTACATACACTTTATACATTATCATTATTGGTACTTTAGACATTACAATTAATGTTGCATAATTATAAAGGCCCCGGCCCTTTTTTGTGATTGTATCCTTTTTAAGTGTGATATTTTTTGTGTGTTCACACGAAGTTAAACGCTAACATTAGTATTTAACTCCTTGGCGTTAATAATATAAAATCCTAAAAATTAGCATTAGAATTTAATTTTAGCAATTTTATGTGACTTTTTCCCTTCATACTCTTTCACTTTATGATAAACGAAATAAGTGGTTTGAAAGTTCGTGCGTTCATTTTTTGTTACTTGCGAATTTTCTCATCTGAATCTACTTAATAGGCCATTGCATTGAGTCTTGGCGGACACGCTGCCTTGAGTTTTGCAGGCAAGGAGTCATGCTTTTGCGTTGTTGGGCTCGAGTCTTGCCGGCTTCATTATTAGTTTGTTTGCCCGGCGATAGGTGACGCAACAAACTAAAATGATGAAACGTGAAAATTAAGACAGGCACTTTAGTTTTTTTGGTTTTTGCGATCCAGAGAGTTGAGTTTTAAGAATAAGTTCCCAAGGCTCAAGCTAGATTCGTGCTGGGACTTAGAGGCAAGTACTTTCATTACCAAGTAGATGGTTACGTCTTAAGATATCATTATTACAAAATAAAATTAACGCGTGTTCGTTTACAAGCGCCATAATTGAATGTGGATTTCGTCCTGCTGGATTTAGATTCCACAATTACTGTTAATCAGAATCAGTAGTTTTGCCATGAAACAGTAATATCACAGTTCTTATGTCACTCATCATATTAGAATGGTGTGATTGGGTCGGCTTGACAATGTAGCCAGAGTGAGTGCTCATAAAAATTTAATACTGTGAAGTGTAATTGCAATTTTGCCAACTATTGGCACCATTGAAAGAGTAGCACTATTGAAAGACCAGTCAGCAAAACTGTAGTCAGTCCGCAATAAAAATTGCCAAGCTGCATAAAACTTCGTTTTATCCAAGTTACCGATGATACCGTACTTTTATTTCACTTCAGACTTCCTTATCATGGTTAGATGACGTTTCTATATTGGCCAGTAAACTACAAAATCCCAAAGAAAGCAAATTCCATTAATACCTACTGAAGCTGAACAAAACTAAATACATATCATTTCAAAAGCAAATAGGCCTACCCAGGGGCGTATCAAGACTTTACGACGCCCTAGGCTTATAGTTCTGTTGTGCCCATCTCTATTGAGAATTTACAGTTGTTTATGTAATGAGCAGTATAAACAATTATTTGAGGTGTATTAGAAACACTATTAGTCTAGTTTCTACGTGGTCAGTATTAATTACATGTATTTGCATAGCGCTTGCTTGTTGTGTAATACCTTGCACCTGTTCATTGTGTGGCATAAATTTATATATTGCATTTGTTGACTAAGTATGTGTATAAAATTTCAACAATTCTTGACTCTAAATTGAAAGGTACGAATTAATTTGCTTAGAATTAATGTATTCAATCAGTACTGTGATATATATGTACATGTGTTTGTTATAAGTTATGGTATTTTGTAAGCAACTACACTTAAACAGAGCCCTGTATTTGTAAAGACGTGTTCCTGTATGCATTGTTTATTTAAGTGTTTGATTTATTAACTGTACTTGTGTTTAAATATGTTTGTGTTAAATAAAGCGTTTATTACTATTATGTAAAATATGCTCTGAGTAACTGCCTGTGGTGTGTTGTAAAATGCGCTCTTTACATGAATATGAAAGTATATACACTTTCTGAGGAGAATAAGAATTTTTTCTAAACTGTGACGTCCCTAAAACTTTGGCACCCTAGGCTATAGCCTGGTTTTGTCTTTTGGTTAATACGCCCCTGGGCCTACCCTTTATAATTACTCTTCGTGTTAATGTCTCCTTCAGTGTCTGGTACATGATACAGGAACAAAATATACAGTTCTTCTGTTTGATACACGAATGGAATGAACTGAATTTTAGGCATCTCTTATAATATAGGAAGGAAACGAACGAAAATTTGTAAAGAAATAGTGACAGTATGCCTTTAAAACCTGTATGTGTAAACTTTGGGATATAAGCTTACGTTTGCTAACCAAGAATTTCTGAGTTTGCTGTATGGAAAATCTTGAATGAATGGATAAAATTGGTCGGATGTATGGCCAATTTTAGATACAAATCGTGCAAAATAGTCTTTAATACCACAGAAACAAAGCATTTGTGTAAAAACTGCATTATGTGCAGCTTTGCTAATATTTTATAAAGCATATGTCAGAAGCAGGCATCAAAAGTTCCATGCATTTGTATGCCGTATCAGTGTGTGATATAATAATTTTAAATATAAATTTATAATAATTACATGTACCTTTTCTGTGAGTCATTCTTAGGGGCTACAACTAATAGCGAATTGTTTATCTCTTGGTCTGCTTGGCATTAAACATCAGTTTCTGTATTTTTATATCAATATTCCCTATGTTTCCAGTGCAGTGAGCAGTGTTCTCCACTTTTCAAGGTTTTCGCATTCCTGTATTATACAACCTGCCTTCTGCAACAGTGATTTCACTAATGTCTAAACTTTGACTATTTTTCCTTTAAAGTATCAGGTTTTTTGCATTTGTTACTGTGGTCTGGTTACCTACTTGAGGTTACTTTTTTGTAAATTAAGTAAGCTTCACAACACAGAATGTTTTTGTTGTGATGTAATTACTCAGCAACTTTTACACCAGAAAGATCTGTGGGAGAGATACGTACCAGGAGTTAAGACAAATACCATTGTAGAAACTAAATTAATATTAATGTTGCTCAAATAGGGGTGGCCGCTAGGTAACCTCACGGTCTTTTGACATCCCATCTAAATGTAGTGTTTCTCATCTTAAAGAAATATTGTATATTGTTACATGTGTAACTTTAAACTAGACGAATAAAATCTAATCTAATATAATCTAGATTTTGATATGTCTCTTGTACATGTTGTTAATCATAAATTGTGGAAAACTGATTTAGGCCTATGCAGACATAGAGAAATCTAAGTGTGCCTCGCAGCTTTTCTAAAATTATTTTGTCTAAAAGCTATTTGGCCGGTTTGCTCTTCGGTGTTCTCAAATTTATTCCTAAATGTTATTCATAAATGCTCAGCACAGTGTAACTTCATCACGTTCGGCAAGTTGCCAAGTGTGTTATTAACTAGAATTTTAAATATATATTCGCAGTACTTGATGCTGGAGGCCAATTAAAATTGTGTAAGCATATGAAAAAGAAAGTTGCAAGTTAAAAAACGAGTTTATGACCTTGAATTATTCCCAGAGATAATTTACCCCAGCCAAAATCAGCTATGGTAATTAATCTGTAGCAAACCCGCCTAGAAATCTAGAATGCCCAAATAATTATAAAACTATACTAACAATGCTCACTTTCTAATTTTCAGGTATGTTTAAAACATATAATTAGTATGCACTTTGTAAACTGAAGTTACACTGAACCTTATAGTTAGTATGCACTCTTGTTGTCTTTTTGACCCATCATGGCTTGCTGTAAATTGATGTTTATGTAATTATTCTTATAGTTAGTGACTGTTAGTCAGCACTTTGTGAATTGAAGTTTATATCTCTAGATTATACTTCTAAATACACTTCGTAAATTTAAATTCGTACTTCGAGTCAGTATGTCAATCTGTAAGTACTTAAGTTTTATACGTATAGTTAGTATGCACTTTGTAAATTGAAGTTTTATATTTCTTGCTAGTATACAGTCTTTACCCTTATAGTTAGTATATACTCCCTGGTCCCTTCTGTTCTGTGGCACTGGAAATTGAATTTTATGCTTCTAGTTTGTATGCAATTTGTAAATTGAAGTTTAAACTTCTAGTACTCTTTATGGACCCTGCCATGGCGCTCTGTAAACTGAAGTTTATACTTCTAGTTAGTTATTCACTCCGTAAACTGAGTTCTAGTCTACTCTAGAGGAATCTGGCAATTAATTTGAAATGTATTCTAGCTGTGGGCTCAGTGCAAGATTCCTGTACAGCAAGGTCATGTTGCCTTCGCTTTGCAAGTTAGCAGACAGTATTAAGCAGGCTAGTTTCTGGCATAGTTCCTAAAATATTTTGGCCCAGTGCCAGCTGAATTTTCACTGCTGCATGAGTATCTCGGAAAGCTATCATGTATGTTATGCATGTGCAATAATGGTTAATAGTAGTCACATTTTTCGCAGTGACTTTAAATTAGGTGTTCAGTGTTACGCCGCTGCGCAAACATAATAAAATTGTTTTAAAAAATGCAACCTGTCTCGTAAAAGGCTTTGCAAGGTCATAAATCTTATACAGTCATAGTATAAGTGCTATGCATATAACATTAATTTCTGTATGTTGCAATTTGGTTTGGGAGACTTAGTACTGTATAGACAGTGCTGGTGCTGATATGTTTGATGATTTTTTCACCCAACGTATGTCTGACGAATAGTTTACAAGGTCTGACTGTCGTATTATTTGAATTGATTTGATTATAATAATATTGTTGCATGATTATGCAAAACACTAGATGGGATGGTTATTGTTATTATTATTATTATTATTATCATCGTACTTTTAGATATTGCTCAGTATCGTAGCTGATTATGTTTGTGAGTGAAATTTTGTAGTAATATTTTTCCATTTGTGCATTGTTAGGCAAAGGCCATGATAGTTGTAGTCTTTCACAGTGATTTAGTTGACATGCTGGCACCCTGTTCGTCTGTTTAGACGTCTGTTTTGTTGTTGAAAAGTTGCGTGAATCTTGAAAAGCTTGACATATATCATTTGATTGTCACCTTAGTAAAAAATTTAAGGAAGGAATTTAACTATATCTTTTTTTTCTTAAATAGTTTGAATAGTTTCATTCCAGTTGAATTTATTGTAAGTTTTTTTATTCGAACTGATCAAGGAAGCAACAAAAACTGTGTTCACTACTCACCCAGTTCAAAATAGTTTTTTTATGTAACTTGACATTACGGTACCGTCCAATGTGTGAAAATGGCACCAAACTGCAAATGCAGTTTTAGTGCGTGGTTTTTATGCCCTCTTGCTTAGTCTCGGGATATTACACCATAGTCCACATACCCATAATTTGAGTTTAAGCTACTTTTATATCTAAACCATGTGGCAGATTTGAGTTTTTTGGTGTGGAGTAACTTCAGAACCAAGAAACATTTACACAAATGTAGTACAACTAGGTATATGCAGGGTGGTACATAGATCTTAAACTGTTAGTGAATTACATAAATGGCAAGTGATAGTACAAAACAAGTTATTATTACATCAGAGAATAGGAAATCTATCAAACTCTTAACGGTTAGTTTGGAAACCTCACGTACGTCCCAAAGCATGTAGCATTTCAGCAACGACTCGAAGAACTCGAGGCCCTCCATCACATATTGCAGATCTCTCTCACTCTTGTCTGTTGAAAACTGGTTAATAGCATGTTTAAGTAATGTTCCCTCTGTCTTTTAGGATAGCTTCAATGTGTTTCATGTAGTTGATGTTGATGAATTTTCATGCCATTCAGTTCAGTCAAAAAATAATAATCACAGGCCAGAATTTTCGGTTTACTGCTCCGAGCTCAAGCTTGCAGGCTGTGTGAGGCACGAGAGGCTTCCACACCAAATTTTGATGACATGATATATTTGCTATTGTTTCAGCTATACTATGATATAATGAATTGTTCTGTACTATTACTTGTTGTTTTTGTGTCCCCTTGCAAAAGGATGTGTACCAACCCGTATATATAAATGATCACAGATGGCTCAAAACGTTATTATCATTGCTCTACTACTGATTAATTACATTGTACCTCCTTGATTTTTAAGATGTTATAGCATTACAATATTCCAGAAAGGACTTAGGGTCATACGGTAATTGCCCAAATCTACAGATAATATTCTTGAGTGCCTGCACACAAAGGCATATTTATATTTATAAAGCCATCTTATAACACAAAGGCATATTTATATTTATAAAGCCATCTTATAACTTTACTTTGACATTTTCTCTAACTATAAATATATAAACGCCTTTCAGAAGCCTGCATACAAAGTAATAGAAAGCCACTTTATTACCTTATAGATTTATTTGGCTTTTTGTCGAGAATATTCGAATATATATATTCTAGACAAGAAGCCAAGTAAACATATATATAAATGTTTGAACATTGTTCAGATGCGTACATACAGAGCTACCATACTTTCCAATTACTTCATTTTTGGAATTTTTTGAATATAAATATAAATATTTAGGTGCCTGCATACAATGTCACTTTATAGAACTTTTAAAAATTTGACTTTTTCTTTGACTGGTATGTAAATATTTTTCAAGTGAGTGCTTGCAAAGTCATCATACTGCCAAATAGCCACGGTTTTGAATTTTTCTAATTATGGTTGTATTCTATATTATTATGAAAAATGGCACTTATTTTCTGTAATTAATTTTCTAAATATGAATAATTTTCAGATGCCTGCATACAAAGTTGCTGTACTACCTAATACAGGTACATGCTGGGCTGAGTCGCAGCAACGCTGCAAGGAGATTGGACCCTCACTCGTCCGGCGCAAGTATTTTGACAAAGAGTCTCTAACAAAATCAAAATTAGCACGAGTTCTTGGAACATTAGATTTGACAGCTCTAGGTATGTGTTTCCTCTGAATAACAATAATAAAATAGTTATAATTGTAACAAGAGTCAGTAACAGTTTCATTTTTCAGTTCCTTTAAATAGAAGTAGAGTTCAACTACTTGACAATTATCTACGTAAATTAACCTACACTGACAACTTCATGTGTGTACGTGCTAGACAGGGTGCAGTATGATACAGGGATATCATTTTATGATGTATTTACTTTCACCTGGTCAGGAAGTGAAACCTTCAATATTTCAGATGGAAAGGAGGTAAGTTCATCCCCTGATACCAGGTACTACCTACAAGGCTGTAATTAATAATTTTCAACTGAATAGTATTTCTCTTCTCTGTAACAGTAGTATTTAAATATTTAGGCAGTACGTTTTATGAAGTTTTGTTTGACATAATGATTTTCTCTTATCTATTCTAGTACCTGCTATGCATAAGATAGTACTACCTTGGAGAAAACACAAGTTTTATTTAAAAATAGCGTGATAGCCAAGCGGTCACATTATGCTTGTAGCAATTGAAATTGAACAAACTAGGCCGGGCTAGCAAATGGATCTGTGGCCACCAAAAAACCACTTTTGAATGGTTTCATACGACCTCCTGCTATTTATCTCAATAAGGGAGGATGTATTTACGTCCTAATATTGTCGTGTCTTTCAATTCTGAATCTCGCCTTAAACGATTATTCTTGATAACTAGATAAGTTCTGGTCTTGCCACATCCATCAATATTTTTTACATCCTGAAACTGAGCACTGGATTCCAATTTGCGATAAACAAAACTGTATAAAATTAAGAGAGAGAAGTCTGCTGGTGACTGACGATGAGAAGGCTGTATGTGCTAGAACGAAATCTGCACTAGGGAAAGAAATGAAACAACTAAAGTTGTAATTTACTGCATTGCAGGTTTGTGTAGTTGCAAATATTTACCCGTTTTGAAGTACATATTTACTTGCATTAAAGTTATTTATCTATTTTTCCCCAGGAATTGGAAGTACTTTGGGTGCTGGTATTTATGTGGTTGCAGGACAAGTGGCAAGGTCTACTGCAGGTCCTTCTGTAATTCTATCTTTTTTCATCGCTGCTTTAGCTTCAGTGTTATCAGGTAACATATCTTGTTCTTATTTTAGGTGCTTTTTAGATGTAAGAAGTAATAGAGTATAATACCAATATAATAAATGTAATTATTTCTAACAAAACTTTGTTTTCTACTTTAGTGGAGATAGTGGAAAGGCATTTATTTCTTTAAGTAGAGAGAGTGTTGGGTAAAGAAAAGTGAACGTTTTATGTTCACTATAATCATAATCCATAAAATCTAAAAATAGAATGTTGTAATAATTAATTCTTTGCTTATTAAAAAAATTTTTAATAATGGGTTGCACTTACCTTTTCTACCTCCCCTAGTGGAAGAGGGCTGTCATGAATATGACATAAACCAATTCTGTGATCACTAACTGGTCTTTAAATGCAGAAGTATTATCTGGCAACAGTACTTTTATGCCTTAGGGTAACCATACATGTAGTGAATTGCCTGAAAACATTCACAAAAGAATCAATAAACAAATTTGGTATCATCTGTAGATTTAAATATCTAATGGAAAAAGTAAAAGGAATGTCGAAACTTTGTTCCCATGATATGCGTCACTGTTTTTGCACCATGGGAAATAGTTTAGATATTCCTTTTACGTTTTCAGCTATTTGAATTTTAATCTACTCTAATAGATATTACTCTAATGCAACACCCGATTAGACTTAACACCCAATTAGTGCAATAACTGTATAACCATATTATGTCTTGCAACACTTTTGCAGTAGCTTACATTTTAAACTGATAACTTTGCAAGTATAGTTACCATTTAATATTTACCAATGCAATATGTGCTTTGTGAAATAATCAGTTTTGATGTCCTAAAAATGTCTTAAATAGCTAACTAGATCGCATTGCGCACGTAGATACATGCGTATAAGCAATGTTTGCCATTATGTAATAACTATTATGTTTTGCACCGAAAATACTGTATATAGTTTTATAAATAAATGTGTTTAGTGTATGTTTTAAATGAATACATACTTCTTTGAAATCGATAATTGCTCAAAAATTTACAGCAGTGAGTGATAGTGTTATAGTCAGCACTATTCTGTCTTGGGCCTGATAGTATTATAGTCAGCACTATTCTGTCTGCGGCCACTCACAGTTTCGTTGGTGTACACTTCCGACTGCTTACAGCTGTGCTGTGTGTAGCTGACTTAAATGTAATTTAAGTTTTTATGTTAGTTTTTTGGGAGTGTTTTGATTTGTCAGTGTACGATCATACAGAGATTTTATCAACAAGTGCTACTTTCTTGAGTCTTATTATCAAATTACCATATTTACTGTTCCTGCATATTCAGATAATGGTAAGGGGTTCACACATATTTCAAGTGCCGCTATCTGTATCAAAGGTTTATTCAAATAATGCTATTCACGGTGCTGATGTGCATTTGCATAAATAAGAATTGAAATGGTTATTTGTACTCAGTGCTTTTGGAGAAGTAAGAGAAGTTTATGAAGCCAAAATGCTGTTAATTTTTCACAGTTTTCATAACAATGTTGTTTGCTTTTGCTATTAAATGTTAAAAATAAGCAGCAAATCTGCTACTTGAAAATCTTTTGCTTCCAAGTTGCACTAGTTAAAAATGTAGATTAGAGCTTTCATTAAGAATTGTACATTAATGATATTAGATGGTGTTAATGGTGACACAATGTAATGAATCGATATTGTAATATTGTAATGACATAATTAGTGCCCTTATTTCCCAAAGTTAAGTTCCAGAACTACAAATACCAATAATCGTCTACTTCTCCCAGCCAGAGGATGATACTGAACGTTGTTATTTTGTCGTTAGTTTTTTGAGTTGTGGTTGTGCCTCTAAGCAGAATTAGAATTAGAATTCATTTTTGACAATTATAAATGTAAAATTAATAAAATGCAATTAATAAATGAAAAAAGTCTATTTATCAACAGCACTACTGGTTATAATAGCAGAAAGGGTGATGAAAGACGTAAGTAATCTGGTCGGCCACCCTTCTAGTCCTCTATGAAGTACAGCCACGGGCTGATAATCCTCTGAGATGAGAAGTTGAACATGGGAGTTATTTTAGGGTAGTATGACATAGTACATTAATTTTGCCAAATGGCGCATATCACTAATGATTGTTTTAATGATTATATGGTTTTATAAAGTCACTGTAGTTAGGTGTTTTTACCCATGTATTAGCAAGTTATTTATGACTGCTTGTAAAACCAGTTAACTGCTGATGTGTCAAAATTACATGCAGATGTTATAAATACTCACTCCAACATGCTGTAAATTGGGCATCAATGCGTGAACTGTTGATAATAAGTTGAATAAAATTTTTAAGGACCTAGTTTAGAAATTGCAGGATCAGGCTATTCTGTTTGTTAATAATGTGGACTAAACTCACGTTCTTCCGTGAATAAAAGCCATATTATTTTCTTGCTAGTTAATTGGTAATTGTTGCAAAATGTTTCACATTAACTACAGTTAAATGGGATTTTTCTTTTTTTTTGTTATTATTGTCTAAGTATTAATTGTACTGGTATAATCTGTACATAAAAGATTCTAAGGTTCCCTTGAGTCTACCAGTTTTAGCAAGCTTTTTATCAAACAAAAGGTTTCAAATGTTAATCTATTGTGGTGTTATTAATATACCATATAATGGGTTCTCACATAAAACTTTTTAGGTTAAGTGTAACTGCAGTTGTAAAATAATATTTTTTAATCTTTGACATACTGTGATTTAACTTTTTCTGCACTTAATGTCTTTCAGGCCTCTGTTACGCAGAATTTGGTGCTAGAGTGCCCCGTACTGGGTCAGCCTACGTCTATAGCTATGTTACTGTTGGAGAACTGTGGGCATTTATTATTGGTTGGAACTTAGTATTGGAATATGTCATAGGTACTAAGAGTGTTTTTATTGCGTGCATGTCATTCTATTCATGTAGTCTAGTCATTCTTTCTAGTCGTACAGAATGTACCAAAACTTCAGACTTCATAATTTATAATCTTTGCCTTATGGGTGGCAAAGATTACTTGAATCATGGAAATTTTTCAAACCATTTTGATTTTTGAAAGTTTCACAGTTAAAGATTTTACCTGTTTTATACTAAAACATTGTAAGTCGTGGCACACCTCTAGAATTTTTGAGAAACAATTCTGCCCTACATCTGTGAGATTTGGATGTCTTTAACATTCATTTTGTTACATACATTTTCGTGTTTTAAGTGCTGAATTCCTGTTAATCTATACTGCCGTGGACAAAATTGGAATTAAATTTTGCAACCCTAGTGGTGACCTTAGCAATTGGTAATAGGGCATTGTGTTTTTGTAATAACAAGTAAAAAGACACTTTTTTATTTTAGGTGCAGCAAGTGTTGCAAGAGCATGGAGTGCATACTTTGACTCACTAGTACATAATACAATAGAGGAATATTTACTAAGTCATTTACCAATGGATGTGCCTGGATTGTCACCATATCCGGATTTTTTTGCATTAGCCATCATTTTATTATTAACAGGTTAGGCAACTTGTAATTATAGTTTAATTTATTTCATGTTTTTATCTCTTTTTTAATCTTAATATGCAGTTATGTTTTTCTTATTTGCTAAAACTTACCTAAACTAAAGGTGCATGCAGTTAATTCTTTCATTGTGGCCATATAGGTATGTTATAACTAAAAATATAAAAAAGTATTGAAAAATGAACTCAAACGTACCATTAACATTATGCACATATGATGATTTTTTATACAAGAAAACGCCATTCTCACGTGTTTTAGGATTTTTCTTGAAAATGGTGAAAAAACAGTTTTCTCGCTGTTTCTAATTATTTTATAATTTTGAGTGGTTTTGGATGTGCCTTACTTTTATCTCCACGAATTTAAGTGTTGATTAATTTTATGTTTTTGTTAAAGTAGATAGGTTTATAGGTAAATATTGTTCATAAGATTTTTTTTGTTTGTACACTGTTTTATAGTATATGTTCTTCCACCCTTTCTCTGAATTCAGGTATGCACAGATATTTGTCACCTTGTTTGGAACGTTTAATCTAGAGGGCTAACCCAAAATTCTAATTTTAAAAATTTTGTCACACGAAAATTGTTTATATGAGAGTGGTGCAAACTAATGTGTATAGAAACTGACACTAAAAAGAGTTATCATGTTTAAAGCTGCTACATTTGTTTACAAAGACTGGCTTGTAGTTTTGCTTGTGCAATGTTTTTTTTTAAAATGAGTTCTCCTGTTAGTTTCCTGTTTTTAATGTGGCATGTAATTGCTAAAGCAGCAGCCAGTATGTAGTTTAATATGACACTCGGTCTATTTATACTGCAATTAGCACAAAATTTAGCAAAAAAAAGCAATAAAATTAATGCATTTGACAAAATTGCAGCACACAATATTTCTTATTGTATTGTAAAATAAGGTCTCTCACTGATTGTGTTATTGTAAATTAGTGTAAATTTCTGCAACTCTTTTGTAACTTCTTTAGTTCAGAGGACATCTCCTATTTGCTTGATATTACTACTTTAGGTCTGTTTCATTTCTGAATTCTACATCTGTTTTAAAAAGATAAATTTTTTCTGCTTTTGTTGTAGCTATTTTGTGCATTGGTGTGAGAGAGTCATCAGCCGTTAATAACATATTTACAGCTGTAAATCTGTTAGTTGTGCTGTTCATTGTTGTTAGTGGGCTCTTCCAAGCTGACGTTGACAATTGGAAGATACCTGCAGATCAGGTAAAATTTTAAAAAGACTAAATCGTAATTTGCATAAATTTTTAAAGTTTGATCATTAACTGAAAATTTTGAATGTTGTTTTGAAATAACAAACAAAATTCTTCTTGGTCACACTGGTTCATTGGTTACGCAAATTCTAGGTTCCTAATGCTACAGTCTATGAAGGTGTAGTACACGAGAATGGAGAAGGTGGATTTTTCCCCTTTGGTTTTTCGGGAATGGTATCAGGTGCAGCCACTTGCTTCTATGCCTTTATTGGCTTTGATGTGATTGCGACTACAGGTATTTGCTACTGGCCTCAGCAAATAGTTACATTTTTATATTCCTGATTGCATGTAACAATTTATGTATGTATGTTTGTTGACAAAAAGTATTTTCATGTACAACAAATCGTGACGCAATACTGCACGTCATTCAACCTTCATAAGGTGACATCTACCTTAATTGTATTCGGTTAATAACCTGGCATAAATTTTAGGAGGTTCATTAGTTTGTAAAATGAATTTTTTATCATGAAAGTCAATGTTAGTATAACTGTCTCTGATGTGCTGAGTTATTAGAGAGCTTTGCATTGCACGTCGTTCAGTCTGAATATCTTGGCCACTTGTACGCAGTCTAGTGTGGCATTCTGGATTTAGGTGTGCACCATATGTTTATTTTCTCAAAAAAATTACATTTCATTGTTCTCTGCACATACAAATTCGAAATTTGTCTATTTTGAGATTTTTTTACTTGTAAATTTGTAGCATTAATGTTATTGTAGGTGAGGAGGCTCGGAATCCCCAACGTGCTATACCTATCAGTATATGTCTCGCACTTCTCTTTTGCTTTCTGGCATATTTCGGTATATCAGCTGTTCTCACGTTAATGGCACCATACTATGAACTGAGTGGTAATGCTCCTCTGCCATTTGTCTTCGATAAAGTTGGGTGGACCGTTGCCAAATATGTTATCAGCGTCGGCGCAGTATGTGGTCTTTCTACAAGGTTTGTTAAATTTATTGTTATTGTTAATAATCTGCAAGTTTTCAAAAAGTGCTGTGCCTATATTTCTATAAACAATAAAAAATTGTGTTTGGTGTTTTATCGGGATTCAGTACAGCACTGGAATAGTTTCACTATTTTATACTTGATTTTATGTGTCTTTTTTCTCCATATAGCTCTGGTATGTGGTTCTTTTTTTAAGTGAAACATTTATAATGCAATATTCTGTTAGTTCCATTTTTAAAGTAAAGTATTTTCTATGAACTAAAAGCATTTGCCAACCAAACATTACCATATGTAAACTTCCGGATTACTGTTGTATGCTGGATTTTGCTATTCGGTTTTCATTATTCTATGAAATTGTACAAGCTGAACAATTTAACAAACAGTCCACTATTAAACGATTGCGCTTCATTGCAGTTTGCTAGGATCCATGTTTCCAATGCCACGCGTAATCTACTCTATGGCAAACGATGGGCTTCTGTTCAAGTTTTTGGCAAGCATTAATCCTCGATTCAAAACCCCAATCATTGCCACAATTTCGTCTGGACTGTTAGCAGGTATGCAGCTGTGTTGTTGGGTTTGATAAAGATGTGTAACTCATTCCTCTGAAAACATGTCTGAAGTAATGCAATATATTATAGTTTGTGTGCTTCGTAATAATTTCAGAAAAGGAACTGGTCAACATTTATTTATCTTTCCCTTTAGGCTTGATGACTACATTTTTTGATCTAAAGGAACTTGTAGACATGATGTCAATTGGAACATTACTTGCTTATACACTTGTGTCGTGTTGCGTACTCATTTTGCGGTGAGTCTTATTTTTATAAGTTACTACTTGCTGCATATGGATTGTGAAATAAATCTATCAGTTTTACCATTTTACCAATTAATAGTAATTTAAATATCATTTTTTAAAACTAATACACAAAGTGCTGTATTATTTGCTATACATTATTTACTATTATTTATTTAAAGGTAATGCTTGTAACATAAAGTTAAAATGGCAAGGGTGTATTAGCTTCACAATTCTTGGACATTTATAGAAGTTTGGATTATCTTTCTAAAATTTGCCAGTAACTTCAAGAATTCACCAAATTTTATTTTAAATAGAACATATGTATAAGATTAAAGGCAGAATTGAGAACACCAGTAAACAAATAATTGATCTATGATCAGCAATCAGTAAATGAGAAAGAACTCTTAGTTATGGTCAAACTAGTAATTTTCCTAATTTTTCTGTTAATAAATTTGCAACCAAATTTTGAAAAGACAACTACAAACAGATACAGAACAAAAAGTCAGGATGGCGGCTCAGAAAACACAACCATTCAACCAATTATGATCAAAAATCAGTAGCTGACAAAAAGTACCAGGATGTGTCAGATTGACACTAATGCCAAATGGTGTCTGTTAGCATCTGCTGACGAGTAAATCGTAGTAAATATAAAGCTGTGTGGATGACAGAATTAGTTCATGCTAATATGAACTAGAACAACTAATAAAATGTCTGCATTGAACAGTTTGAAAAACAGCACAGTACACCATTATTTGTAGGTGAAAGGCAAAAGAAGAGAAAAAGCAAAAGCATAAGAAACACAATTACTAATTAACCAGGGTGTACAGCATAGGAAAAACACAAAAAATGAAAACATTGCTGATAACAGAGTAGTAAGATAACCATTTGTCCAGCGTAGAGATTGGCTTTCTAGCACGTTTCGCATGCATTCAGAAGAATATATAGGTCCTACTAACAAATATCAAGAAGCATTAAAGGGCATCAGACAAAAATCTTAAATAATGTCAATGTTTAAAAGGCATCAAGTATTCTTTGTACCAACATGGTCATTTAATGAAGTTTGTCAATTAGTGTCAAACATGGATGAAGCAAAGATTATATGAGACTAATTATCATACTTACATTTGAACATATTTTATAGAATTTAATTTTGTGATATGTTTAGCTGTTATTTGTTTAATTATGATAATTTACTGATTTACCTTTGTTTGTAGTAGTAGCAATATGTACTAATATTTACAATTATAATGGTTCATTAAGTATAATTATTTAGATTTTATTATAAGTGTGTGATTGCTGTATTTATAACATTTGCAGGTATCGCTCTGAAGCAGTTGGACGGCGCGATGCACAAGGATTACCAACACAGCAATCACAGATTCCACTCAAAGCAGAAGAAAGCAATAGTAATTTTGAAAAGTGAGAAGAATCTTAATCTTTCTGTAACAATTTTTTTAGTGTCTCATGTTTCTTAGTATTTTTATGTTGTTTGCCTTCTGCAAAGTTAAGGTTTCTCCAACCAGAGGGTGGTAGGCCAAAGGGTGAATTTGATTTTAGAGGAAAAAACAGAGCAAAGTGTAGTGATGAACAGGCACTATTGATATTTTTTCTCAAAACAAAATATGATAATAATAGAGCAAGAGAAAAAAAGCTGCTGACTGGAACTTCAAGAGAGTTGATATATTGTCCTCATTAGTTTTATTTATTATATTCTGTTTTGTTTTTTAAAAATCTATTCATTCTAAGTACATTTCTAGCATAGCTTATCGTAGGCATTATTTACCTTATCACATGCAATAAAATGTCAGTGCATTCTTGTTAAGTTCAGTTTACTTATTATTTACTTTGTTTTATGCTATTGAAACACAGTTTTAGTTGAGTTTTGCTTATAGTATGCATGCAATAAATGATTTTGTATAGATTAAACTTCAAAATTTTTCAAATTTGTCAGTGATGAGTGTTAACTCAGCGTTATTTATTATATAATCGTCAAAATTGAGCATTAATAATGTGTGAACTGAATGTTAAAAACAGCACTTGAAAGAAATGTCTTTTCTTTTGTAAAAAAATGTTTTTGGTGTTTTGATAATTTCTTTTTTTATGTATTTGTACTGTCTTCCTGTAAGCAGGAAGTTCCAAGATTGGACACGGACTTTGTGTGCTTTATTTTGAATTAGAAGTGTTTGGAACTTGTTTTTTATAGAACCTTTTTCTGTTTTTTTCTGAAGATTATGATAATTATGTAATAACTGAAGTAATATCAAAATTAATTTCCATATCAAAGAGGAAGCCAACTCTGCAAAATGAAGCTGAGACGAAGCAAGGATTCTACTATTTAACAATTTGTTTCAAGGTTAATAAGCTTATTCATCAAGTTTAAAAAGTTATTTGTTTGTTTTTTGCTTATTTTAGGATGACGTTAGAAGCAACTGATGATCCAGGCATGAATTATTTACCAAGATCTAGTACTAAGACAAGCCGAATATACACGAAGCGGCAGATAGTTAGAGCTTTTTTCAAGCCTATGTCAGCTGAAGCCACCATTCTATCTTCAGACATAGTAATGTGGGCTGTTTTTGTATTATGTAAGTTGATAAAAGATGACGCAGTTTAGCTGTATACATTTACCCATCATTTTTGCTGTTTAAAATTAAAGATTTAAGTTCCTGCCATAAGATGCCAACAAGTTTCAGCAATTGTTTGTAAAGATATGAATGCATGATTTGCCAATTATTAGACGTTTTCATTCGTCCAATATTTTGTTTTTAGAATTCTATGTGAGTGAAATTGCAAGATTTGAATGATATAATACAGCACTTACAGTGATAGGCTCCTAAAAAAACTGATCAGCATGCACAGAGTATAATTGCCTGCTGATCTGTTGTTGTTCTGTTAGCTTTTACTGTGTATATATTATTTCTACTAATACTGTGTATATTTGGACAGATACAACAAATTTTGTTAAGTTTCCTTATGTCTTTTAGTACGTTACTCAGAAAATAATGCTTTATGTTGAACATTTTTTAATTGGTGCTATGACTTAGGGGCCAACCACATATAGTGGTATCAAGTTTAGGGTAAGCAAGTTGCAGTGGATGCGATAACGCCATTATAATGCAAGGTATGTAGGTGATTTAGTTGTGATATCGTTATCTGACTTCACGCTGACGATGTGTCTGACATCCATGTGGAACAACGATTTGCTAATTGTGGAGGAAAAATCTGCAGAATGAATCGATGAAAATGAGTTCAGTGAATTAGGGCTGCCACCGCCTCCACTGTCGATGCCAGCAGAATCCACTGATGGTTTCCCGTTAATTAACACAAGTGATGTTGTTGCCTGTCCTTGGGAGGAGGAGGAATAAAACGTGCAAAGAGCTACATCATTGTTATATCGATATCAACAGGGTCGCTCTACCACTAGCAAACTATGCAGTTGCCTACAGCATCAAATTTTTTTGGGGGGGGGTTGCCAAGTTCAGGGAGTAATTCTGTAATTTTTAAGTTTAGTATAAATAACAGCATAATGCATGTGTATGTACATAAGTGCACAACACTAATTAAATGAGGCGAACAACTTGCATTCTTTTCCTGTCGAAATATGTGATTCACTGATGCTAGCAAGTGTCTTCTCACAGCAAAACACTTTCTGATTTTGTTTTATCTGGTTTCCTAAGATGACACCATTGCATGCAGACATTACTGGTGCGTTACCTTATTGTTCCCCGCAGTTTCTATGAAAGCTTATATAATGACCCTTCCATTAATAAAAAAATTGCTTGCAATAGCATTTATCTGACTATGGCAGATAAAACTATAAGAATTGAAGTCTGTAGGATGGAATACAGGAAACGAAAGGTAAAAAAGCTAGCGAATCATAGAGCACAATGTAGGGTCATGGATCCAATTTCGAATTCAAGCAGTAATAAATTCAGTTTCTGCCTCAATCAGCACAAACCATAGACAATTATTTACACTTAACTAGTATACAATAATACATGTATAAGCGTAGCACACATGTACTATTACACTTTATTATAATATTATATGAGAAAAAAAATCAATATTGAGAGTATGATGGGGACAGTTGGGGAAGGGCTTGACCATTGAGGAGAGGTGGCTAAAAATTTTTGCTTAGGGCATTAATCTACCTAGAGTCAACTCTGGATATCAGTATAAGGGTAGGTGTGAGACATATCAGAATGCCATTATAATGCAAGGTCTTCAGAATCGGTTGAAAATTTGATATCGTTGTATTAGGACGGTCTGTTAGCATCAAAAGAATTTCTGATCAAATTTTCACAGGTTTTTCCCCAACTATCTCACTAAGTCAGGCTCTTAATAGAAAACTAAAAAATGAATTTCTGTTGCTAATAAATTTAATTACCTTTCAGAATCAGAAAAAAATACTTTTTTCTCAAACGTGCAGTGGAAGCACCTCTAGCAGTTTTATATAAGACTGTCAAAACTTTTAATATGTTCATATTCAGGAAAGAAAATAATCTCTTTTTATAATTACTTTTCTAACTCGTTTTCTAGTTTGTTTTTTTTGAAAATAAAGCATTCCATAGCAAAACAAAAATGTTTAGCAATTGCTACAGTGACTGCGGAGTCATCAAGCCTAATTTCCTGATGTGTGTAAATTTTCCTGGACACATCAGGAAATTGGGCTTGATGTCAGTGAGTTAAATGTGTCTGAAAATTGTCAGGGAAAATCTGCGTTTTGCAGTTCATTTCATTTCCGCCAGTTCTAGCACAATTAGAAGCATGATTTTTTTAGCATAATAAGAATTATGACTTTGATTACACTTGCGATAAATATATAGAATTAAATTATAAAAACCTAAAAAATCGTTGAAAGCTGTCATTGAAATCACTGAAATCCCAAAATATAGTTTCAAAGCATAAAATTTTGTTTCATTTGTGGTATTAAAAAGTCCTAACTTGATATGTTTCATCACTATGTTGTAATATTGTATCATAGTTCTTTTTTATTGTAGCCTAAACGTCAATACAGACAGCTCTAATAATTGTTTAGTTTTTAGCTTTAATTTTTAGACTACAAAATGTTAATCGGCTTGCTGCCCCTCATTGTTGTACCATCATGAGATGGACAGGACTTACCTCCCCTCCCCCAAATGATGGGGGAAGGGAAAATCACTTTCATAAGGTGGTCAATTTAACAGTCACATTTGCTGTGAGATGGACTGTGCTTCCATAAGAAATAGTTATATTTTCCTTGACATTGCAATATGTTACCCAAGTTTTCAGAAGGTTTTCATAGCATTCAGCAAATTGGTCAAGCTTATTTATTTGCTTATTGGTACATTAATTTCACTTGCAAGATATGCATAAATATTATCCGTGATTTTACAATCAAATCTCAGTAATATGAAATTCATATGGTGCACATTTTTTGTATTATCAATTTCACACTGCCTAACAGAATAGACACATCCACTCCACTGCCTTGAACTTTTTTGTGTTCCCCAAGTTTGTAATAAGCTTACTTTTATGTTTAATCAGTTCATTTTTTCTTCTTTATAGGTATATTGATCTTAGTACTCAGTATAACACTAAACGTAGCAATGACGTCTATACTAAATAAACATTTAGGTTCTATTGCTATATTAACTGTATTCATCTTGATGACTGTTGTGACTTGCGTCATTATTTGGAGACAGCCACAAAGTGAAGAAAAGTGTGCATTCATGGTAAATTTAATTATTCGAAATATTTTTTGTACAAAGTATTTGACAGTATCGAAGAGAAATACTTCATTGTTTTGCAAATCATTTTGAAATTGTTTTTGTTAGGACACATTAGGTCTGAAAGAGTGGTTCTGACATGTCCTGGTCTTTTTCTCCCTTGAGTTCTAAAACAGCGGTTGTCACATACCTAAGTCATTTTTTTCCTTGAGTTTTAAAAAGTGGTTCTCACAAGCCTAGGTCACTTTTCTCGCTTGAGCTCTAAAATAGTGGTTCTCACGTGCCTAGGCCACTTTCCTTCCTTGGTTTCCTGCAATTCCTGGTTTCCTTTATGCTTTCTCCATTTTGAATTGCTATCTAAGAATTTTTTTTTACCATTATATATTTACAGTGCTGAGTATTAAAATAATTTATGAAAACGATTCTTTTCTGCAATTAAAAGAAAAAAGAAGTACTTAATTTTAAGGATCATTTAATTCCCGATTGTATTGACAAATGGGTTAAAAGCAATTCGTGAAGTGCTGTCAAAAGGAAAGGAATGGTAATGAGGAAACTGTCCTAGGTTCGCTTGAATTTTTAAAGTAAAGTCCGATTCTTCGTCTAGAGTGTGGAAAATATCCAAACTAGCCAGCAAGAGTGGAACTTTATCGAAAAAAGACATGCTTGTTTTTCAGTGTTTTCCTAGCCATAACACAAACGATTTCAGTAGTCAGCAATTTGCAATAGCTAAAGCTGTCAAATGTCACCCTATAATCACCATATTATCAACACGAATATGTTTTTTAAATCTCATTTTTAAATCATTCACGAACCGATTCAGTTTGAAGCAAGTGTTTGTTAACTTTTAATTTGTGTTCTTAATAAACTCCCTGACAGTTACGCATTGTGGTGTTTCACTTGTATATTTATATACATACGTAATAATAAATAATACTATCTATGTACATGTGAGTCCTGTTGTTATCTGCAACAAATCGAATATTAGATTTATATTTTGCAGGTGCCACTGGTTCCGCTCCTACCAGTTATTAGCGTTTTCATAAATTTATATTTGATGACACAGTTGTCTACAGGTACATGGATAAGATTTGCTGTATGGATGGCAGCAGGTTAGTCATTTAAATGTTTGTCTGATTAACCAAGGTAGTTTCTGGCAAAAACGTTTGTGTTGTTAAAATTCGACCATTTGTCATTTTTGTGACAGTGTGCAGTTTCTACCAGGCAGCTTTTTGAAATTAATTTTTGCTTTGTTTTCCTGTGGTGATTGAGGCTTTCTGTAACAGAAGTAGTGTCCTTATTCTTTTATTGGAGTTTTCTTAACCATAGGCAGTTACCATTCTGTGTAGTAGTAAACTGGTACACCTATTTTCTGCGAACATTTACTTGCTAACTACATTTTTATAATTTGAGTTTCATAAAACCAAAACGAACCAGCAGAATGTAATCTTATCAAATACTATATATCTTTGATTGTACAGTTTCCCATAAGTCTCACTATTAGCTAAAATTGTTGTAATTTGTGTTTTGGCCCAGTTTAAGAATCTGCTGTATGAGTTATAAATGATATACATACAAACTGTTGTTGGTAAATCTGTTTTTTTGGCAGAAACAATGGTCATTACATAGCATGTTGTCTGGTAGTAATGTGCACCTAAGCAACTGACACCCAAGTACTGGTCTTAGAACATTCATTTAGCATATCATTTACCGTGATTTTGAAGGCAGAATTGTTGTCTATACAGTGTATAAGATTTCAACCAGTGGTGGCTATTATTTAATGAATTGTAGTTGAAACAATTAGCAAAACTCACCCACTATTCACCAGCCGCCATGCCCAGTCTAATGCACACCTATTAGTTTTAGTGACTATTGCAAGTCACCACAGCAACAAAATTTATCATGTTGTACATAGTTATAAAGCCCTTTGAAATTCTGTATCTAGCCGTACAGAGAAGTTTCTGCTGAGGAAAAACACAAACATTAGTTTGAATTGTTAGTAGGGAAACAATCGTGAGAATGCAAAACCTATGTAAGATTGTAGTTTTTAATGTTGATAATTAAGTCGTGGAGTTTTCGTGCTGGGTATCAAAAAAGACAAGCCATGCAACCTGTTAATTGCTAGTTAGTGTGTTCATTTATTGTTAATGTGTGGGTGTCCATTAAGTGTGCAAGATGTGACATTATACCAGAAAAGAGCACCAAAAATTGTATGGTCAATTGCTGTCGTACACTGCTATACTTAAAATTTTTTTTATGTACTCATGTTGACTGCCTAGAAGTTTTGTGTGGAAGAATTTTTCTTGTCAAGTGTGGTGTTTGCATAAACACATAGGCCTAATTGCGTACCAAATGTCACAAATAGCTAATGATTGTGAAAAGAACCTGAATTAACCACTAAACTTCTCTCTTCCTGGACCTGCAAGTCAGGAGAGGGTTTTACTGTGTTAAATCATTAAATATCTTTAGCTTGTCAACTCATTATAAACTGCTCTTGAAAGGTTAATAGGTTTTTTGTTTGTGTTTCCAGTGTTCAACTCACAATTAATCAAATAGGTTTGAATGTCTCTGTAACTCTCACTACTCATAAGTGCTGTTTATACTTATGTGAAAAGTTCAAAGAGTTGAGTCGCTTGCTATTACTTTTGCAGGGATCTATTGCAGACACTACCATCGTATCACGTTGATCACACTCTCATACTGTTTTACATTAAAATTATTATTTTCGTCAACAGTAATCTGACATTCATATACATTAATGTATAAAAGAAAATGGTATAGTTTCATAAGTAGTGGGTTATTATTAAACTAATATGTAAATAAATTGTACTCACATTTTTTTATATTTTAACTGGTTGATTTTGTCTTTTTAGATCAACTCTTTGAGTACATACAATGAGTTCATTCTAAAATCCATTGTCATTTCATTTATACAGAATTGGTTACTACTCTTCCCTACTCTGTTAATAAAAAAATTCAACTGTGGGAGAATAAATAAAAAAAGACTTCCATAAAAAAATTTCACATTTATTCACTATTTTTAGAAAATGTCTTTTTAACATTTGTGTAAATATTTACCACGTTAATATTTTGTTACTTGAAAATTATGCCTAGTCTGCTAGGCATTTTTGAGATGCCATATAAATATGTGTAATTCAGGAAGAAAAAATGTTTAATAGAGCAATTTCCTAGCAAATTCATTTGAATTCTGTACTGCGACTTGATATCATTAATAATTATAATAATAATTAATAAATTAACTGCTTATGTTCAGTAATCACTTTACTTAAGTCAGTCTGATGTCTTCTTGGTAACAGTTTAGCAGTTTTCATTAAATTTTTAATGATAACAATAGCAAACCATTGATGAAAACGATTTTCCAAACGTTTCACATAGCTGTGATCCATTTGCATTTAGCAAAGATCTACTAGAATTTTTGTGTGTAGAAAGATATGCCACCAGGTTAAAAAGTTACACTGAAGATATCAGTTGTTGCAGTTGAAATGCTTAGAAAATAAATTTTAATACTATGACATCATTGAAATAACAGGAAAAATAGCAAGCAAGTCCTTAAATTATCACAAGAAATACTTCAAAGCATTTTTTGTCTAAAATCTAGATGTTTGAAATAATGTTTTTGACTGGAACCTTCAGTGTATTTTTTCATATGACTAATTTTTGTTCATATGTCTACTTTTTTGCAGGCTTTGCCATATACTTTTTTTATGGCATCTGGCATAGTACTGAACGAGTGAAATATCCTGAGCAGTATCAAGAGCAATATGCTCCTGTAACAGATGAGCCAGATTTTACTGTACCGCCAAATGAGTCAGGTACAAAACTTTAAATGCATTTTAGTTTGTTCCTAACAGATAGTAGTTAGGAAAAGAGGACTACTTTCTTTTTGTTGTTTACTTGTATTTTAGCAACACTATGAGAATGTAGATTACTCGGATGTGTTTGTAAGCCTGTTTTTAATACTAAACGAACTTTCGTTATTTAATCCAGCTGCTAGGTGTTTATCTATTGATGTTTTCTAAACACTGTCTGCATTACAAATGACTTGATCATTATTTTTTGGGTAACATGCAGTGTTATCTTATTATAATATGCTGAGGCGTCTTATTCTTTTTCAATCATGTAAGTGTCTTCTCTTATTTTTTATTTTTACTCTTTGAGTATTTAACTTATTTTACCTTTTCCATGATATGTTATTTTAAAGCTGGCGAAGGAATTCTCAAAACTGAAGAAAGTACAGGTGATGTCGTAGGTAAAAGTGCTACTATGTCTGAATTGCTTCACTTTACTTCAAGTTTAGTGTATTGAGAATCATTGGGAAACTAAAATGAGTGACAATACAGTACTTTCAATTTTTGAAAAAAGCTCATTTGCAATTTTGCATTCATGATGTTTTCAGTGAAGTGGGTGGCAGACATTAATGATTACAGATTTGTTGCTAAATAACAATTTTCATAAAATATGTATGCACACTGATAACTTTTAGGGTAGGCATATTTGACCAGTCGTTCGGTTCAATGGTCCGGCCATTGAACTGATTAAATGCTTGCATGATCAAATTGTTGAATGTGTTTCTGTTCTCTGTAGAACGTTTGCAAGATCAAGTCATTAATTTAACATATTTTTCACCTCTGTTGTGTCACTCAGGAACTCTGTGATCACTGTATCGCTTTATCACAATGTGAAGCAGTGTTGTTCTTTCACGCCATGCATGACGTACCGACAGTGTGCCGTGGAAAAAATTACCCGTATTTATTTTTGGCTTAATCGCATTTTCACGATGGAATGTCATGACGTCACGACACTATGCTTGTATGCACTAGTCTTCATTCACAACAGTGCCTGTTGGACACTATGTTTTCGTTGTGATAAAGAGATGGATGCTGCATGTGGAATGCTTGCAGGATAAAGTTGTTAAAAATGTTTCTCCATCTCTGTGGAATGCATGAATTATGAAATCATTGAACTTATTGTATGCCCTATATTAAAGTAACTCTGAATGGCAGTAATGGGAACAAAATTAAATAAATTGTCTTACAAGGAAGAATTTGAGAAAACTTCTCATTTAATTAACTAGTGTTCTTACTGTTATGTTACTAGTGATGTTATTGCCTTTTTTTCTTTTCTGTTTTTTCTGCACTGCATGTGAAACCTGAAAATATTTCATGGTGACAATATGCAATATTATTACAATATTATTATATCATTACAATATCATGTTTGTGCTTTTATTTTGATTTCTTTCTACCAGAAGACAGTACAGAAGTACTATTAATATTGTCTGTGTAAACGTTCTCTTGTACAAATTAAAATATTATGGTATATGTGGCTTTACTTTTGAACTACTCGTACTCGCATAATCGGAACCAAATTTCTCAAATTAAAGATGCTTTCTCAGATGCTATGCTGCAAGACTCCATACTTGGTACTCTTCTTTTCCTAATTTACATAAATGACTTACTCATCTATTGATTACATGCTGTAAATCACGGTTATGTGCAAAGTAAAACTCGTCGTGTCTTGTGTCTTATAGGAAAGAACTAGTCACTCAATATGTTGGGTTTATTTTACTGTTGTCACTTAAACTTAGAAAAATATAGCAAACAAATTTGCACAAAATTATCTGTAAAGCATAAATTTAAACTATACTACTGCTGAATAGAAATTTTTAGGCCATGGTGGTTGCCGCCATTCACTTGAAAGTTAAGACGTAACTGGGAGACTGCGTGGCTTTTCCTAAGTGCATCATGGTGCTCCGTAAGCGCACTGTTTAAACTAATTCAAACTTCTGCAGCTTATCTAATGTTCACACAAAAATATTACGAAATTAGCTATCTGGTTTTTTGTAAAAACTTATACTTTCGACGAAGATTGACAGTGCGCTACTTTCTCCAGGATGAATGACGTCATTGGAAGAAGAATTGGCATTGAAAATCGGAGCGCCCAAGCATGAAGTGATCGCGACTTTAAAGTGATTTTATTAATTACATGAGGCACTTATTGCAGTATAATTACCAAATCCTAACATTTTTTGCGAACATTGAAATAAGCCTTTAAGACAATAGTTTATTGCTATAATGAAAAATTTTTCATTTACTGAGGAACAAGTGGCAAATGTTTGTAGTCATTTTAAATAAAGCACCGTTAAATTGCGATTTATTGAACGAAGATTTATTTAACTAACTTTTTGGTCCTAGGACACAAATGTTCATTTAAATTTAAATTGTTGCAGGTGTGAATTTGCTTAGAGATGAAAGCAGCCTCAGTAATGATCAAATAAATGGCGTTACTGGCAAAGAACTATACGAGATAGACACCGAAATGGATTTCTAGCAGCAACCTATAAAAAACCGATAATGTTTTTAAGAAAGCAAGGAATGAACGGGTCTTCCATCGTGCTTGCGTACTGTTAATTGATGACTTTATTCACAGAAAACTGTGAACTTGGTGCCGAGCAGTTGATGTGGCTTCGTAGTTGCTAGTTTAATAAAGCATATTTTCGTTTATCGCCGCCTACGCAACTTTTTGAAGGAGTGGTAAGAATGGTTATTTTAGAAAACTTGCAGTATTAAATTCTATTATTTGGCAGCATTCTATTTTGGCTGCTACTTACAAGAAGCTTTTTTTGTGATTTATATTTAGTGGAGAACGGGCAAGCTTTATTGACATGATGTTCTGTGTTCCAACTTGCATCAGTAACATAAGAAGAGAAATACTATTTTTGAAAATAATGTGCTAAAACAGTTATTTGCCTTGACAGAAAACACTGTGCTGTCTTTCAGTGTAGCTCTACTACAGGAAAACGATATTGTTAAAATGTCTTCCAGTTTTTTGCGAGCATGAATGTGTGAACATTATGCTTTAATACCCTTGTGTGTTAAAGGACAAGAAAAGTGAAACTTAATGCAACTTTCAAAAACGCACATTATGAAACAGATGTTCACTGTTTTGTCGTAATTTTATGCAAATGAAGAACTCATATTTGCATATTTTAAATTTTCAACACTGTGCCAAACTTTGGCAGTTTGCAGATTTCTTTAAGATAGACGTGCGCAATTTTTTTTTGCGCTACGATTTGTTATAGTAAAATGTTAGTTGATCATAAGGATAGCAGTGCCACGTACTAATGCTACACTTTACCTGGCTTTACATACAAACTGAAATTTTCTCATCCAATAAGCTTAGGCATCCAATAAGTAATGGATTTTTTAGTATTTACTGGGTTAAACATTTTAGTTATACATCCATGCAGTGTACCACACTGACCATTTGCAACATGTTCTGGTGCTTTATACATTAGCTTCAAGTTAGTGAAGTGGATCTGGAATGTCATACTTATCCAGTGATATTCTTCGGGCTAGGATAACTCAGCAGATGAATTTAAAATGTAAACATGGACTTTCTTTTAGTGCGAGCATCAGAATTATACTGTATAACGTCATTATAGCGAACCTGCTAGGAACCCAGAAAAAAGTACTCTATAACCAACCGTACATGGCTAAAGTGTATATGACTACTAGATCGACAACTGTATTATTTTTAAGTGTATTAATAATATACACTGTTTGGCTTCACAGAGGCTATTAAGTACTTTTAGAAGATGCTATCGAGTATCAAGCACTTTGCAGTGTATTCCAATTCAATGAGAAGTATTTTATGTTTCTTCAATAAACTAAAGTTAATGAATGTTTCATATTAAATTACGTGTACACATTCAGTTGTAAATGTACGTGAAGTAAAGTTAATGAGATTCAAAAAAGCCAGTCGGTTTTGTTTGCACAAAAAAGGGCCGACAAAATGTCTGCAAAACGCAATAACCAAGTAAGCTGTTTTCGAAACTATTATATTAGTTAAATGAATGTTTGTTCTTTTTGTCAGTTCGTATTACTGGTGCGCGTGCAATAAGCCATGTTCAGTATAATGACATTATACTGTAGTGTATGCACAAAACTGTCATTGACCAGAAGCTAGTTTTCTGAAATTTATATTAAAAGACCATTTTATTGTCCTGTAACAAGAGTTCTGTTTTGGAATAATGCAACAGTGTTAAATTTCAAGTCGTTTCAAGGTGAAACTGGCTATCTTGTATTAACTAATTTGCAACGAGTTTCTCAGGTGTTATAAAGTGTAGTACAGTAGTAAATTTTTTTCGGCCATATTTAAAAGTATTATCTCTAAGTCGATACTTCAGTGCTGTAGTATACGTTATATTAATATTAATTTGGTAGTATACATCATGTTCATTGAAATATATGCTAGCCAATTTTTTTATCTTTATAGTGGTTAGTCAGTAATTTACCGGTGGTAGCGTGAAAGTTGGAGAATCTTTACTGTTTCCTGTGTTCAATGTGGTGCAATTCTGTTTATTTTATGTGGTTAAATACTTAGGAACCGGTGGTTTAACAAAGTCATGTCAAATCATTGCTACTTATGAATCTCATGGCATAGTGAGATACAAGGAAGTTTGTTTTTCACGTGTAAGTAGCACATTCCAGTTTATTGTATTAATCCCATTTTCAGTTTTTCTGAACCTTCTATTAAAGAAACTGACATTATTCACCACCAGATGGTGCTTAGATATGGTAGTGATGCTTTTTTAGCATTCTCACTATTTATGCAAATTCAAAAAGTTGTTCTAATCAGCACTTGTATAATATTTACATACCACTGAACAAAAAAGTATGTAATTTTGTTTATTTCAACATGTATTTCACTTGAAGTAACGTTGTTTATTTCAAGGTTTAACTATAATTATGCTTAATAATGAAGATTTCTTGCTGTTATTAAATATCTGTGATCATATCATAGCGTCTCAGTTTTAAACCCAAAAACCAGGCTATTAAAAAATGTGTGACAGAATGGAAAAATGTAATATCATGGGACAGTAATGTAACTATTCTTTTGGGGCCCACTTTTCAAAATAATCTAGTAGACCCCTATCATTTAAGGGTAAAAATTTTATGGCCTATGGTTTTTATGCACTACAGTTTTTAGAATCAATTGTAAAACTGTCACAGCTTACTTTTAAATTGTTTTTCCTCATGATTTTATGCTGGTAGAAGTGTCGTAAAATTATGTTGGTTCTTCGTGACCGACGTCCTCTGCATAGTCCAGGGCCTTAGGTCATCCTGTGTGCATTTAACGAAAAATTTTGCCAACATACATTTTTATGTTATTTGGAGGTCACATTATGTTTTTTGAAATATGTTATTCGGAATTTTTCCACTATATTTAGTATATCAACACAAAATTGTGATTTTGTCAGAAAAGGGAGCGCATTGTGAATAACACCTTGGAATACACATGGTTGAATACAATACAGGGGCCTTATTTACTGGCAATCAGCAATGCATTGCATTTATTACGAGTATCAGTAGCAACAAACAGATGAATTAGTAACAATAGTATTTGTTTGTATGTTACGTCAACCTATTGTTTGCTTAACCTGCTATATATCTTAACACTTACTCTTAATTTTGTATTTTTTTGAACTATTACCTGTTACTATGAACCATGGTTTGAAACAAAATTCTTTTTGTTTGTCGTTATCAGTAAACTATTAAAGCTTCCTTAGAGTTTGATAATTTTAAGTTTTTTGATAGTGCACAGGAAACAGGTATGTTGTTCACGACAAGTTTGTATGATTCTTATCTCTGCAAACTTATTGTCTTGTAGCATTCTTAATTTAAAGGAAAACATTGATGAGTTTATACATTGTACCCCTCTTTTTGTTGATATATATGAGGGGTACTTGAACATTTCATCTGACTCACAACAAATGTAACTGTAAAAAAATTAACTGTTTGTTTTGTTGGATCCTTTAGTGTCATCAACATCACAAGGCATAGACAGCTAGTAGTTTTCTATGTTTTTTTGTTTACATTGCCATGCTAACTCACACTTGTGCATTTCTGTACAATACAGCTTTTACTGTTTACATAACCACAAATACCTCATTTTACACTGACATTGGCTGCAATGACATCCGATCAGATCCGCTATAGGCTGGCTGGCAGCAAAAATTAATAAGTTGTTGACATGCTTTTGATGCTTCCACTTGTGCCCAATATGGTTCCCATGTCAGTTTAATGGACTTCTTCCAGCCCCAGTCAAATAGTGATGATAAAGCTGGAGCAGTGATCCATGCCTGGCTGCAACAGTATCATGCTCGATATACCACACATCTGGCATGCTCTAACAGTGTGGCAGATGTTGGAAAAATTGACCTTTCAATTTGAAAAGGTCTATGTGCTTTATGAACTGACATGAATGTGCTAGCTTTGTCCTACTGAAGTACTACAAAACGTTCAAGCACTGGTGCCAGGTTAGTCAGCTGCTCAGCTTTAGGAGTGCTGTTTAGAGATATAAATACTTCTGCAACTTCCTTACGTACTTGCCATTTGGACCAAGCTGTATTCTTCCTTTGAAAGTCGGGTCGCAACCATTAAAGACATAGAATCAAGTCAAAACAACACAAACTTGTTAAGGTGACATAACTTATCCTCATCGCACACAACTATGCCACACTCGGAGTCATGAAGAGCAACCTGATCAGGATTTGCATTTCGGCCACTTCCTCGATGCTCAAACCCAGCCAAGGCGTGGCCAGATGCACAGCTTTGCTAGAGTGACAGCAAAACGAAAGCTGAGCATCTCTCCCAAGACAACCCAGTCAAACTAACTCTTCATATATCAAAAAAAGGAAAGAAAAGTAAAATTTAAAAAAGGGGACCCGGATTCCTATGATAACTAGCCTTTCTGTTGCAAAATAACAGTCCAAGCATGTTATACAAGCTACACTTACGAAGTGAGGCGTTATTGGCACTTTGAGCACAGCCTAATTGGCAGTGTGACAATTAATTGCCAAAGAGAAAATAAAGTTAAGGATTAAATACCTAACAATTCATGTACAATGCTGAACAGTGATAACCTTGAAAATGTACATTTATAATTTTTATACGCCATCGTCTCAGTCATCATGCTTCACTGTAATAATTAAAATACGGTCTTTATAAGGGGCATTATATATATATATATATATATATATATACTATACACCGTCTCTATACTGGGCATTACTCCAAATCATTGAATTTAAAGCCTGTATCTAGACACTAAAATAATCATCCCATCCCCAAAAGAACATGTAATACAGGTAATGTTTTACACAAGCTTTTGGAGCCATCTTGAAATCCCAAATGAGGTGGCAATAATGTTTTAAACATCAGGTTGGGTTATCTGTTCTAACAGCTAAGGAAGTGTCAGCCATCTTGTTCGCCATCACGAAAATGGCAGCAACAATGAATGATTGTCCATGAACCACATCCAAAATTAATAACCTTGATGGGTGTTAGTATTGCAGAAAATTCCATAACGTTTAGGCAATTTTTTCACCATTCTCTAGACCATTTTTTATTTAAAAATTTGTGTGCTTAGAAGGCTAAAACATTGTAAATAATGAGATTAAAATTTGTAATAATGAGATTAAAATTTGTAACCCTTACATTATGCAGAAAATTATGCTATGTTGGCAAAAGTTTCCACCAAGTGCACACAGAGTCACTTTTTCAGCTGTAAGGCCCTGCACTGCTAGCAGCAGGTGCGTAGTTACGCTACTGTCATAGGAGCAGGAGCTGTTAAAATTCATGCTGCAACGGTCTACTGTAAACATTAATTTGCTGTGGCATATCATTCTGGTTAGACTGTATGTGATGGTGTGTTACACTGCAGATGACAGAGTCTGCAACGTTTGCATTTTAATCGCAAAGGTAAAACTTGTGCAATCTTATTTGTCATTGTTTTTTATCGTCTGCAATTAAATAACTTCTGTTTAACTATTGTGTGGACGGTTACGATTAAATTTTTTCTTGTTACTTTTTGCTTATGTTACACAGGCATGTGAAAAAAGTTAGTGCACCAATAAAGTTTGTGTGCAGTTACTACTTGTCGAGTTTTTTGCATTAAGAATAAAGTAGCCTCTTGAAATTAAAAGCAAAAAACCACAGACTATAATAGGGCTACAAAACTATTTTGATATTAAAACTTTGAAAATGGAATTAAAGAGAGCTTAGAAAAAGGAAAAACAAGCAGAATCCATTGTTACGAAATTATTAATTCAGATTTATTTCGGTTTTGCAAATTAGCTTTTATCATGCCCGAAGCATTGAAACTGTTTCAAGATTACATGATTATGACTGTTTCTCTTTTTAGTTAAAATGCATGGGTTTAAACAACACAGCTTAAGTGGATTTCATTCTGCTTGACTGCAAATAGTGTTTGGCATGCAGAAGCATCTGACTTCTGTATCTGGTTTATCTTTACAGTTTAGTGTTCTGTGCTTTAGACAGTTAAAACTCATTGCAAGGTCTCACTATGGCATACATCTGAGTTGGACAACGGGAACTGACACCATTAGTAAATAAATTACAAACAAAATTATAATTTGAAAAAATCAGCCTTAAAACTTAATGCAATTAGAATGCAAGTGGTAGATTAAGATTCGTTCCAAAGACGAATTGTAGAGACATGCCAGCAATGTGACTTTGGAAACTACAGATATTCAAAACCCACATATAAGCAAAAATAATTTACAGTATTTACAATGATGAGATTAAAATACATGTTTTGTCACTTTGTTTTCAAAATATGAATAATGTGTTCACTTAATGCTAAATCTGCTGCAGTGCTGCCACCTTTGTCGGTGTGAGAGACGTCTGCATGATGACGCATCAACAACTTTACAATGTCAGTGTGATCACACGAGCTGGCTGTAATTATAAAAAGAAAATTACCTACAGATTATGCAAAAATGAATACTATTAAACGGAATTAAAAGTAAGCTATATTAAGCAGTAAATTAAGTTATAATTAATTAAGTTTCAGTTTCAGTTTTATTCATATTTCTGTGCTTTCTTCAGTTTTATGCTTATTTTCTTTATTTGTGTAAGGATGATTTACTTTATTTCATATAATATAATTTCTACTTTTCTTTACAAGTTATATCAAATAAAATTGCAAACTAAAACATTATCGTCAATTAAAGAAAGAGTAATTACAAAAAACCCGCCATTGTAAGATTATTAGTAGCGATCAAAATAAAATTAGTGATAAATTAATTATCACTGAAGTTGGCAAAATTTTGGTACACCCTCCCCAGAATTAGCATGGACTTCCCCAATTACCCATACAATGCCATTCACTTCAATTATAATTAATTTTGGTATTGTTAGATTTACTGATTACTAGATTTTACTGATTAATTAGTCTTCCTACCTGATAACTACAATTTGACTATTAAGATGATGATGATGAAGCTTCAGGCCTAAATAAATATGGTTTCACTTAGTACTTACTCACCATAATGAAGAGGTGTTTGATCATCACCATCCTAAATAACGAAGTAGTATTAGTTAAAAATGTAGCAATGTGAAGTGATATTTAAACTATTACAAGCTGCATAAATTGCATGACACAGATGGGAGGCCATTAACACTTCACTGCCTGTATGATGAGAATCTTCCATCATAAAAATGCTTTTTGACTGGCCTATATGACAAGACTGTGCCATCATGCTTAATGTGCAAATTAAATGACACGTACACTTCCACGAATCAGGCTAGTGAAAGTAAACAGTGGTGCTGTCCTCTCTTGACCAAAATGTTGGCCATAAATTGCCTATAGCCAAAAATTTGGGGTAAAACTTACAGAAGAGATTGCTGTCATTACAGTAAAACTAATGGTGATGTAGCAAAAGTTGCACTAATCTGTAGTCTGCAGTAGTATCTGTAGCAAAAGCAACTTAATTTTCTTATGCCAGCTACAATACAAACTTCATGGCAGTAAGGTTCAGATTCAGTATAATGGAAGGAAGAAACCTGATAAATTCCATAATGGTTGATCCTCTGCTTATGAATTTTGGTACGTGTCACACAAGTTAGTATACTGCATGTAAAAGACATTCTGTTAAGAGATTACCTTGATATCTACATCGGCACCCGAGCGCAACAACAAATCAGCAATGTCGTAATGTCCTCGATCACATGCCCAATGAAGAAGTGCCATATCCTGTGGAATAGCAGATATGTTAACTTATGTTATCGTATTAGAAACAATGTGTGAATATTGAAATCAAGTGAACGTGGTTGATGCAAAATATATCAAAACAAATTTAATAGACACATTGCAACACTTACTTGACAAGTTACATTTCTGTAATTAAAATTGCCATTATACAGAAATAACATAAAATGGCAAGGTGAGGTTATTAATTCCAGCAGATGTCTACACGGCTCTGTTTTGAGGCACATGCCCATCAAGTTGTTGAAAAGCTCATTAAATTAATCTTGTGTCTGCCCAAATCTGTCTCGCTGCTCTATACTCCTGTCCTTAATTTGCATCAAAAATGATGACCAAGATTAACCTTCAAATTAGTTTATTATAAAATAATTACTTTCGAGTAATAAACTTTATATAACCATATTAATGTGGCAACTAGATGCAACCATTTTAGTTATGAAGTGGTCTTGTTAACACATCTGAAGTGTATCTATGAATATATATTTATAATAAATAGAAAGAAAGAGCAGAACTAAGACAAAAACAGCTAAGAGTACCTCTAGTTGATATAAGGTTATTTACATATCTCTTGAAACATTGATTCTATTAAGTGTTATAATTCAGATTACAACACTCCCACCACGTTTCTATTGAATTTTAGAAAATCAAACCAAAACTGATCTTTGATACCTGGTCATCTTTCTGATTCACATTCACATCACCAGCTTCAATACATATTTCTACTTGTTTTAAGTTTCCATCCACAACCCAGTCAAACACTGTTTTCTCTGATTCTGGAACAATCTTTTCGTTGGGATTCTGCATACAACTGACAACAACTCCACCCAAAGTCGATCGTAATGACTTTGATTCTTGTCCCTATATGTAGTAAAGGACTATTTAACTATAACTACAAAGAGTGAAGAGGTAAGAAGGGGAGAATTTAAATACAATTACTGAACTTTAAAACAAGTGCAAATATACTAAAGATAAGAATTGGAATAACTAACAAGAAATAAGCAAAAAAAAACCACAATGGCATGAGGTGTCAAATCGATTAAAAATAGTTGAGAAAGTTCAAATTAGCTTACAAAAGTTATAAAGCCTAACAAATATTGTAATTAGCAACTTTTTGAGAAAATTTTGAGTGATTAGTATAACAAAGAATTTAAGTACGTGACACAGAAAACTATAGCTTGAATTTAGTACGCAGTTTGGTTTAAGAACACAATAATAACTAATAAAAAGAAAAGAAAATACTTACTAATAACGGACTTACCTGAGTGGCATTTTGCCATCCAGGATCAATCAATGTCATTTGATCAACATATTCCTGCATGGCTTCTTCCCTGCTCATATCTTCTAACTTCTTCCATGCATCCCTGTTTGCAAATAAACTTACCAAGCTCTCTAAAACTGTTTGCATCACTACAGAACACAAACATTTATTTCATTCTCCTAATTCACACATAAATAAATCACTAAGTAATGTCTTAGATGCAGTGAATGATGATCCTTGCTGGCCCTCAAGAAATGAGCAAAGCCTTGTTTTCTAAGGTTTGAAAGAGTAATGGTGTGTTCTTAAACTATAAATTGTGATAAAGAGATTTTGATCCAAAGCCATTCATTATCTAGCATTTAGAAACTTAGAAACACACATTATACTAGAGTGTAACGTGCAGTGTCATGACAGTGCATCAGCTGGTTGTATGAAAATGCACAATGGTACACAACCAATGATCGCCAAAGTCAAATACTCTTCTGTTAACATGAGAGTATTACAAGCTATTTTTACTGACAGGCACTCACCCAGTCTAAGTTCCACAGATGAATTTTCTTATTATATTGCAGAGAGCTTATAGGCCTAGAGAAGTAATTTGCCAATCTCGTGGGTAACTCTTCAACTTCAGCAAAAGCACATAAGTTGCCGCATAATAGCAATGGATTTAATGTCAACTTCTCAAAAACTAAGTTTAAGAGGATAATTTTCTGACTACCTTTCTAATTTTCAGCACTTGGGAATAAGAGGAATAAACTAAATTGCTATCAGTTAAAGATTTAACCTAGTTTCCACTCTCAGACTTTATTGTACAGCACTTTATATAATTCAAAATTTTTTGACTCTGATTCAAGGGAGTGAGGCAAATGCTTTTGTACCTTTATTAATTGAAAATTTAGGAGACAACATGTACCTTTTCCCAGTACCTGTGTAATTAAAAATCTCTTTTAGTATATAATACTGTGCATTTTTATAATTCGTTAAAAGTTTTTTGCCTCGAAAGTTTTTATTCATTGTACCACCATCATTTCATAATTTTCATATAAAATTTAAATTTCAAAATAAAATGCTGTCTTGTGAACATTCTAAAGCAAAAAATTACCATTTCTGCCTTCCCTGAAAGTCAAAGAATCCCGGCTTTGACACATTGCATGGACCAACTGTAGCCTAAAAATGTACGTGACAAAAACAAAATTTTACAGAAACACAGCTAAGGCAAAACTTATTTTCTAAAAAATGTACATGGGTGGTTTATAACCTTTTGCTAGGAGGATACAAATACCACAAGTAACAGTACAGTTATCTTTGCATCAAAGTATTGCTGGAACAATAAAGAATCTATCATGTCCTCACAATTTAGTGTGGAAGCTTCTCGTTTCAAACACGCCCTCCAAACTTGAGCCTATGATCGATGCAGTGGCACGAAAACTCTGGGATTAATTTTTTGTGAACAAAGCTGAATTGCATGGCAATTTACAGCATTTCAAACCCAAAAAACACATTTGAACCATCTTCAAAGTTAGAGGGGATACTAAGATGATATAAAAGAGACATTGATCAATACTCAACCGACAAGCTCGGCAGATATCTGCAAGATGTGTTGGAGGATCTCTTAGTCCTTCAAGTCGCTGCTCCAGTCACATCCTTCAAGACTGCAGGTCATTTGTTTCAGCAGAACTTTGATGCAACAAATTGTAATGTAATATTACTTGTTGTTTTTGTACCTCCCTAACAAACAGGTTAGGTACCACTCTATATTTTAACCAGAACAGTTATGCCTTTAGCAATACGTAACTCGTTATGCTTCGTTCCAGTTACGTATTGCTCAGTGCGAATATACTGTAGAAGCAAATCCCTCTACAGTTCTGCAATGAATAATTAAGTCTAGTTTTCCAATGTGTCGCCTTTGTCTATAGATTTAGTAGGACGATCATTTGGGTCACTAAGCACTGAAATTGGCTATTTAAACAATGCTGCTCCATTATTTAGTTACTATTTGAGCCACGTACACGTCTTTCTTTAGATATTTGGCAATAGTTTCACGAAAGTTACATTCATTACAATGGAGAACGGTGGGATGATGACAGCCATATTAGTAAGTGTAATATACAGTTACTATTTGAGCCACGTACACGTCTTTCTTTAGATATTTGGCAATAGTTTCACGAAAGTTACATTCATTACAATGGAGAACGGTGGGATGATGACAGCCATATTAGTAAGTGTAATATACAGTTACTATTTGAGCCACGTACACGTCTTTCTTTAGATATTTGGCAATAGTTTCATGAAAGTTACAACAATGGAGAACGGTGGGATGATGACAGCCATATTAGTAAGTGTAATATACAGTTACTATTTGAGCCACGTACACGTCTTTCTTTAGATATTTGGCAATAGTTTCATGAAAGTTACAACAATGGAGAACGGTGGGATGATGACAGCCATATTAGTAAGTGTAATATACAGTTACTATTTGAGCAACGTACACGTCTTTCTTTAGATATTTGGCAATAGTTTCATGAAAGTTACAACAATGGAGAACGGTGGGATGATGACAGCCATATTAGTAAGTATTTTCCGCTAGTTTGATGTGACCTCAGATTTAAGACCACCATTACCAAAGCTTATTTTAATTTCCACATAATAATCATAATAGTTGTACTCTTGATTTATGAGCACAATTAGCAAAGCTCATTTTAATTTCCGCATAATAACCATTAATATATTTATTTGTAAAAAAAACACTACGTAATTGGGACGTAATAACGAGATTAGGTGAGAGCATTAGGGCGAGAAAAAAATCCCTTCTAATTGTAATTTAAGAAGAGTTGTTTCCGCGAATGAAAAAGACCATACGTGTTCGTTCGTTTGCTCAGTGGCACCACAGTGGACGCTCCGAAATTTGGGGTAAGTGTAATTTTATTCTTTAGCGTGTTTTTAGTTTTATAATGACACTTTATTGCTTTTTCAATAGCAAAGCAATAGACTTTAATTACATCATAATTCGTGTAAGTGAAATTCTTCTTTGCAATAACGTGTGCACACGAGAATTCCATGCTATAACGTTTGAATAGCGTTAATTATTTTCTTACAGAATACAGCTTTATAAGAATCAACAAACACCGCTATATCGTCTTAATCATCATGGACCCAGAACGCATTTTCAGGTGCCAGGTGGTAGTGAGAAAATTACGCATTGTCACCTGCGATATATGCGGGCGGGTCTGTCGTAGTATGAGAGCTATGCAGAGACACGTCACGATCGATCATTATGGCCACGAAAGAAACTTTCTTTGCCACGTGTGTGGTCATACGGTCATGACGCAATACGGTCTACGCTATAAAACTACTGAAAACTTTTGGGGGACGAAACAAAACGCCCGAAGTAGCTGGACAGAAACTCCAACTGAGTTGACTTATACAGAGTGCAAAAATCTAAAATGGCCTAACAAGGATTTCAGTTTTCAATATCATTGGTGTGGCTCGGCAGACTATACTACATATTGATGTTATTTTAAAACTGGGTTCGTTGACATGACTCATGGGGGACTTCCCTTTATCGACCTAGGAAATATCGGTCATTGCTTATACACCACCGGACGATGTGCAACACCCGAAAATCTCTGGGTGCAATGGACAGTTAATCCATCAACCCTTAAAGAATTTCTTCCAGTTGGTACTATGAATGCTTCCATTTCAAAAGGGATGATTATGATTCCTTCGCTCCAAGAAGCTTATGCCTTTGACCCTTCCGTAAACTTATCACTTAATTTAAGAATTAATACAACTTCTGAATTTGCCTTTGACATATTAAAAATATATTCTAAGCCTAATAATCAAAAAATATTTCCCACTGTTGATGCCTTGGCAAAACGAATTGAATCAGTTCGAAATGAAATTCTTGGTAAAATTCAATACTTGACCGAAAAAATCTCAGGACCAATAACTGAAGTAAATGAAATGTGTCGACTGTCAAAACTTTCTTCAAATCTAATTCTGTCATTAGCAACATTGAGTCCTTCTTTATACATTAGAAACATCCTTCAAAATCCCTTTCTTATTGCCCAAATATCTGGAAGTTTTGTATCGTCCATCCCTGTCAAAAGGTTTACGATTATACACTTAATATAGAACAGAAGACCTGTTATCGGGAAATCCCGATTACTTACAGGCTCACTGTGGGAGGAACAGACTATACAGGTTACCTTGATCCCAGAACTGACACAATCAGCAAGTTCTTAGACTTTCTAATTCAGAAATGTAAGTCATCACTAATATTTCATTTCACACAATTTTGCTTCTTGCAAATATTTGTTTCGGCGTCAATTCCTGTAATGTCCCAATTGCCCCCGGCAGATCATTCTATCGATATATATAAAGGGCAAGGACTACTATACACAGGACAAATAGCGGACTACAGGCCCATCTACATGGCCACGGGCGCTCTTCTGGAATGGATGAGCTCAATGGATTTGGAAAAAAGTATAATGGCCTCTTTGTTTGGCGGCTTGGATGCATGCACAATAGATGTAAGATTTTTGGGGCCATTTCATTGGCAATTATTGAATACGTTCACGGTTCACGTGAATTGCGACTGTTTAGGAGCTAATGCACGAATTTTATTGCAGAAATGAGAAAAACTTTTCCAAACAACATTGGAAGTATTCAATTCGAACATAGATCACAAAATTCGATTTGCTATTAGAAAAATTTAGGAGGATTTTTTACCACGACACGGGTTGACAAACGAAATAGAGTGTCCATTGACGTCGTTAGCCGTGGTAGCAGTGGCCGTGGCAGAACCAGCACCTTTCGAATCGCCGTTCTCGATTCATCTGGGCAGAGGGAATTATGTTTTTTTCTTTTTCTTGAGAAATGAAATTTTTAAACATTGCGATTGATTATTTAACGGCAACAAATGTGCATTTTAGACTTCTGTGCATTCGTTGCCTAAATGTAGATCTTTAAATAAAATTCCGCAATGCAATTTAAGAGTGTTGATTTGTATATATATATATATATATATATATATATATGACTCTAAAAAATACTCACGAGCCATTATTTTCTTACAGAGTTTGAGTAAATAGAAACAAATGCGAATATACTGTAGAAGCAAATCCCTCTACAGTTCTGCAATGAATAATTAAGTCTAGTTTTCCAATGTGTCGCCTTTGTCTATAGACTTAGTAGGACGATCATTTGGGTCACTAAGCACTGAAATTGGCTATTTAAACAATGCTGCTCCATTATTTAGTTACTATTTTAACCACGTACACGTCTTTCTTTAGATATTTGGCAATAGTTTCATGAAAGTTACATTCATTACAATGGAGAACGGTGGGATAATGACAGCCATATTAGAACCGGCACCTTTCGAATCGCCGTTCGTGATTCATCTGGGCAGAGGGAATTATGTTTCAGTAGGCGGCATTTTGCGCACCAAAATTTCAATTAGTAAAAAACACGTGCAACTTTACCATCGATACCCGAAGTAAGGCTCACATAGTATGAATATGAACAATTATTTTTAAAAAAAGACCGTATCAATTTTATCATTGCTAAACAAGAAGAACATAGAATGTGGATTTCGCCTAGGGGACGGCAGTCGTGCATGATGGGCAATACCATCTTATCCAACACGCTACAACACCGTGACCTACGCGAACTGAAGGTAAGTGGTGCGACCACAATTTTTGACATCCGTCTATCAGTAAAAGCAGCCATCTGGAATGGAATTGTATTCATATATGAATTTAATCCAGCTAGTGGATTCATCTGTGATGGCTTTCATGCCCATCTTGTGCCATTCGAATTTAAACAACTCATGGGCGACCGAGTCAGAAAATTAACTAGTTCCCCATCAACCCGGAAACGCACTAGAGAGGAAAGTTCCCAATCTACCCGGAAATGTACTAGAGAGGAAAGTTCTGCAATGAGATTCAATCGAGAACAATTGGCAGCCGGATCCCATCAGACAGCACGCAGCTGTCGTTGACACATCAAGTTTTGCATCTGTTAGCTGCCAACCTCGGATTACGATCATCATTTAAAAAGCTTTTTCTAATTTTCAACACGATGAGCAAAACTAATCAATTTTCTATGCAAGAAACTTGGCAATGTTGAGATGCACTAACAAGATTAGGCGTCATCATATTCATCATTCACCGGAAAAAAGACCTTTTAATTGTAATTTAACTGGGCACATTTGCTAATTTTTTTGAAATAAAAGAGTGGCTCTCATCAATGTCATGCCACACACATCCGGTCACTGCTAACAGCAGGAGTACACCTTAAATTTTGAGTAAGTGTAATTTTTATTCTTTGCTGATGCGAATTGAAGTCTGTACACTGTGAATGTGCGTACACTCACATGGTAATATTTTTTGGATGTTCTTTCTCACATGGTAATATTTGAGCTTATATATATATATATATTGTACTGCAGGGCTGTGATGAGATGAAGTGTAATACTGGCAGAGGAATACAGCAGAATTCTCAGGTGTGCATGTGAACGTGGCTTTATCTAGCACATAGACTCTTATTCTGACCTTGTGTTATTAGGAGCCACTAGTCACGTGCACACCTGCGCTTATAAAAAGGGTAGGTCTGCTGTAGATCCTTGTCAGTGGTCGTCTCCTCCCAGCTCGGTTCACATTTCAGGCTTTGCTCTATTCTATTCTGTTCGGTAAGCTGTTTGGAATAATAAATTGTCATTTTGATTTTATTATTCATTTTGGTTTTGGTTTGGCATTGACTTAGTTGAGCAAAATCGTCGTACAGCGTGCTTTAATTGTAAAGGTGTCAATTCACATGCATCAGCAATTTGTCCTCGCAAATATAGTGAGTCTGGTGTGGCAAATGTGTATCGTGCAGCTCTTGCACTCTCTTTCAATAGAGGTGGGGACAATCACTATCTCTTTTTTCAAGGAATACTATGCAACATTATTAGCAATGTCATAATCAATGAATATTATCAACCAAGTGGGAGAAATTATAGTCATTATCATTTTGTAGACTATGATTGTATTATGAAAATCAATGAAGAATTCCTGACAACAAGCCAAGACTTTGTATCGTCTTATTCCAGAGATGAAGCACAATCCATACACCTTTATTCCAGAGATGAAGCACAATCCATACACCTTTATTCCAGAGATGAAGCACAATCCATACACCTTTATTCCAGAGATGAAGCACAATCCATACACCTTTATTCCAGATATGAAGCACAATCCATACACCTTTATTCCAGAGATGAAGCGCAATCCATACACCTTTATTCCAGAGATGAAGCGCAATCCATACACCTTTTTTCCAGAGATGAAGCACAATCCATTCACCTTTATTCCAGAGATGAAGCACAATCCATACACTTTTATTCCAGAGATGAAGCACAATCCATACACCTTTATTCCAGAGATGAAGCACAGTCCATACACCTTTATAGATAGAAAGAAGGTGATCATTTCAATAAATCCAATTATGAACATTTTCAGGACTCGACCACCAATAGATGGATTGAATGAGGAGAAATTAAATGCAATTGCTTCAGTGAGAGTTGGAATAAATTCAATCCGAGAATCATCAGAAATCTATGAGATGCAAGAAGAATTGATGGAAGACTCTAAGGGAGGAGAAACGTACTCGAGTTTCTTACCACCAAATCCTTTTGGAATTCTTCTCGGAGGAGCCCTTCAAATAATTGGATGGGCAACAATCAAGGAATTAAGACAGGCGAATCCTTCACTTGCTCACTTAGAGAAAAATATAATAGAAGTTCTCTTAACCAACACACGAGTCATTGGACATGCGTTCCATAAGTTGTTTGTACACTCAAACATAAGGAGAGAAATATACTCATGTTTTGAAGTAGCAAATCCTCCCAAATCAACCCCTTTCAAAAGAAGCGAAACTCAAACAACACTGGTTTCCTATATGAGATTTCTGTTTTCTGAGTTATTGAAAGGAAATGTTCCCAACTACTTAACAACAGAAATTCAATTGATTTTCAAGTCATTATCAGTTTCTGTAGAAAGTGAGATTGTAAAACATCCTAGAGTTTGGAAAAATGAATTATCTGTTCATCCACTATTTGGAAGGAACCAGAGAAAATTGGGAGAAAGCAATCATTGTTTGTGATGCTGAATATTCATTGTCAAAGGATGAAGTGAAAGATATGTTTGCAATTCAAGAAAACTTAATAAAGTTAGCATATTGGACTCAAGGATCTATTTTGGTGAAGTTTTACTTCAATTCACAAGAGTTACTTGATAGTTATATGGGAAGATTATTAACATGTTTTCAAAGAGTATCAGTCTTAACATCTATATTCTCCCCTTATAATTCAACAGAATTTTTTTCTTTTTTGTGAACATCCAACTGATTTAACCTATGCAGAATGTGAAAATTTGAAATGGCCAAACAAGGATTTTAGTTGCCAATATCATTGGCGTGGTACAGGAGATGATACCACCTACTCTTGTTATTTTAAAACTGGATTTGTTGATATGACTTATGGAGGAGTTCCATTTAGTGACCTTGGAAACATTGGTCATTGTCTCTACACAACTGGGAAATGTGCTACTCCAGAAAACCTCCTCGTAGAATGGATTGTCAATCCATCAACTCAAAAAGAATATTTACCAGCTGGAATTATGAATGCCTCCATCTCAAAGGGTATGATTATGATCCCTTCTATCCAAGAAGCATAAGCATTTGAGCGTACATGTCCTGCTGTATAGTAGTCCTTGTATTATCCCTATACAGCGGTATAGGGATGGCACTGTTAAATGAGTCACCTCAAGCCACAGCAACAGCTTGGAATGTGGCATGAAATAGATTGGGAAGTAGACAAATTCACAAACCTACAACTTTGTACAACAGTTTTCTCCAGGAACATTTCTAAATGCACAATGAGTCAGACAGCCTGAATGCACCATGACTAGTTTGTGGTGCCAGTGGTGCAGACCGCTAAGATCTCATCTAATTAGGTAAATTCTTTAAGAAATTATTAAAAATCTGAAGTCTGTTATAGGTCAAGTTGTGTGAGTCTGATTCATTGGACTGTAAGTGTGTGCAGTTAAAATTTTTGTAATCTGTTTTACATTGACACTTTGGCATAATGTTAAAGCTACTAGAACAGCTACTATAAAAAATTAAGGCAATGCTTTGGCGAAAAACTATAGTAACTTAAGCAGAGTTTTAATGTTTGACTCTCTCTCTGTGTGTGTGTGCACTTAAAATAAATTTCTTTAGTCTGTTTTACACTGACACTTTCACTTAATGCTTAAGCTATTATCACTTAACCGTGAAAAATTAAGCCAATTCTCTGGTAAAAAACTATAGTAACTTTAGCAGAGTTTTAATGTTTGACTATATCATGCTGTTTAAATGATCAGTATTCATTATTTTCCTACAGAATTTGACTGAATTTAAATTGCAAGTGAAAAGACTTCTTTCATTTACAATTCCGTGGGAAAACATTTCGCTGCAGCAAGATGATGCGATAATTATGATAATGATGAGCCCCCGGCAGATCATTCTATCGATATATATAAAGGGCAAGGACTACTATACACAGGACAAATAGCGGACTACAGGCCCATCTACATGGCCACGGGCGCTCTTCTGGAATGGATGAGCTCAATGGATTTGGAAAAAAGTATAATGGCCTCTTTGTTTGGCGGCTTGGATGCATGCACAATAGATGAAAGATTTTTGGGGCCATATCATTGGCAATTATTGAATACGTTCACGGTTCACGTGAATTGTGACTACCTGGGTTCTAACGCTCGAATGTTATTGCAGAAATGAGAAAAAATTTTCCAAACAACATTGGAAGTATTCAATTCGAACATAGATCACAAAATTCGATTTGCTATTAGAAAAATGGAGGAGGAATTTTTACCACGACACGGGTTGACAAACAAAATAGAGTGTCCATTGACGTCGTCAGCCATGCTAGCGGCGGCAGTGGCAGAACCGGCACCTTTCGAATCGCCGTTCTCGATTCATCTGGGCAGAGGGAATTATGTTTTTTTCTTTTTCTTTTTCTTGAGAAATAAAATTTTTAAACATTGCCATTGATTATTTAACGGCAACAAAAGTGCATTTTAGACTTCTGCACACTCGTTGTCTAGATGTAGATCTTTCAATAAAATTCCGCTAATGCAATTTAAGAGTGTTGATTTATATATATATATATATATATGACTCTAATAAAATACTCACGAGCCATTATTTTCTTACAGAGTTTGAGTAAATAGAAACAAATGCGAATATACTGTAGAAGCAAATCCCTCTACAGTTCTGCAATGAATAATTAAGTCCAGTTTTCCAATGTGTCGCCTTTGTCTATAGACTTAGTAGAACGATCATTTGGGTCACTAAGCACTGAAATTGGCTATTTAAACAATGCTGCTCCACTATTTAGTTACTATTTGAGCCACGTGCACGTCTTTCTTTAGATATTTGGCAATAGTTTCATGAAAGTTACATTCATTACAATGGAGAACGGTGGGATGATGACAGCCATATTAGTAAGTGTAATATACAGTTACTATTTGAGCCACGTACACATCTTTCTTTAGATATTTGGCAATACTTTCATTAAAGTTACATTCATTACAATGGAGAATGGTGGGATGATGACAGCCATATTAGTAAGTGTAATATACAGTTACTATTTGAGCCACGTACACATCTTTCTTTAGATATTTGGCAATACTTTCATTAAAGTTACATTCATTACAATGGAGAACGGTGGGATGATGACAGCCATATTAGTAAGTATAATATACAGTTACTATTTGAGCCACGTACACATCTTTCTTTAGATATTTGGCAATAGTTTCATGAAAGTTACATTCATTACAATGGAGAACGGTGGGATAATGACAGCCATATTAGAACCGGCACCTTTCGAATCGCCGTTCGTGATTCATCTGGGCAGAGGGAATTATGTTTCAGTAGGCGGCATTTTGCGCACCAAAATTTCAATTAGTAAAAAACACGTGCAACTTTACCATCGATACCCGAAGTAAGGCTCAATGAATATGAACAATTATTTTTAAAAAAAGACCGTATCAATTTTATCATTGCCAAACAAGAAGAACATAGAATGTGGATTTCGCCTAGGGGAGGGCAGTCGTGCATGATGGGCAGTACCATCTTATCCAACACTCTACAACACTGAGACCTAAGCGACCTCGAGGTACGTGGTGCGACCACAATTTTTGACATCCGTCTATCAGTAAAAGCAGCCATCTGGAATGGAATTGTATTCATATATGAATTTAATCCAGCTAGTGGATTCATCTGTGATGGCTTTCATGCCCATCTTGTGCCATTCGAATTTAAACTACTCATGGGCGACCGAGTCAGGAAATTAATTAGTTCCCCATCAACCCGGAAACGCACTAGAGAGGAAAGTTCTGCAATGAGATTCAATCGAGAACAATTGGCAGCCGGATCCCATCAGACAGCACGCATCTGTCGTCGACACATCAAGTTTTGCATCTGTTAGCTGCCAACCTCGGATTATGATCATCATTTAAAAAGCTTTTTCTAATTTTCAAGAGGATGAGCAAAACTAATCAATTTTCTATGCAAGAAACTTGGCAATGTTGAGACGCACTAACAAGATTAGGCGTCATCATATTCATCATTCACCGGAAAAAAGCCCTTTTAATTGTAATTTAACTGGGCACATTTGCTAATTTTTTTCAAATAAAAGAGTGGCTCTCATCAATGTCATGCCACACACATCCGGTCACTGCTAACAGCAGGAGTACACCTTAAATTTTGAGTAAGTGTAATTTTTATTCTTTGCTGATGCGAATTGAAGTCTGTACACTGTGAATGTGCGTACACTCACATGGTAATATTTTTTGGATGTTCTTTCTCACATGGTAATATTTGAGCTTATATATATATATATATATATATATATATATATATATATATATATATATATATATTGTACTGCAGGGCTGTGATGAGATGAAGTGTAATACTGGCAGGGGAATACAGCAGAATTCTCAGGTGTGCATGTGAACGTGGCTTTATCTAGCACATAGACTCTTATTCTGACCTTGTGTTATTAGGAGCCACTAGTCACATGCACACCTGCGCTTATAAAAAGGGTAGGTCTGCTGTAGATCCTTGTCAGTGGTCCTCTCCTCCCAGCTCGGTTCACATTTCAGGCTTTGCTCTATTCTATTCTGTTCGGTAAGCTGTTTGGAATAATAAATTGTCATTTTGATTTTATTATTCATTTTGGTTTTGGTTTGGCATTGACTTAGTTCAGCAAAATCGTCGTACAGTGTGCTTTCATTGTAAAGGTGTCAATTCACATGCATCAGCAATTTGTCCTCGCAAATATAGTGAGTCTGGTGTGGCAAATGTGTATCGTGCAGCTCTTGCACTCGCTTTCAATAGAGGTGGGGACAATCACTATCTCTTTTTTCAAGGAATACTATGCAACATTATTAGCACTGTCATAATCAATGAATATTATCAACCAAGTGGGAGAAATTATAGTCATTATCATTTTGTAGATTATGATTGTATTATGAAAATCAATGAAGAATTCCTGACAACAAGCCAAGACTTTGGATCATCTTATATTCCAGAGATGAAGCGCAATCCATACACCTTTATTCCAGAGATGAAGCGCAATCCATACACCTTTATTCCAGAGATGAAGCACAATCCATACACCTTTATTCCAGAGATGAAGCACAATCCATACACCTTTATTCCAGAGATGAAGCGCAATCCATACACCTTTATTCCAGAGATGAAGCGCAATCCATACACCTTTATTCCAGAGATGAAGCACAATCCATACACCTTTATTCCAGAGATGAAGCACAATCCATACACCTTTATTCCAGAGATGAAGCACAATCCATACACCTTTATTCCAGAGATGAAGCACAATCCATACACCTTTATTCCAGAGATGAAGCACAATCCATACACCTTTATTCCAGAGATGAAGCACAATCCATACACCTTTATTCCAGAGATGAAGCACAATCCATACACCTTTATTCCAGAGATGAAGCACAATCCATACACCTTTATTCCAGAGATGAAGCACAATCCATACACCTTTATAGATAGAAAGAAGGTGATCATTTCAATAAATCCAATTATGAACATTTTCAGGACTCGACCACCAATAGATGGGTTGAATGAGGAGAAATTAAATGCAATTGCTTCAGTGAGAGTTCGAATAAACTCAATCCGAGAATCATTAGAAATCTATGAGATGCAAGAAGAATTGATGGAAGACTCTAAGGGAGGAGGAACGTACTCGAGTTTCTTACCACCAAATCCTTTTGGAATTGTTCTCGGAGGAGCCCTTCAAATAATTGGATGGGCAACAATCAAGGAATTAAGACAGGCGAATCCTTCACTTGCTCACTTAGAGACAAACATTATAGAAGTTCTCTTAACCAACACACGAGTCATTAGCAAAGCTTATTTTAATTTCTACATAATCACCATTAATATATTTCTTTGTAGAAAAACAGTACGTTATTTGGAGTGTAATAACGTGATTAGGTGAGAGCATTTGGGGGAGAAAAAATCCCTTCTAATTACAATTTAAGTATGGGGTCGTTGGCTCGCTATTTTCAAAATAAAAGAGATCTTTAGCGAATGAAAAACACCATATGTGTGTTCGTATGCACTGTGACAGCAGCGTGGAAGCTCCAAAATTTACAGTAAGTGTACTTTTATTCTTTAGCATATTTTTAGTTTATAATGGTACTTTATTGCTTTTTTCAATAGCAAAGCAATAGACTTTAATTACATCATAATTCGCCTAAGCGAAATTCTTCTTCTTTTGCAATAACGTGTGCACACGCGAATTCCATGCTATAACGTTTGAATAGTGTTAATTATTTTCTTACAGAATACAGCTTATAAGAGATCAGCAAACACCCGCTATAACACGTGACCATCATGGACCCACTCCGCATTTTCAGGTGCCAGGTGCTAGTGAGAAGATTAGACATTGCCACCTGTGATATATGCGGGCGGGTCTGTCGTAGTATGAGAGCTATGCAGAGACACGTCACGATCGATCATTATGGCCACGAAAGAAACTTTCTTTGCCACGTGTGTGGTCATACGGTCATGACGCAATACGGTCTACGCTCTCGTCTACTACGGAGACATCCAGCGTGACGACAGCGGCGACAGCAACAACAATAACAACAACAATGACAACAACAGCAGCATCAAAATGGTGGCCGAGATGGCGGCGACGATGATGATGATGATGGGCCGTTTTTGTGTGAGCAATGTGGGCTGCTGTTTCACACAATGGCAGCTTTAGAGAGGCACGCCGCACAACAGCAGCGTGGCGACCAAGATGGCGATGATGATGATGATGCTGATGAAGCTGCTGGTGGGACGTTTTTGTGTGGCCAATGCGGCATGCTGTTCCACACAATGGCAGCTTTAGAAAGCCATGGCCCACAACAGCAGCAGCATCAAAATGGTGGCCGAGATGGCGGCGATGACGATGATGATGATGCTGATGCTGGTGGGCCGTTTTTGTGCAGCCAATGCGGCATGCTGTTCAACACATTGGCGGCTTTAGAGAGCCACGTCACACAACAGCAGCAGCAACAAAATAGCGACGACATGGATGATGATGATGATGCTGATGCTGGTGGGTCGTTTTTGTGTGGGCAATGCGGCATGGTGTTCCACACATTGGCGGCTTTAGAGTGGCATGCCACACAACAGCAGCAGCAACAAAATGGTGGCTGTGACGACGACGGGCCGTTTTTGTGTGGGCAATGCGGCATGGTGTTCCACACATTGGCGGCTTTAGAGAGGCACGCCACACAACAGCAGCAGTAACAAAATGGCGCTCGAGATGGCGACGCCATGGATGATGATGATGATGATGCTGATGCTGGTGGGTCGTTTTTGTGTGGGCAATGCGGCATGGCGTTCCACACATTGGCGGCTTTAGAGTGGCACGCCACACAACAGCAGCAGTAACAAAATGGCGCTCGAGATGGTGACGCCATGGATGATGATGATGATGCTGATGCTGGTGGGTCGTTTTTGTGTGGGCAATGTGGCATGGCGTTCCACACATTGGCGGCTTTAGAGTGGCACGCCACACAACAGCAGCAGCAACAAAATGGTGGCTGTGACGACGACGGGCCGTTTTTGTGTGGGCAATGCGGCATGGTGTTCCACACATTGGCGGCTTTAGAGAGGCACGCCACACAACAGCAGCAGTAACAAAATGGCGCTCGAGATGGCGACGCCATGGATGATGATGATGATGATGCTGATGCTGGTGGGTCGTTTTTGTGTGGGCAATGCGGCATGGCGTTCCACACATTGGCGGCTTTAGAGTGGCACGCCACACAACAGCAGCAGCAACAAAATGGTGGCTGTGACGACGACGGGCCGTTTTTGTGTGGGCAATGCGGCATGGCGTTCCACACATTGGCGGCTTTAGAGTGGCACGCCACACAACAGCAGCAGCAACAAAATGGTGGCTGTGACGACGACGGGCCATATCTAATGGAAAGGCATGTCACAGGAAAGGTACTTGAGTTAGGTGGAGGCGCTGGAGGAGGAACCCAATGGTTGGTCACCCAGAAGAAAGTTAAAGAAGTGACCACTCTATGCTTTGATAGAGAGGGACATGGCCGCCATCGATTGGGGGAAGAGAGAACTAACGGCTATGAGAAAAGCCACCTCCATTATTTTTCGACGTCTGTCAATTACCTTTAATGTTTCAGCGGAAGTTGGATGGCAGGTCAATGCGGCCAGTTGCATTAGCGGTAAAACGTTTAAAGGTAAGCAGGAAATTTACACTATGTAGATTTTTTAGTTAGCAAATAGATAGGTATCAAATTAGCGATAAGATATTGAGGCAGCTGTTTTAACTGTTTCGTCGTTTTGAAGTTATTTATTTATGTTGCAACTATAGCCTGAGGGAAAATACGACTGGCTAGTGTCAGATATAGGTGAAACAAAAACTCAATTTGACTACCAAACCTTATATTCCCGTAGAAAGAGAGAAAACTTTGACCGGATATTAACAAAAGACAAACCAAAATTAATAGTCTATAAAGAGTTAAGCCCGGGTGATTACAAGCTTGAGGAGTTTGTGAACAAATGGGGCTTGCGTGCTGTTAAGTTGCCTTATACTAGGAACTCCGGCACGGAATTCTACTTAGTCAATTTTGGGGAAGGCATGGAATACAGAGAAATGGCTAGGGTGGCCACTGAGCTGATGACTCGGATGAGAGTTATGGGACCTCCTATTACAGTAATGGAGAGTGAGAAAGAAATCAAAGAGGAATATTATCACCAAAGTAAACCAGACCCAAACAGGAGGAATCCACTTAAAGCACCAGACTAGACACTAACCATAGAAAACCTCAAATTCAAGTATAATGTCAGACCTCCTAGGACGTATTAAAGGAAACGTTTCATTGCCAACCATGCATAATTGTTGCCATGCCAACCATGCATAAACGACTGCATAAACATAACATAAACATATACATAAACATAGAACTCCATACACAAAGACGCCTACAAAATATTGAATAGTATAGAATATAGGAACAATTAAACGAACATGTATAAGAGGATCATACCAATGATGTTTTTCATTTCTATGGTCAATGGAACGAAGGAAATGAGAAATGAAACGAGAGGAGAAAAAACTCCTACCCTGAGTGCATGCACTGCACTACCTACAATACATAGGCATTATACATGCCCAGTTAAGAGCTGTTATGGATCCATGGTTGTTGTGGACCCAACAGTGCCATGTATATACGTTCAGAACTGTAAACCAGGAGAGTATATGCACTATAATTGTACTTGTGGGAATAAGAAAGCTGATTACTGCACACATCAGAGTGCCAAATATTTTCAGGATATGACGTGCCAAACTCCTTATGATGATTTAAATGGGATTGGAAATGACCCAACCATATGTTCAATTGGAAGTAAAAAACTCCAAGATTGTGAAGAGGAGAATAGAAGAGAAGAATCTATCCTGTATGTAAGTGATTTATGCATAAACATATGCATAAACATATCATCTTTAGCTACCGGGTCTTTACCAAACAATTTTCATCAGCATCACACTGACTCACAGTCACTAGTAAACACTTTAAACTGTCTTCCCTAATCAATGATGGTAATTCGATGAAAACCTTTTATTTTTCCATATGAATGCGAGTCGCTTGTACCTTAATTAAAATTTCATCACAACAGATCCTTCCATAGTTATTTATTTATTGATATTTTTTACAGAGCTTGTACCTTGTGAGGAGAGTCTGGAAGGTTTTGACCTCAGCTGGGATTCGACTGAGCAGAACTCAGAAGCAGGTGTTTCTACAGTAACCAGTGAACCAGTAAGCGAATTCAAGTGGTGTATGGTGAGTACGAACAGCCAACGATGTTTTAGCACTTTGTCCATCTCATTTCTCGAGATGAAAATGTGTTAGACATTTTTAATTATCAAATACAGACATATATAAACATAAAATTCACACTAATTTATGAAAGAATACATTACATTAACTATTTGGACAATTCATTATTCTTCTGGCTTTTCATAGTCTGCGTTTTATACAGAAGTGGATATGAAATAATGGCACTCACTTTTATAGCATATGTTTACTTTATGTACCGATGTGACACATTCATGGGTATGGTGTTAGTATTTATAGGTTGGTCAATTAACACAACAATGGTGACTATTGGCATCCTCATGATGTTAGGTATCACTAATCATTTAGTGGCAACAGTAAATGAAGCAATAGCTAGGGTGTACTACAAGAAAAGGACAAGAGGGTACTACAATAAGCATGATCTGGTATATATGATCATGATGCTCTTACTTCCTATGGAGATGCACAGGATCCTTTCAACATTATGTTATTCGGCTCTCACGTACTTATTGGATCTGTAGAAAAAGTGATTGATGGTGAATTAGAACTTAATACCATTCTCTACGACGCTTTTAGATCCGGCCCTCATGGAATTCTCCACGCTATCTTTAGGACAGTTAAATTAATTTATAACATTTTATTTGGTGATAGCGACGAAATTCAACATAGCTCACAATGGTATCCTTATTTTAAACAAAAATTGACTGATTTAATATCCAAAGGTAAATCAGGCTCACGTTCTGCCGTTGAATGGACCACCTGCTTTCTCCTACTAAAAGTGCTACCTAAAATTGCAAAATGTGGCTTTCATGTTTATGATTATATTATGGACTCTCACGACCAACATCAAGGGATAAAAGAATTTTTTAACTTTTTGGAAACTGAAGACAGCCGTGAAATGTTGCAGCGCTTTTTGAAACAAGGCACAGTAGGGCTTCTTTTTGATCCGGATGATTTTAAACAATGGCAAGAAGATAACAACATCGTAGGTCAAGTTCCACATTGTTCTGTAGGAATTTTGGGTAACATAATCGATTTATTTGAATCTTTTGAAACTAGTGTAGAGCAAATATTCTTCTCTCCAAAAATTCACAATGCTGTATTGGATCGCGAACAAGCTAAGCAAGTTCCCAAATGCAAAAACCCCACCTCTCGTATTTCCGCTTTAAAATATGTTAGTTGTGCTTCTGTCCCTGTAATTGACCCTCTGGATTATCCTTCTGTCCCTTTTAATAGCGCCACTCCTATTCCTCCATGCGCTGATGAGTCTACTGCCACTACGTAAGCTGCCTTTAATAATGTAGAACAACTATGCTTAAAGAAACCTGAATTGGTGCGTAGTGGCCTCGAGAAGAAAAAATTAACTATATCACACAAAATTCTTTCTGGGTATAACATAATGTCAAATTTAGATAAAAATTTCCCCTTCTTTAGAGATTTCGATGAAGAAGAAAGTGTAATTAAGCCCAAGTATGTAAAAGTCTTCGACGCCACGCCAGGCCGTGGCGGCACCACACAATACATATGGCAATCCACCCTTAATGCTGACATTCATTTCTATCAGGACCCTCAAGATAAATGGCCCATTGACATTCCTGTCAACCTATACGGTTTGGCCGTATTGCTGTACGGGAAAAATGCATTTTTGGCCCAATACGGCTTACAAGAAAATCCATACGGCGAAAAGAAAAATATACGGCAAAATCAAAATGTTGCTCAGCGAAAATAATCGCATCGAATATTCCCTTTTCGATCGGTACTTTCATGCAGACGATCTTACTTCCGTTCAAACGTCGTCATTGCGCACACTCAGCTAATAATTTTTAACATCCGGTTAACCACTTCCGCTATTTCATTCGTGAGAAAAAACACGGCAAGCGAACGTGTTCCTCCGGCGAAAAAGCAAAAAACTGGAACTGGACGTCATTTAAAAGAATGGGAGAGCCAAAATGGCTTATTATACCTTCTTAGTTATGCTTGCTCTCTCTACTTCCATTCATGGAACTATTGTAAGTGTGAACAGTATCATCCCTCAACTGTCTCAGGAGGCGATTTACAAGCACCAAGACGTTTTAGCGTCATATGGGATTATCATCACTGATCCCAAGCCCATTGGGTATCAAGTATCCCAATCTTACAAGATAATAAGAGTAGAAATGTCCAAAGCATGGAACATTCACTACCAGCTCTTCAAGGATCCAGAAAATGACTACCCCTCCAAAGCCAACCATCGAGATAAAAGATTCCTAGGAATGATTGTAGCCGGTGCTGCGATGGCAGAAGCCACTGCAGCCTTAGCATTGGGGGCAACCAACAGGGCCGAAATTAATGCCCTCAACAGGAAAATGAGTGAGTTAAAAAACAACCAAGATATGATGAACCACGAGCTGACTGTAGTAAATAAGGAAGTTGGCATTTTAGGACATGACCTGGAAAAATTGGAACGACTTGTTGGTAATGTTGACCATAACGTCCACAAGCTTATGCAGGCCCATGCAAAAGATATGACTCAGCTCCATGAATATCTAAATTCAGTTAGGTATGGACATGGATTGAGATCTATAACATCGTCTAAGATAGATTCACTCCTCATAAGCCCGACTCAATTTAATCTTCTCATGTCTAATCCCAACTGCAGTGTCCCTTTGTCCTATGGTGCAAGCAGAGCAATAGTAATCAAATCAGAACCGGAGAGGTTGTGGATGTTGGTTAATGTGAGAGAGATCATTCAATCACCAAGCAGAGTGCATGTCAAAACCAAAAATGTTTTGTGGTGGAGCATACGCTGGATGGGTGAAAGCCTCGTCAGAAGGCTCCGACTACTCGTTTTGTGTTCCATGTAGGAAAAATGTGAAAGTGCGAGCGTCCGGGTTTTACGACCTGAAGAGCCATTTCTCATCAACACGTGGACACAAGGAAAGTGTGGCGAAAACTAAAACTTTTCGGTCGATGGATGATCATTTCAAACCAGCGAAGGAACCTGTTGTTAGCTCTAATGCCACAGCTGCAGAAATTTTATTTTGTCAGTTTGTGGCCGAACACAACTTGCCACCTTCCATTGCTGACCATTTCAGTTCCAGTTTTTTTGTTCCAATTATTTTTTGTTGTTGTGTGGACTGATATGCGATCTCCTGACTGGTCTGTTTCTGTTGGCTCCCAGCAAATTAACACATTTTCAGATTCGGTAAGGTCCCGTGCTGTCTTATAAGGTTTAGCAAGACCCTATATAAGGGCAACGCTAATAACAGGTTGACAGGTATGCATTGAACACGACTATCTTAAGAACATAGCTGACACTCAAACTCTTTACCATCATGATAAATTTTCAAATGTCCTTGATAATTTTGATTTCGTGATCTGTGACTCTATCGATTTTCTCCACCTTCGGGCCATTTCTAGCAACGATTATATTTCGAAGTGTGAAGCAAAAGTTAAAAATAAAGGCACCTTTTAGTTTAGTATTGGGTTAGAACAAATTAAAAACTTAAATATTTTAAAATTAAATTTACAAACACTACAAATTTCACATATCTCCTAACGTTAAAGCAAATCAAGTTTATATTTTCCTCCAATGTTCTGAAAAATTAGATAACAAAGAAGGTTTAGTTGCTTGGTCCGCTTGGTATCAATTCATACATTTTGTTGTTCGTTATCGCATGTACGCTGTAGAAAATGCTTTTAAACGTAAAATGAAACAATTGACGTTAGCCCATCCTATTCTTTCTAAAGTTAAAGATAAGCCTTGCCACTACACAACCTTCTCCCCTACCCTAACGTCAGACCGCTTTGAAACCATGTTTGAATGTAAGCATAACAAGCTCAAAATTAACCATCGCCTTAACCGTATCGAAGCAATTTTGGGTCACTAAGCACTGAAATTGGCTATTTAAACGTTGCTGCTCCATTATGTAGTTACTATTTGAGCCACGTACACGTCTTTCTTTAGATATTTGGCAATAGTTTCATGAAAGTTACAACAATGGAGAACGGTGGGATGATGACAGCCATATTAGTAAGTGTAATATACAGTTACCATTTGAGCCACGTACACGTCTTTCTTTAGATATTTGGCAATAGTTTCATGAAAGTTACATTCATTACAATGGAGAACGGTGGGATGATGACAGCCATATTAGTAAGTGTAATATACAGTTACTATTTGAGCCACGTACACATCTTTCTTTAGATATTTGGCAATAGTTTCATGAAAGTTACATTCATTACAATGGAGAATGGTGGGATGATGACAGCCATATTAGTAAGTGTAATATACAGTTACTATTTGAGCCACGTACACGTCTTTCTTTAGATATTTGGCAATAGTTTCATGAAAGTTACATTCATTACAATGGAGAACGGTGGGATGATGACAGCCATATTAGTAAGTGTAATATACAGTTACTATTTGAGCCACGTACACGTCTTTCTTTAGATATTTGGCAATAGTTTCATGAAAGTTACAACAATGGAGAACGGTGGGATGATGACAGCCATATTAGTAAGTGTAATATACAGTTGCTATTTGAGCCACGTACACGTCTTTCTTTAGATATTTGGCAATAGTTTCACAAAAGTTACATTCATTACAATGGAGAATGGTGGGATGATGACAGCCATATTAGTAAGTGTAATATACAGTTACTATTTGAGCCACGTACACGTCTTTCTTTAGATATTTGGCAATAGTTTCATGAAAGTTACATTCATTACAATATTAGTAAGTGTAATATACAGTTACTATTTGAGCCACGTACACGTCTTTCTTTAGATATTTGGCAATAGTTTCATGAAAGTTACAACAATGGAGAATGGTGGGATGATGACAGCCATATTAGTAAGTGTAATATACAGTTGCTATTTGAGCCACGTACACGTCTTTCTTTAGATATTTGGCAATAGTTTCACGAAAGTTACATTCATTACAATGGAGAACGGTGGGATGATGACAGCCATATTAGTAAGTGTAATATACAGTTACTATTTGAGCCACGTACACGTCTTTCTTTAGATATTTGGCAATAGTTTCATGAAAGTTACAACAATGGAGAACGGTGGGATAATGACAGCCATATTAGTAAGTGTAATATACAGTTACTATTTGAGCCACGTACACGTCTTTCTTTAGATATTTGGCAATAGTTTCATGAAAGTTACAACAATGGAGAACGGTGGGATGATGACAGCCATATTAGTAAGTATTTTCCGCTAGTTTGATGTGACCTCAGATTTAAGACCACCATTACCAAAGCTTATTTTAATTTCCACATAATAATCATAATAGTTGTACTCTTGATTTATGAGCACAATTAGCAAAGCTTATTTTAATTTCCGCATAATAACCATTAATATATTTATTTGTAAAAAAAACACTACGTTATTGGGACGTAATAACGAGATTAGGGCGATAAAAATCCCTTCTAATTGTAATTTAAGTAGGGGTCGCTCGCTTGCTATTTTTCAAATAAAAGAGTTGTTTCCGCGAATGAAAAAGACCATACGTGTTCGTTCGTTTGCTCAGTGGCGGCACCGTGGACGCTCCGAAATTTGGGGTAAGTGTAATTTTATTCTTTAGCGTGTTTTTAGTTTTATAATGACACTTTATTGCTTTTTCAATAGCAAAGCAATAGACTTTAATTACATCATAATTCGTGTAAGTGAAATTCTTCTTTGCAATAACGTGTGCACACGCGAATTCCATGCTATAACGTTTGAATAGCGTTAATTATTTTCTTACAGAATACGGCTTTATAAGAATCAACAAACACCGTCTTAATCATCATGGACCCAGAACGCATTTTCAGGTGCCAGGTGGCAGTGAGAAGATTACGCATTGTCACCTGCGATATATGCGGGCGGGTCTGTCGTAGTATGAGAGCTATGCAGAGACACGTCACGATCGATCATTATGGCCACGAAAGAAACTTTCTTTGCCACGTGTGTGGTCATACGGTCATGACGCAATACGGTCTAAGCTCTCATCTACTACGGAGACATCCAGCGAGACGACAGCGGCGACAACAGCAGCATCAAAATGGTGGCCGAGATGGCGGCGACGATGATGATGACGATGGGCCGTTTTGTGTGAGCAATGTGGGCTGCTGTTTCACACAATGGCAGCTTTAGAGAGGCACGCCGCACAACAGCAGCGTGGCGACCAAGATGGCGATGATGATGATGATGCTGATGAAGCTGCTGGTGGGCCGTTTTTGTGTGGCCAATGCGGCATGCTGTTCCACACAATGGCAGCTTTAGAGAGCCATGGCCCACAACAGCAGCAGCAGCATCAAAATGGTGGCCGAGATGGCGGCGATGACGATGATGATGATGCTGATGCTGGTGGGCCGTTTTTGTGCAGCCAATGCGGCATGCTGTTCAACACATTGGCGGCTTTAGAGAGCCACGTCACACAACAGCAGCAGCAACAAAATAGCGACGACATGGATGATGATGATGATGCTGATGCTGGTGGGTCGTTTTTGTGTGGGCAATGCGGCATGGTGTTCCACACATTGGCGGCTTTAGAGTGGCATGCCACACAACAGCAGCAGCAACAAAATGGTGGCTGTGACGACGACGGGCTGTTTTTGTGTGGGCAATGCGGCATGGTGTTCCACACATTGGCGGCTTTAGAGAGGCACGCCACACAACAGCAGCAGTAACAAAATGGCGCTCGAGATGGCGACGCCATGGATGATGATGATGCTGATGCTGGTGGGTCGTTTTTGTGTGGGCAATGCGGCATGGCGTTCCACACATTGGCGGCTTTAGAGTGGCACGCCACACAACAGCAGCAGTAACAAAATGGCGCTCGAGATGGTGACGCCATGGATGATGATGATGATGCTGATGCTGGTGGGTCGTTTTTGTGTGGGCAATGTGGCATGGCGTTCCACACATTGGCGGCTTTAGAGTGGCACGCCACACAACAGCAGCAGCAACAAAATGGTGGCTGTGACGACGACGGGCCGTTTTTGTGTGGGCAATGCGGCATGGTGTTCCACACATTGGCGGCTTTAGAGTGGCACGCCACACAACAGCAGCAGCAACAAAATGGTGGCTGTGACGACGACGGGCCGTTTTTGTGTGGGCAATGCGGCATGGCGTTCCACACATTGGCGGCTTTAGAGTGGCACGCCACACAACAGCAGCAGCAACAAAATGGTGGCTGTGACGACGACGGGCCGTTTTTGTGTGGGCAATGCGGCATGGCGTTCCACACATTGGCGGCTTTAGAGTGGCACGCCACACAACAGCAGCAGCAACAAAATGGTGGCTGTGACGACGACGGGCCATATCTAATGGAAAGGCATGTCACAGGAAAGGTACTTGAGTTAGGTGGAGGCGCTGGAGGAGGAACCCAATGGTTGGTCACCCAGAAGAAAGTTAAAGAAGTGACCACTCTATGCTTTGATAGAGAGGGACATGGCCGCCATCGATTGGGGGAAGAGAGAACTAACGGCTATGAGAAAAGCCACCTCCATTATTTTTCGACGTCTGTCAATTACATTTAATGTTTCAGCGGAAGTTGGATGGCAGGTCAATGCGGCCAGTTGCATTAGCGGTAAAACGTTTAAAGGTAAGCAGGAAATTTACACTATGTAGATTTTTTAGTTAGCAAATAGATAGGTATCAAATTAGCGATAAGATATTGAGGCAGCTGTTTTAACTGTTTCGTCGTTTTGAAGTTATTTATTTATGTTGCAACTATAGCCTGAGGGAAAATACGACTGGCTAGTGTCAGATATAGGTGAAACAAAAACTCAATTTGACTACCAAACCTTATATTCCCGTAGAAAGAGAGAAAACTTTGACCGGATATTAACAAAAGACAAACCAAAATTAATAGTCTATAAAGAGTTAAGCCCGGGTGATTACAAGCTTGAGGAGTTTGTGAACAAATGGGGCTTGCGTGCTGTTAAGTTGCCTTATACTAGGAACTCCGGCACGGAATTCTACTTAGTCAATTTTGGGGAAGGCATGGAATACAGAGAAATGGCTAGGGTGGCCACTGAGCTGATGACTCGGATGAGAGTTATGGGACCTCCTATTACAGTAATGGAGAGTGAGAAAGAAATCAAAGAGGAATATTATCACCAAAGTAAACCAGACCCAAACAGGAGGAATCCACTTAAAGCACCAGACTAGACACTAACCATAGAAAACCTCAAATTCAAGTATAATGTCAGACCTCCTAGGACGTATTAAAGGAAACGTTTCATTGCCAACCATGCATAATTGTTGCCATGCCAACCATGCATAAACGACTGCATAAACATAACATAAACATATACATAAACATAGAACTCCATACACAAAGACGCCTACAAAATATTGAATAGTATAGAATATAGGAACAATTAAACGAACATGTATAAGAGGATCATACCAATGATGTTTTTCATTTCTATGGTCAATGGAACGAAGGAAATGAGAAATGAAACGAGAGGAGAAAAAACTCCTACCCTGAGTGCATGCACTGCACTACCTACAATACATAGGCATTATACATGCCCAGTTAAGAGCTGTTATGGATCCATGGTTGTTGTGGACCCAACAGTGCCATGTATATACGTTCAGAACTGTAAACCAGGAGAGTATATGCACTATAATTGTACTTGTGGGAATAAGAAAGCTGATTACTGCACACATCAGAGTGCCAAATATTTTCAGGATATGACGTGCCAAACTCCTTATGATGATTTAAATGGGATTGGAAATGACCCAACCATATGTTCAATTGGAAGTAAAAAACTCCAAGATTGTGAAGAGGAGAATAGAAGAGAAGAATCTATCCTGTATGTAAGTGATTTATGCATAAACATATGCATAAACATATCATCTTTAGCTACCGGGTCTTTACCAAACAATTTTCATCAGCATCACACTGACTCACAGTCACTAGTAAACACTTTAAACTGTCTTCCCTAATCAATGATGGTAATTCGATGAAAACCTTTTATTTTTCCATATGAATGCGAGTCGCTTGTACCTTAATTAAAATTTCATCACAACAGATCCTTCCATAGTTATTTATTTATTGATATTTTTTACAGAGCTTGTACCTTGTGAGGAGAGTCTGGAAGGTTTTGACCTCAGCTGGGATTCGACTGAGCAGAACTCAGAAGCAGGTGTTTCTACAGTAACCAGTGAACCAGTAAGCGAATTCAAGTGGTGTATGGTGAGTACGAACAGCCAACGATGTTTTAGCACTTTGTCCATCTCATTTCTCGAGATGAAAATGTGTTAGACATTTTTAATTATCAAATACAGACATATATAAACATAAAATTCACACTAATTTATGAAAGAATACATTACATTAACTATTTGGACAATTCATTATTCTTCTGGCTTTTCATAGTCTGCGTTTTATACAGAAGTGGATATGAAATAATGGCACTCACTTTTATAGCATATGTTTACTTTATGTACCGATGTGACACATTCATGGGTATGGTGTTAGTATTCATAGGTTGGTCAATTAACACAACAATGGTGACTATTGGCATCCTCATGATGTTAGGTATCACTAATCATTTAGTGGCAACAGTAAATGAAGCAATAGCTAGGGTGTACTACAAGAAAAGGACAAGAGGGTACTACAATAAGCATGATCTGGTATATATGATCATGATGCTCTTACTTCCTATGGAGATGCACAGGATCCTTTCAACATTATGTTATTCGGCTCTCACGTACTTATTGGATCTGTAGAAAAAGTGATTGATGGTGAATTAGAACTTAATACCATTCTCTACGACGCTTTTAGATCCGGCCCTCATGGAATTCTCCACGCTATCTTTAGGACAGTTAAATTAATTTATAACATTTTATTTGGTGATAGCGACGAAATTCAACATAGCTCACAATGGTATCCTTATTTTAAACAAAAATTGACTGATTTAATATCCAAAGGTAAATCAGGCTCACGTTCTGCCGTTGAATGGACCACCTGCTTTCTCCTACTAAAAGTGCTACCTAAAATTGCAAAATGTGGCTTTCATGTTTATGATTATATTATGGACTCTCACGACCAACATCAAGGGATAAAAGAATTTTTTAACTTTTTGGAAACTGAAGACAGCCGTGAAATGTTGCAGCGCTTTTTGAAACAAGGCACAGTAGGGCTTCTTTTTGATCCGGATGATTTTAAACAATGGCAAGAAGATAACAACATCATAGGTCAAGTTCCACATTGTTCTGTAGGAATTTTGGGTAACATAATCGATTTATTTGAATCTTTTGAAACTAGTGTAGAGCAAATATTCTTCTCTCCAAAAATTCACAATGCTGTATTGGATCGCGAACAAGCTAAGCAAGTTCCCAAATGCAAAAACCCCACCTCTCGTATTTCCGCTTTAAAATATGTTAGTTGTGCTTCTGTCCCTGTAATTGACCCTCTGGATTATCCTTCTGTCCCTTTTAATAGCGCCACTCCATTCCTCCATGCGCTGATGAGTCTACTGCCACTACGTAAGCTGCCTTTAATAATGTAGAACAACTATGCTTAAAGACACCTGAATTGGTGCGTAGTGGCCTCGAGAAGAAAAATTTAACTATATCACACAAAATTCTTTCTGGGTACAACGTAATTTAGATAAAAATTTCCCGTTCTTTAGAGATTTCGATGAAGAAGAAAGTGTAATTAAGCCCAAGTATGTAAAAGTCTTCGACGCCACGCCAGGCCGTGGCGGCACCACACAATACATATGGCAATCCACCCTTAATGCTGACATTCATTTCTATCAGGACCCTCAAGATAAATGGCCCATTGACATTCCTGTCAACCTATACGGTTTGGCCGTATTGCTGTACGGGAAAAATGCATTTTTGGCCCAATACGGCTTACAAGAAAATCCATACGGCGAAAAGAAAAATATACGGCAAAATCAAAATGTTGCTCAGCGAAAATAATCGCATCGAATATTCCCTTTTCGATCGGTACTTTCATGCAGACGATCTTACTTCCGTTCAAACGTCGTCATTGCGCACACTCAGCTAATAATTTTTAACATCCGGTTAACCACTTCCGCTATTTCATTCGTGAGAAAAAACACGGCAAGCGAACGTGTTCCTCCAGCGAAAAAGCAAAAAACTGGAACTGGACGTCATTTAAAAGAATGGGAGAGCCAAAATGCTTATTATACCTTCTTAGTTATGCTTGCTCTCTCTACTTCCATTCATGGAACTATTGTAAGTGTGAACAGTATCATCCCTCAACTGTCTCAGGAGGCGATTTACAAGCACCAAGACGTTTTAGCGTCATATGGGATTATCATCACTGATCCCAAGCCCATTGGGTATCAAGTATCCCAATCTTACAAGATAATAAGAGTAGAAATGTCCAAAGCATGGAACATTCACTACCAGCTCTTCAATGATCCAGAAAATGACTACCCCTCCAAGGCCAACCATCGAGATAAAAGATTCCTAGGAATGATTGTAGCCGGTGCTGCGATGGCAGAAGCCACTGCAGCCTTAGCATTGGGGGCAACCAACAGGGCCGAAATTAATGCCCTCAACAGGAAAATGAGTGAGTTAAAAAACAACCAAGATATGATGAACCACGAGCTGACTGTAGTAAATAAGGAAGTTGGCATTTTAGGACATGACCTGGAAGAATTGGAACGACTTGTTGGTAATGTTGACCATAACGTCCACAAGCTTATGCAGGCCCATGCAAAAGATATGACTCAGCTCCATGAATATCTAAATTCAGTTAGGTATGGACATGGATTGAGATCTATAACATCGTCTAAGATAGATCCACTCCTCATAAGCCCGACTCAATTTAATCTTCTCATGTCTAATCCCAACTGCAGTGTCCCTTTGTCCTATGGTGCAAGCAGAGCAATAGTAATCAAATCAGAACCGGAGAGGTTGTGGATGTTGGTTAATGTGAGAGAGATCATTCAATCACCAAGCAGAGTGCATGTCAAAACCAAAAATGGTCCCCATAGTTAAAGGGGGCACTTGGGTGATTCATGGGGCTCCATTTGACATGATTTTGGACCTCAAGAGTATTAAGATTATTCCCCCTGGGTCCTGCCAGGACTTCAACGTGATTGTATGCTCTGATGACCTAGAGACACAACCATTTGACCAGTCTTTAAAGTATGAAAGATCTCCTGAAAATTGGGGTATTGTGACCTTAATGGGGGGTTGGATAGTCCAGAAGCAAGCCAGTTATCAACTTAGAACGGTCTTCACTCATTCAGGGGCCTCTGAGAGGACAATACCCAAAAATTCCAGCCTTGTTTTAACGTGTAAGAAGATCCTAGAGTACCACTTACCTGGTTACTTACTTCGATGCAGTGACACTCTGCATAGGCTGAAAAGCTGGATCCCAAGATTAGAAAGCCATAATTTGACAAGCTATACAGATGAGATCAATGTCCTAATAAATAAGACTCATGCTTTACTCATCTCTCATCATGAAATTGAACCTCTCAGCTGGTATGAAGACTATTCATCTGCTAGAGACTGGTTATGGTTGATATCAGTAGTAACTTCTGTTGAGGTTAACCTGTTAATTATTTGGATTATATACAGACTGGTAAAGATTCGAGTTAAAAACCGCAAAATGATCCAGGGTGAAGAGGTAGAAATGCAAGAATACAACAGTAGAAGATCAGAAGATCAGCCCTAGCTACTCTTTAGAACATGGAACAATTCAGCTTGCTAGTCATATCCCCATTAATCGCTTCACTTTTTATCTTGTAAAAAAATGAAGTCAAAATGACTTATGAGAGACACCTCAACTCACCTCTCAGCCTGGAATTTGAGAATGCTTTTATATTTGATATACATCACAAAACTCCAACAGAAGTAGCCAAAATTTGGGCTCTTGGACCTCCAGGAAAATGTCAATATCTGGATTACTTGAAAAAAGTTTCTCAGGAAATCAAGATCAGCCCTCCAGAACCTCTAGCGAGTTACCAGCACTCTAGGATGATGGAGAACTGCAATTCCTTTTTTTGGAAAAGAAAGAAGTCACCCACTGAAGGAGAAGCCACCGACCAATCCAGGAGAGAACCTCCACAGAAGGAGGAATATGAAATCAAAGAGATTAAACTTGGGGACATGGCAAAACCCGCTACAGAGCTACAACATGCTGAGGAAACAATTGCGAGATATGCCAAGAGCTATCTGGCCGGCAAATATGAACATATTCCTCCACGACTTAGCATTGATATCAGTCTACTTCAAAGAAGACTGCTGCTAGAAAAGATCAGCAGCATTTTTGCCAACTCATCTGTAGCCAACAACAATCCGATTTTAATCAAAATTAATTCGAATCATGTCTTCCACTTGTTGGGCCATTCTCTATTTGAACACCGCCGTGATAGTATAATTGTAACACATGTCAGTCATTTCACGGGGGGACTAGATGCAGCAATTTCTCGACTTACTGTCAAAATCTTACATGCTCTGCTAGATCAAGAAGATCAATCAGAGAAGCGCAATGTTATAGAAGAGTTCATAGAACTCATTCATAAGCATATACTTGTTCCCATAAATCTCAGAAAATAAAGCGGAGGCAAAGCGGTAACAAAAAATTCATCGTTCGTTTTTTTCAGTTCCTCGAGGCAGAGAAAAGTTTAAGTTTGTTATTTCATGTTTATTAAGTCCAAAGATTGTTCAGTAGCATCACTATCTAGTATTACATAAACTCTCTATCGCACTGCGAGTGTCATTTCCACCGACATTATTTCCCATTCTGACGTTGTTTTTGGAAAGATTTCTTCAAGTATTGCTGTTGCAACTAGTAAATAATCAATAGACTGCAAACGAGTTGTGTGCGCCTCGCTGAATGAAGTAAGCGTCTTGCTGTTCATCCTTTAAAAAATCTACTCAAATTTATGTGTAGGCCTGGGGACAAGCGGTATGAATGTTGTAAGAATGATGTGTAAAAGTAATAATATTGTTCTGCAGGGCTGTGATGAGATAGTGTAATACTGGCAGGGGAATACAGCAGACTGCTCAGGTGTGCGTGTGAACGTGACTTTATCTAGCACATAGACTCTTATTCTGACCTTGTGTTAGTAGGAGCCACTAGTCACGTGCACACCTGAGCTTATAAAAAGGGTAGGTCTGCTGTAGATCCTTGTCAGTGGTCGTCTCATCTCAGCTCTGTTCACATTTCAGGCTTTGCTCTGTTCTATTCTGTTCGGTAAGCTATTTGGAATATTTTATAATAAATTGTCATTTTGATTTTATTATTCATTGTGGTTTTGGTTTGGCATTGACTTAGTTGAGACATGCCGCACGGTGTAGGCCGCGGTGCCATCCGTCCTGCCTCCGTTAAAAGCGGACAGCAGCCCAATATTTTAAGAAAGTTTTGTTTGCAGCAGAAATGTTATAGAAACTTTTTATTGTTTTTATACCTATCTATTGTCTTTTTTATATACAGGAAGTCAAAATGGCTTATTATACCTTCTTAGTTATGCTTGCTCTCTCTACTTCCATTCATGGAACTATTGTAAGTGTGAACAGTATCATCCCTCAACTGTCTCAGGAGGCGATTTACAAGCACCAAGACGTTTTAGCGTCATATGGGATTATCATCACTGATCCCAAGCCCATTGGGTATCAAGTATCCCAATCTTACAAGATAATAAGAGTAGAAATGTCCAAAGCATGGAACATTCACTACCAGCTCTTCAATGATCCAGAAAATGACTACCCCTCCAAGGCCAACCATCGAGATAAAAGATTCCTAGGAATGATTGTAGCCGGTGCTGCGATGGCAGAAGCCACTGCAGCCTTAGCATTGGGGGCAACCAACAGGGCCGAAATTAATGCCCTCAACAGGAAAATGAGTGAGTTAAAAAACAACCAAGATATGATGAACCACGAGCTGACTGTAGTAAATAAGGAAGTTGGCATTTTAGGACATGACCTGGAAGAATTGGAACGACTTGTTGGTAATGTTGACCATAACGTCCACAAGCTTATGCAGGCCCATGCAAAAGATATGACTCAGCTCCATGAATATCTAAATTCAGTTAGGTATGGACATGGATTGAGATCTATAACATCGTCTAAGATAGATTCACTCCTCATAAGCCCGACTCAATTTAATCTTCTCATGTCTAATCCCAACTGCAGTGTCCCTTTGTCCTATGGTGCAAGCAGAGCAATAGTAATCAAATCAGAACCGGAGAGGTTGTGGATGTTGGTTAATGTGAGAGAGATCATTCAATCACCAAGCAGAGTGCATGTCAAAACCAAAAATGTTTTGTGGTGGAGCATACGCTGGATGGGTGAAAGCCTCGTCAGAAGGCTCCGACTACTCGTTTTGTGTTCCATGTAGGAAAAATGTGAAAGTGCGAGCGTCCGGGTTTTACGACCTGAAGAGCCATTTCTCATCAACACGTGGACACAAGGAAAGTGTGGCGAAAACTAAAACTTTTCGGTCGATGGATGATCATTTCAAACCAGCGAAGGAACCTGTTGTTAGCTCTAATGCCACAGCTGCAGAAATTTTATTTTGTCAGTTTGTGGCCGAACACAACTTGCCACCTTCCATTGCTGACCATTTCAGTTCCAGTTTTTTTGTTCCAATTATTTTTTGTTGTTGTGTGGACTGATATGCGATCTCCTGACTGGTCTGTTTCTGTTGGCTCCCAGCAAATTAACACATTTTCAGATTCGGTAAGGTCCCGTGCTGTCTTATAAGGTTTAGCAAGACCCTATATAAGGGCAACGCTAATAACAGGTTGACAAGTATGCATTGAACACGACTATCTTAAGAACATAGCTGACACTCAAACTCTTTACCATCATGATAAATTTTCAAATGTCCTTGATAATTTTGATTTCGTGATCTGTGACTCTATCGATTTTCTCCACCTTCGGGCCATTTCTAGCAACGATTATATTTCGAAGTGTGAAGCAAAAGTTAAAAATAAAGGCACCTTTTAGTTTAGTATTGGGTTAGAACAAATTAAAAACTTAAATATTTTAAAATTAAATTTACAAACACTACAAATTTCACATATCTCCTAACGTTAAAGCAAATCAAGTTTATATTTTCCTCCAATGTTCTGAAAAATTAGATAACAAAGAAGGTTTAGTTGCTTGGTCCGCTTGGTATCAATTCATACATTTTGTTGTTCGTTATCGCATGTACGCTGTAGAAAATGCTTTTAAACGTAAAATGAAACAATTGACGTTAGCCCATCCTATTCTTTCTAAAGTTAAAGATAAGCCTTGCCACTACACAACCTTCTCCCCTACCCTAACGTCAGACCGCTTTGAAACCATGTTTGAATGTAAGCATAACAAGCTCAAAAATAACCATCGCCTTAACCGTATCGAAGCAATTTTGAACGATAATAAATTTTAGAAATCTGCTAGCAAACTCCAAAATTTAGAATATCTTAACGTAGAAGACGTTAAGAAAGGATCCCGATTATGCCCAAGAAAATTAAGTAATCAAATTGTAATAGCAAAATGGAACACCGAAAAATCAAAAGTATCTGATGATTCAGTTTTAGTAGCCGACTTTTTAGGAAATTTAGTTAAGAAAATTACCGGCGCTGATCCGTTTAACACCCCTGTAGTACAAGTATCTAAAAACGCAACCTTAGTTCATTCTGCTGTAAGAGACCGCTTAGACCATCCAAATAAGCAATTATCTGACGAACAAATTACTCAACTCTTAGACGCTGCAGAATACGTATGTATGCCTCCATCCCACCCTATCAAAATTGCAACCTGGGATGAATTAGGACATTTAATCAATAGACAAGGTGCTTCCGGAATGTTAGACGATTGTCAAGATTTAGGAACTCTTTACGACCGCCCTGGCACTCGCGAAGTTGTAGAACGTATAATTAACGATTTGCAAAAGTTCCAATTTTACCAAGGTTGACTAAGGGAGACATAGTGATTAGTCCAAGACTAAAAGTAGGATGGTTTACATATTATGTTGATTGTAGTTACCAGGGTAGAGTTGAGAGAGTAGAAGCAAACGGAATTGTGCGGGTTAAGTTTCCTACTACAGTACACGGAGACAGTGGGCAACCCATATACATGGAAACAGAAAGAGGAAACGTGTGTGTGGGTTGCATTGCATACAGTAGCAATTTGAATGGAGACATGGTAGAGGAAACGATAGCAACTGAAACTCACGGAATCTCAACTAAGGTAGAGCAGGGAAAGATACGAATTGTAACATCTTATTGTGGGAGTGGTAAAACTAGAGAAAAGATTCCATCTTGTTTGAAAAGTAGGTCTATTGGACAGAAAGCATACATACTAGCTCCTGACAGAGTAGTAGCACGTGAGAATTACGAATCCTTGAAGAAAGTGCTAAAAGAGAAAATAGCATTGAGGACATCAGATGCTAATCCAGAGGAAAGAAAGATGATATATTTTTTGTTATGCAGTTGTCATAATGAATGTTAAGACTTAGATTTAACAGAAATTTGTGGTATTTTAGGGAGGTGCTGCCATCTTTTGGCTGTAAAATTAATTTACCTATTTCTTAAACTGTTTACTGTACAATCTATTTACATACCATTTACTGGGTTTCAACTAAAGTTAATGAGCTGTAACAGGAGTCCTGGCTATTGTATGTTGGTCAGTAGTAGTTCAGGTCTCATAGTCTGCTGGTGAATAATGTAATTGGTGAATTTCATAATGTAGTTTGTCAAGGTATGTTGCTTTAAATTATATTTTGTGGTTTTTTTATTTTGCTAAACTGAGAGGTTAGTGCTTTAATTTTTGTTATAGTGTGTTAAACTTAAGTGAATTATTAAGCTAAACTTCCCTAAATGTTGCTTTTGCTTTTATTTCAGACGGCAATTTATGTTGAAACCTACCCCCCCCCCTCTACACAGGCTTCACTTCTTCATTTTTTTGACAATAAAGAAATCAACCTACCTGTATCAAAGTGTTCATCATTTTTATTGGATTACAACATGCAGACAGACAAACTGAACAAAACAGCCAGGACCCTGTAAAATCGAGGTAATGGCCCATGCAACAGCCTTAAATCGATATAGGAAGGAGAAATTGAACTTTAGAAGCTCATTGACCATCATAGATGATGGGCATTATAATAACGAAGAAACCGTGGCATTAGTATCCATAGTCATGTACAGTGCAACATCAAAGGACATGATGGCCACAGCCACAAACCAGCCAGTGGAGCGCATGGAGATGAATGAAAGGGAAGTTAAAAACTATGTTAACGAGCAAGTAGAAGCCAAGATATTGTGGATAGTACCAGGCAACGTGAATAGTAAAGCAAAAGAAGTGAAAGGTTGGTACAAGGACAAAATAATAGTGTTGGATAAGCACAATATAGAAAACCTGAACCAAGCTAAAAATCTTGCGACAGGCATGGGGATAAGCACCAGCATATGTGAGTGTGGTGCTAACTTAAATCCTGACATCGTCATTGTACTCAAACTAATTACCCTCCAGTAACAGAAGGTATTGAGACTGGAAGATGGGCAAGGATAAAAAGAGAGGACAGGCTATGCTCCTGTTCTGGCTTAAACGTACAAACAGAAGAGCATGTTATCTGTTTTTGTCCACTTACGAATCACCTTCGTGAACATAACACTGAACTGAGCTTCAACGAATTTTTTAAGACGAATTTTTTAAGCTTTATTTACGAACAATGTTTTCTTGTGCTTCAAAATATGACATTGCCTAAGTGTACTACAATCAATGTCCGCCATATTCCAATAAAATATTGTAGCGTTTTATATGTCATTTCTATTGAAAAAAATAAAAAAGCTATTTTACAAATTTGCATTAAATTCTGTAGTTCTAGACCCTACTAAACACAAACATTAAGTAAACCTAATTTGGTAATTTTACTAATTTATACTATGTAACACATTATTTATACTATGTAACACGTTCTATCAAATTATAAGATTGTCATTAAGTAAACTAAATGTTCAAGGTGATCAGTTCAATCAAAATGATACAAAATGATGTATTTACTTACATCGTACGTCTCCATAAAGCAAATCGAGTATTTACCAATATATCTGACAAATTATCACTATCATACTGTGAAAACTACTATTAAAGAAGCCTGTTAACGTCTGCCAACTAACTCGCTTGCCCAGGTAAAAACAGATCTGTACAGGTGAGTGATCGTGGTCACGTGACCAACGAGATACTTAGCGAAATTCACTACAGTCATTGATACTCAAACTAATTACACTCCAGTAACAGAAGGTGATGTAGATGTGATTTTGCAGGAAAGACCCACTAGTAGGGCTAGCCAGGTTCAGAGAATAGGTCGAGGAGGCAGAAGGAAGAAAGCCACTTATGTAACGATTGGGCCAAGAACTAGACCACAGACGAGATTTTTCCCATCAGATACAGCCATGTGGGATGGCATAGCCATCTTACTGGCTGAAGACACAGAGGCTACACTACTGCAATATGTATGGTGAGGAAGAATGCACATTGCATAGTGAGCGGAGTTTAGAATTCAAGAGATTACCGTATATACTCGCATATAAGCCGAATTTAGAACTATAAGATACAATACTGAAATCAGGGGGTCGGCTTATATGCGCATGAAACAAAATGAACACAAGGACAGACACTAATGCCAATTTTCCAGCCACACATTTTCATCGCTATCTGACTCTTTATTTGGTTGTGTGTCACCAGTGGTGTATTGGAGGGGGATCGTGGGGGATCGCCGTCCATCCACTTTTTTTTAGAAAAAATATAACAGAAAACTTTTTTATAACAGAAATGTTATAATTTTTTGTGAATAAATAGAAAACAAAATAGTTTCTTCTTTATTCATATCAAAATGTATAATTTCTTCTATTTCTTCTAGTATGTAACATAAAAGTAAGCATTTTACATCTTTATAGTAAAAAATTTCTATGAACCAAAAATACCCAATTAACAAAATGTGACAAAAAGGGGGTTTGATTGGGTATGGAGTAAAATTAGACAAGTTGATGGTCGGCTTATATACGGGTTTTTGCAAAAACTTGCCATTTTAAAGCAGTTTTAGGGGGTCGGCTTATATGCGATGTAGGCCTATATGCGAGTATATACGGTAGGCGTGAAACACCCAGTGACTGAAGATATGAAAGTGCCATACTCAATGGCTGTGTTGTTGAGTGAGAACGGTTTGCCACGGATATCAGACAATGTGCCAAACAGGAAGACGCCAACAGCAATTCTGTAATCAATGTCCAAGAAAAGGGGTTGCATTCGATTGTAGAATGCATGTGAATAAGCATGCAATGTTGGTGCAGTTGGTGGAATTTGGATTCAATTCTTGGAGTGTGGTGACGATGTTGGCAATAATAACAATGATATCAAGCACTCTCTATTATAAAATCATAACATCAACTCATGGTTGGCAAAGGACAGTAGACCTTATTAAATGGTTATGGAGATATGCTATAGTATTCACGACTTTCTACATGGTCACTATGCACCAGGATTTACTAGCTGGATTGAATTTTGCAGTACTATTAAAGCTTAGTATGAACTTATATGACATTATAGTCGAAATACGAGCCGAAAGGAATGTGAAACACTCCTGGTGGGACGCGATGGTTGCAATGATATACACAGGAACCCTGTTAATAGCTTTGCGAGGGGACCAGTTCATAACTTTTGTAACCCGAAAGATGGGAGTTGAAGGAGTGCAACATGTACGAAATATTGGATGGCGTTATCAGGTAACAGATTATTTATCTGTGATACAAAGCCATCTTATTTACGTGGTGCTCGACACATCATCCATAGGAAAGTTATTCGGTTATGTATATTCCACTAAGATTCGAGAGAAAACAAATGAAAAGGGCTTTGACGGTCCAACAATCAAGGGACGTATTAAAGGAAACATTTCATTGCCAACCATGCATAACCGTTGCCATGCCTACCATGCAAAAACGACTGTTTACCGTTTCAATACGGTGATATTGAAGAAATTGAAAAATTTTTGAATATCGGCGTAACTTCATGTACTATATCATCTTTAGCTACCGGGTCTTTACCAAACAATTTTCATCAGCATCACACTGACTCACAGTCACTAGTAAACACTTTAAACTGTCTTCCCTAATCAATGATGGTAATTCGATGAAAACCTTTTATTTTTCCATATGAATGCGAGTCGCTTGTACCTTAATTAAAATTTCATCACAACAGATTCTTCCATAATTATTTATTCATTGATATTTTTTTACAGAGCATGTACCTTGTGAGGAGAGTCCGGAAGGTTTTGACCTCAGCTGGGATTCGACTGAGCAGAACTCAGAAGCAGGTGTTTCTACAGTAACCAGTGAATCAGTATCAGTAAGCGAATTCAAGTGGTGTATGGTGAGTACGAACAGCCAACAATGTTTTAGCACTTTGTGCATCTCATTTCTCGAGATGAAAATGTGTTAGACATTTTTTAATTATCAAATACAGACACATACAAATAATTGGAACTATTAAGAAAAGAAAGTTTATCTATATACCCTGATAAGCCTTCTACTAATGTACAACTGAGTTCAATTCCTATAAGTTCATTTTCAAACACCTAGTTATTTGTTACTGTATCAATTTCGTTTGATCAGGTCTGCTTATTCATTACCTTTTTGACTTCTGTTAACTATTCAGTTAGCGCATAATAGGCTCTGTCCACCACTTGCATCAACATTGGTGGCAACATCGCATCATAGCGGATGGAAGACCTGACATTTGAAGGAAACACAATTTCTCCTCGCACCTGTCCTGGCAACATCGCATCATAGCGGATGGAAGACCTGACATTTGAAGGAAACACGATTTCTCCTCGCACCTGTCCTGGCAACATCGCATCATAGCGGATGGAAGACCTGACATTTGAAGGAAACACGATTTCTCCTCGCACCTGTCCTGGCAACATCGCATCATAGCGGATGGAAGACCTGACATTTGAAGGAAACACAATTTCTCCTCGCACCTGTCCTGGCAACATCGCATCATAGCGGATGGAAGACCTGACATTTGAAGGAAACACAATTTCTCCTCGCACCTGTCCATCTAAAGCACGAGGGATGTGTCTCACCTTTCTGGCTAGCAGACTGACAGTAACTTTCAGAAACAAAAGTGGGTGTTGAGTTAGTATATGACTCAGTACCTTGAGTTTCAGCATTTGAAACCCTTGATGCTTTATCCATTTTAGAGCTTTCTTTAGATTTTATGCTACCACTCAGATTAGCAGTACACTTTTTATTGCTTAGACAATCACTTGCTGATGATTTGGAACTTCTTAATCTTATTAGGTAGCTATGAGGCATTAGCTTACTGTTACATAAGTTTATTAGCGTCTGTTTACTACAGTTCGCTAGGTTCAGCTCAGCTTCATAAATTGTTTGGCGTGGAAAACTTCGAGGCTTTACACCAATAGTAATGGCGGCTGGAACTATACTCCAGGTTACGGCATACAGCAGTGTCAAGGCCACAACAAGTGCTGTGCAAGAATACTGCCGACGTAAAATTAAAATGTTCTCACCGTATTTGTTCTCCAAAAACTTCATAAACTTCACTGCCGAAGATTACTTATATAATTTTGCAGGCATCAAAGGTGAGATATCACGTAAAATAATTGTTTTTATTCAAGTTTGCTAATTTTGTGTGAGCACCAATACTATCAGCATTATTATTTCCTCTTTCCAATCTGGCCTTCCCTGTTTGAGTCACTTGTCATGTTACAATCTTAAGCTGATGAGCCTACCTCATGTAAAACTGTTTTAAAAAAGAGATTACTTTTACTAAACCATCGCAGATGATGTGACTTTGAAGAAATGTAAAGAAAAGTTTTAAACATAAAGAAACACACACGTATATGGTCGTTAGCATTGCTTATATTTTTTACATTCGCAACTGTTTTTGCCAATCGCTCAGTGCAGCATGAAAATTGTTTAAAAACATAGGAGAATTTAAAACATTGATGAAGCTTTGTATGGTGAAAATATGTTGTAGTTATCACAATACTTTCTCATTGTTAATAAGATCTTTCAGATCAATGAGTCGTAATATTTACAGTCAGCTAACTATTGGCTATTCCGCAAATGTTTCTTTTTGCATTTTTGTTCAAATTGATTTTTTTTAAATTTTGATTTACTGAAGTAGGCAAACTTGAAAAGCCAAGGCTCCTTGGTCTCACTTAAACCATTCACTTCATGAACTTAATTCGAAAAAATTTAGTGCGTCTCCGAGATGCTGGATGGGACCAAAAACAGATTGAAAACCTTGAGACAGAATTTCATGGTCTGAAGAGAGACTACAGAGACAATGAACCCACCAAGACTGCATTGGATACGATGACAGATGACACACCATTCCTCCAAGCTTGGAAGAACTTCGATCGCTACTCTTCCTTGATGGAATTTTCTGGAGGACGTGCAACTCTCTTTCCGTCAACAGCCACTGTAGAGGCTGACTTTAGCATTGTTGGGGAAATCAAAGATTGCTATAAGCAGAGCATGACAGACTTCAGCCTGGAGGGGTGCCTCCAAGCAAAACAGTTTTTTGAACTGATGAAAATGTGATAACTGATAGTGATAAGGAGTAACAAAATAAATGAATCAAATGACCTAAACAAAGTGGCCTGATCATATAGCAAGTCCGTGTATTCCACAGATTCTTGCAACATTTGGCAGCATCTATCTAAAATTTAAAGGACTTCATGTGAGCAGACATCTTAAATGCTGCGTAAGACGATGCAATTAAAGTTTCGATTTAGAGCTGCATCAGAGAAAATTTGTAAAATAATCTAATGTAAATTTAGATCAGTTTGGAAAATCCAAATTGAAATGCAAAAAACTAGTTCTCATTGGCTGTTCACGTTCAGTAAAGTAGACAGGTTTACAACTTTATACAACAGTTTTCTACAGGAATAGATCTAATTGTAAAATGAGTCAGACAGCCTGAATGCACCATGACTATTTTGTGGTGCCAGTGGTGCAGACTGCTAAGATCTCATCTAATTAGGTTAATTATTTCAGAAATTATTAAAAACCTAAATTCCGTTTTATTAGAGCCTTCACGTCTGCCATAATTAGGCTTCTCAGACGTACGCCTAGGCGTATAATTGCTTCATTAAAGGCGGGTTGGATAGGTACTAGACAGCTTGCGGAATGTACCCCACCTGCATCAAACACGTTGGATGAATGAATCTAAATGAAATAAAACAATTTTCCATGTTGTTTGAAAAATCTTTGTTTTTTTCACAAAAATACGTCTATGTTACAGAAACTCGAAGGCTTGGAGATAAACCAACCAAGACACAGACTGGATGACGAATGCAGACGGGAAAATGAACAACAAGCACAACAATAGCAACTAAACCAGCATGCAGAACAACAGCAGCAAGAAGAACAGGCGCAACAACAGGCACAACAAGAGCAACAACATGAACGTGAACATCCATATCAGCAACAAATAATTCATTTTATGACACATATGCAAACGCAAATAAACAGAATTTCTAACTTACGACAACAACAGTAACAACAACACCACCACCACCAGCAAACTTTATATCAGCAGCAACAGGATCATCAACAAAATCATCGACAACGTCATCAGAACAACAACAACCAATATGTGCAGTTTAGAAACAGAATCAGACGACGGCAATACAGACCTCCACAAAGACGGCGGTATCAGAGGCAGCCAAGTAGAGCGAACAATCAGTAAGTGTTTTGGTTTTAATTACACATTACACTCTAAACTGTCCTGCTTCTGAATTTTCAAAATCTGAATCAAACCATTTTACTGAAATAGTGAAATAGTACTAACTGCTACGTTGTTTTGAAACTGAATGTTGTAAAAATCACTCACAAAAACTCAGTATTTTTTTACAATATTCTTCACTTAAAAAAAATGTTAAACAATTTTTAACAGTTTCACGTTATCATTTCAAAAAAATAATTCCATTATATTAATTAATATTAATTGAGTTTCTAGTAGCAATCAACTACATTTGTTTATTGTTGTAGATGCAGAGATTACATTTTCAATTTCTTCAACTCGTGAAGATCCAAAGCAACAGAGCTACACAAAAATTCTCGAGGATTTTACACAATAACATCAATTTTATCAAAAGATTCTCAAAGATAATTTTCTGACATAAACAGTAAATGTATGACTTGGCTGTTCATTTAAGCAGACTTGCAAAAGTGAATTATAGACAAGGATACATTGGGTATTGCTAAACTTAAACTTAATTGCCAAAGATATCCCAGAGCTGAAACTGCGTTGTCTACATACAAAAGTATCACCAAACATGAAAAAAATGCTCCATCAGCGAATGAAACTAGGTGAAATTCTTATTAAAAGATAATATCTATTGGAAACTACCAATAATGTGAATGAGGCCTCAGAAACATGTGGGAAAAAGATGCTGCAACTACGGTCGACTAAAAGGGGCATACTGCAAGATGCTATGTTTCTTACATGAAGCATTTACCATTGTTATAGACAGAAAGTTTTGTAATACATAGGCTTATTCCATTAATGAATGGTACTGGTGAGGATATTAAGGCAGTTGACACCACAAAAGTACCACTGTTCTAGAAATTTAGCATTATCATACTTAGCACCCTTCCCTTGTTGTCTGCTTTGGCCGCCTTGCCGCCTTGTGGCAATTTTTAGGCCTGGTCACATGATCACGCCTGATCTGGTTGAGTGGACTGGATTTTGTTAAGACAAGATAATTTACAAGGCGTTAAAATATTGTCGTGTTGTGTGTTTTGAAAACTCATGATTTGAGGGAAATAATGTATGTATATTCGTTTACTACTTTTAAAATTAGTTATTTAGTTAAATTACAAATTAGTAAAAAATTACTGGAAAGCTGTAGTGTAATAACCGCTAAATTATGTATAATTATTGACTTTTGGTTATCGGTATAAACTTGCTAAGAAAGCCCTGGATTTTTTTATACCATTTGTTACAACATATCTTTGTGAGCAATCCTTTTCGAGGATGCTGGACATAAAAACGAAGAAAAGGAACAGACTTTGCTGTGAAAATGACATGAGAGTGGCACTTGCCAAGGTGAAGCCACGCATATCTGAACTGGTCTCTCAAAGGCAACAGCAGAAGTCACACTGATATGCAGGTATGTAATTTGTTGTGAGTTTATGCATTGTGTTGGTTTTGTTCTTTGAACAAGGTGATGTTCATGCACGGCTCATTTTGTGTACCAGTAAAAAACATATCTATGTGTTGAATTTGAAAAAAAAATCACATTTATTATCACATCATACTTTATTTCAATTGCAATTTATTCATTTTAGTTAATTGTCGCTTCCTACAAAATTATTAATTTTCAGGTTCTGATAGTTTTGCTGACAATGGTGACCAGTGATGGTCAATACTATGTCAATTTTCTTGCTACGAAGGTGGACGAAGCAGAAAGGGCTTTAGTAAACGGTAAGGAAAAATACCTTAATGAGCCAGGCCCTAATCGATTAGAGACAGGGAGAGAGGGAGGGAGATACCTACTCCCCCCTCCCCCCATGAAGCGTTTCCTCCAAAATTAGAAAGAAATTTATGTGCTAACTGACTAAAATAGAAGATATTCTTTCGCAGTAAACGACTTGTATTTCACGCTTCTGCTAAACAGTGGTGGTATAACAATTCTAATGACTCCAGTTCGGGCGAGCCATTAGTCAAAGGGTTGTCTGTTGTACAAGAGCACCCTATGACCTGTGGAGAGACAGATGGGTGAATAGTGGGTCCATGTGTTGAGATTTCCCTAAATCATCAAAGGTGAATTACATCCTGCGATGCTTCATAAGTGTAATAATTAGGGCCTTCACGTCTGCCATAATTAGGCTTCTGCCTAGGCGTATAATTGCTTTATTAAAGGTGGGTTGGATAGGTACTGGACAGCCCTGTGGAATGTACCCCACCTGCATCAAAAATAGTGCATGGAATAAGATGTTGTGAGGATTAAAGGAAGACAGGATGATAAGTTTCATGAATAACACGTTGGATTTAAAATGAATCTAAATGAAATAAAAATAAGGTCTACCTTTCTCACTATAGTTCATGTGGCATAGTAATCTGCACTCGCAACAAAACCAGGCTCACAAATCCGATAAATTATTTACGATTATCGGCAAAATGTGGAATTATTTGCCCATAATTCGCTGCCAAAGTCCATTAGACGAGCGCTGAGCGAATTTTGGGGATCGCGAAATGCGTATCGCAAAACGCTGGTAATGGCGAATGCAACGTTTGCTAGGCATTATTTAAATGTGATAATCTAATCTAAAGAACATTAGAGATACGTTAGAACATTTGACTTCACTTGCTAAAACACCCTAAAACAATGACTAAGAGCCGTTCGTGAATCATTCACTGACATCAGTCTTCATGCTCCTATACCATTCACTGCTCTGTCTTCAAAGTTACCACAACAAATGCACATTCTCTGCAATGGACTTATTGATACATGCTGAGCTTGACAGGTGATTTTCTTGTCAAAATGTTTAGGATTATGTACGGTAGTTGACGACGCTACTGACATATTTTTACCATTTACATGTGATCACGTCATGTCCATTTATGGTCAGATTTCATGGTCAGTTCAGATCTTACAAGTTCACCTTCCGATCTGAGCCGATAACTGTCTGCACTGTTTACCTCATTCTGGGAAGACACCTCTCTCTCTCCTGTTTACTGTCTCATCTAAGATGATTGTCGCATATCTTTACTAACACCTGATTTGGCGGGTCGATGAAAGTCAATTTTAGAAACTTTTGGAATGTCAAAAATATTTTTCCGGCAAACATAAAACATTAATCTTTCGCTTTTGTGGGGTAGATGGTCCCACTAACAATTTCCAAAATGGGCCCCGCACTACCTAGCATCGGCGCTGTTTGAGTTCAATAATTTTGCAAACATGTACCTGAAATGTTATTGACCCTGTAACTATTCTTCATTACTCAGCATTAAAATCTGCGCTTACTTGACCAGAAACCTCTTAGGACGGGGTATATGCCTAATGTTCAACATTAGAATAAGCACCATAATTTTATAGTTGACTGTTTAATATAGCATGCTGTCATATTGTAATTATAGTTACACGTGGTGCTCATATAGTTGATTATTCTTTTAAATCTTAAAGTCGCAATGTTCAGATACGTACAAATTGCTTCTATTGCATTGGCTGTTACATTTTCAGTGATAGTTTTCAGTCTCCACAAGCTTACAGAAGTAAATTACACGACGTCATCTATTCATGTGGCTCTGGCAGTTTGTGGTGGTGCAGAATCTACTTACGTGGATGATTTTACCGTATTAGTGAAATCAGTTTTTCTTGTGCCCACCGAACTCATTCATTACCATGTTATAGTCGACAGTGACGAAATTGAGCATAAGCTAAAGGGCTTTCTAGACAAATTTAGTGACACGCAAGCGAGCAAAGTAAATTTCTACAGACCTTGGTTTCCCCCTGGTGAAAATTTTACTCATTGGCATCAAAATGGCGATGGGATAAAACCATGTGGATCTGCTTGGTTATTCCTTCCTCAGATCCTGCCAAAATATGTGAAAAGGATTGTAAGGTTTGACATGGACGTCATTGTAGTACGACCTCTAAAGGAATTGTGGCGCCATTTTGATCAAATGACATCGAATCAGATGATGGGAATCGCATTCGACTTTTCTGGTGAACACACGCATCGCATTATGGAGCTTTTCCACAAACCACATGGGGTTTCTCAATTGACTGCTTCTAATAACACTTTACTTAACCCTCTAAGTGGTAGAAAGAACAAAGGTCTTAATACTGGAGTTGTTTTAATGGACTTGGAAAAAGTACGGCAAACTGACTGGATGACAGATATTGTTGATATTTATCACTCGACAAGCAATTGTTCAACGGACAAATGGACGTTTCCTGCCTGCACTCCAGAGCAAAATGCATGCGACGTCTATTTTCACGAGAATCCATCGAGACTGTATTTCCTCCCATGCGAGTGGAACTTTTGGTGGGGTGTGGCAGTCTTCGGCGATTATTGTCAGACGGCTAAAAGGGACGGAATCGGTATATTCCACGGTGCTGCGGGAACGTTCCACAATCGAAGAACCCACATGCAATGTCAATGGATATTTGAAGGTGTTTACAATATATACAAAAGTCTAAAAGGTTATGAAACAAGGGATTTCCTTGTGGGGAAACTAAGGAAATTTCGCGAAGCGCAAAGAAAACGAAAACAAAAACAAAACGCAAAGAAAAGAGTGGGTGGTGAAAAATGCTTACCAATTGTAGACAAAATCATAACAGTTTAACAGTTTATTATTTATAAGCACTCACCACAATAAGAAACTAATTATCAATAATGCTGCATCAGATGATGAACGACACAACTAAATTGTAACAAAATCGCCTAAAACCTAAAAAGTTCACTGTAAATTATTTCCAAAATCACAAAACTTTAAGAAAAAACTCTTCAATAAAATTTACATTATCTCACTCGTAAAAAGTATTAATCTCTAAAAATTCAAATGATAGACTCATGTTTTTAGAGATTATGAGTGAAATATTGTGAACTATGAAATATGAAATTTGTTTCGCATGTGATAATTATGAACGTACCACATTTATAACAATATTATTTATAATGAAAAATTGTAGATTGTGAGAGGGAAATGTACCACAAAGCGGTTACACACAGCTCTCCATAAGCATGTATGTATATACGTGTGTAATTTATTGACAATTTACAACAAATGGGATAAACACTTTAATATTTTTTTGTCCATGTCACAATATTGTACGTCATTCAACCTTCGTAATTAAAACAGAAAAGTAATTGTAACATTAATCTTATTCAGTTAATATTTTGGCACAAATTTTAAGAAATTCTTTAACTTTAAAAACGAATTTACATCGTCGTAAAACTAACTGTCTCCGATGTGCTGTGCCATTGGCAGGGGCGTATCAAAACTTTACGACGCCCTTGACTAAAGGTTCTGTTTATCTCTATTGTGAATTTTTGGTTGTCTGTGTAACGACCAGATTAAACAGTTACTTGTGGTGTATTAGAAACACTATCAACCTAGATTTTGTGTCTTCATTATAAATTATAAATTTGCATAGTGCTCATATTTAAACACGCTGCGCAACTATTTGTTTTGTTATAGCTTGCGCATGCTCTTTATGTGGCACTTATATAAAGCAGCGCTCAGTAACTGCATGTGGTGTGTTACAAAATGTGCTCTTCACATGAATATGAAAGTATACAGATTTTCCGAGGAGAATAAGATTTTTTTCTAAAATGTGAGGCCCCTCAAACTTTGGTGCCCTCGGCTATAGCTGTTGCCTTGTTGTCTCCGCGCACTCAGCCTTCAAAAGCTATCTGACATCCCAATGTGACATAATCCATTGCTGGTGTATACCCTGGAGGCTAAGCATCAACTTTGAGCCAAACAATACCGAAGCCATCATCAAGCAAAATCAAGCATGGAACCTTCTCCTCCAGTCTTGCAGTTCGATGATCGTTTACGCAGAGGAAACAAAAGTTTTGGATGTCATTGTTGACAACAAACTGAGTTTCAGATCCTATATCAATTCAGTTCGCTTGAGCTTGGGGAAAATGGATTAAAATAAAACAGTTATACTTCAGGCATAAAGGTATGCAGATGACGATAATAAACAACTTGTTCAGGTATGGGTGACTTTAATGGTTTTATAAGCTTCTAGTTCCTGGTATGACGTAGTCAAAACAGTTATTGGTGTCAGCTATAATCCTGCTAAGGATGTCACTGAAAGAATGTGTGGGTTATTGCCATTAGAAAAAACATACCTTAGCAAAGTGCCAGAATCTGGGCTCTCGGGCCCCCAGGGAAGTGTCAGTACTTGGATCTCTTGAAAAGGCTCTCCCAGAATGTTGCCCTCAGCCCACCAGAGCCCCTGGCATGTTACCAGTATTCCAAACTGATGGAAAATTGCCAGTCATTCACTTGGAAAAGAAAGAAACTACCTACAGAGGGGAAGACCTCCTTTCAGCCCGGAGGACTACCTCCAAGGGATGGAGAATTCAAAGTTAAAGAGATTAAGCTTGAAGACATGGAGAAGCCTGCCACAGAGTTGCAGCACGCAGAAGAAACTATTGCAAAATATGCAAAAGGCTATTTGGCTGGGAGATTTGAAAATGCTCCACCAGAACTTAGCATAGACTTGGACTTACTTAAAAGAAGATTGTTGTTAGAGAAGATAAGTAGCATCTTCGCAAATTCACCAGTCGCCAACGACGATCCAATACATATCAGAATAAACACATGCTACTCTTTCCAGTTATTAGGGCACTTTTTGTTTGAACATTGTAGAGACAAGCTGACTGTAACCCATGTTAGCCATTTTACAGGAGGGTTGGACGCGGCTATATCCAGGATGACCATAAAGATTCTGCACTCTTTGTTAAAACAAGTGAGTCGATCCGAAAAACGGAATATCATCGAAGAGTTCATAGAGCTTGTCCATAGACACATAGTAGATACTGGGGAGTCCATCTATACTTGGTTAAAGAACCTTCAGTCATGTGTAGAAGGGTATTACAACTGGAGAGTGGACTACCTTCACTCTAGTCTGGTCTACACAACAATAAAAACTACAATGGAACAGATCAACAAGACGCTAACTAACCAGTTTTTGGAGCTGCTAGACCATTGTGTAAGCACAGGAGATACAGAAGGCATGTTCGAATTAGGAGGGTTAGTGAAGGTATTTGGTTATCCCCAAATTGATTGTGATGAAGGATTAGCCAAACTGAAAAAACGATTGTTTGATAAGAAAATCATTGACACCCCTCTAATAGTAAAGTGCACTGGTCAATTTGTTAAGATGTTTTGTACTAAATATTATCAAAGAAAGCATCGTTGGCCAGCAGTAGAAGAGCCAGTCCCTAGTGCAGTCAGAAATCTATTTAATAGGTCAAAATGCCGGTTTGGAGATGCTAATTCAATTAGCCTCAATACCTGGGCTCTGGTGAACTTTTCAAAACAAATGGACTTTGAGTATAATTTAGACATCATAAATATTCTCAAGGATTCGTCCGTGGCTCTCCCACTAAGTTTGGCCGATGGAAATTATACTAGGGTCGCTCAAAAGAGATGCTTGGCAAAGCGAATCCCTTATCATTCTCGAAGATTAATAGAGGATGTGATACTAAGAGAAAATCTAAGGGTAGAGGAAATGATGGATCAAATAGACGTGGAAGGCACAATTCCTGAGGAGTGGCAGATAATAACCCTGCATCCAAAGGAAAGAGAACTGAAACAGGAGGGAAGGTACTTTGCACAACAGACTGTAGAGACTAGATCGATCCAAGCCACTCTGGAATCTAACTTGTCTGACCAGATATTAAAATTATTTGATCAGACATCTATGGTGGTTTCAGACTTGACCTCTAGCAAGCGACTAGAGAGGTGGACTAAAAAACTGTGTTCCAACACTCATGATAACATCTTGTTCGGAGTTGTTTCACTCGACTATTCTGGTTGGTGCAGTACTATTAGAACAGAACTCGTTGGAAGAATTGGGCAGAAGTTAGATCAACTTTGGGGACTGCCAGGGATTTATGAGCACTGTCATAAGTGGTTTAGTCAATCTAATGTCTATTTCACTTATGGCCCTCATATAAAGAAAGACCCCTTACACCACTGGAAGGGACAGCTTGGTGGGTTTGAAGGTCTAAGACAAAAGCTATGGACATTAGTGACTCAAATGCTCCTGCAATTAATCCTGTCAGACGCTGCCATTAAAGGAGAAATCTATGGGCAAGGTGATCTAATGTCTATTTCACTTATGGCCCTCATATAAAGAAAGACCCCTTACACCACTGGAAGGGACAGCTTGGTGGGTTTGAAGGTCTAAGACAAAAGCTATGGACATTAGTGACTCAAATGCTCCTGCAATTAATCCTGTCAGACGCTGCCATTAAAGGAGAAATCTATGGGCAAGGTGATAACCAACACATGTTGTTAAGAATACCTTCTGGCCAAGAATCTCCTGCAGAAGCAAAAACCTTTATAGAGGGATTCTTATCAAGAGTATGTGAATACAGTGCAAGAGCCGGGCTGATCATTAAGATCGAAGAAAGCTCAGTATCAAGCACTCACTTCATATACAATAAAGAACACTATTGTTTAGGAAAACCTCTCAAGTCGTCATACAAGCGAGCAACCAGGATGTGGGAGGGGACTAACGCCGCTCATCAATCTAGTGCGGAAATTCTTGGTAGTGTTATGACCTCGGGGCAAGTGGTGTCAGAAAAATCTGGACATCCCCTTATTGGTTACATATTGAGTTTGGTTGACGCTTGGCTGTTTTTGTTATCAGAGTGGCCTAAATGGGGTAAATTAGATAAAACTGATCTTTTAGCTCTAGCTATCACTCCTAGTGATTTCACCTTTGTTCCATTTTTGCCTCCCACCTTCTTTTGTTATCATGGTCAACAAGACAGGCTAACCCACGGCCTTAGTTTCATGTTGTACGTATTAAAAAGTTGTGTGGAAGAGACTAACCCAATCCATAAGATTGTCGCAAGACTTCTATCAGTTAAATCTGCAGCGCCTGGATTCCTAGAATTACTTACTTTGATCAAAGATCCTTGTGCCTTAAACTTTGAACAACCAATGGCACTATCAACTTTACTTCGGCAGACTGTGCAGAAGAAGGTGATCCCTATGGTAAAAAACGATCGGATCAGAATGTATCTGGATATCTTAGAAGAAGAATCATTCCCAGGAAAAACCAGCTGGAGCTCAGTACACCAAAGAATGAAGTAGAGCAGATCTTGGAAGAGGCGATCCATTGTTTCCATTTTGGTCCTCATCTTCACGAAGTTCAATGTAAATAAACAAATAGTAATTAACAAAGAAAAAATGGAGTAACAAGAAGGGATAAAATCAGAAATAATAATATTAGAGGAACAGTGAAAGTAGTGGAAGCCTCGAAAAAGATACAAGAGGCAAGATTGCGATGATATGGGCACCTGATGTTTATAATAAGACTCCTGCTGAAGTAGCCAGAATCTGGGCTCTCGGGCCCCCAGGGAAGTGTCAGTACTTGGATCTCTTGAAAAGGCTCTCCCAGAATGTTGCCCTCAGCCCACCAGAGCCCCTGGCATGTTACCAGTATTCCAAACTGATGGAAAATTGCCAGTCATTCACTTGGAAAAGAAAGAAACTACCTACAGAGGGGAAGACCTCCTTTCAGCCCGGAGGACTACCTCCAAGGGATGGAGAATTCAAAGTTAAAGAGATTAAGCTTGAAGACATGGAGAAGCCTGCCACAGAGTTGCAGCACGCAGAAGAAACTATTGCAAAATATGCAAAAGGCTATTTGGCTGGGAGATTTGAAAATGCTCCACCAGAACTTAGCATAGACTTGGACTTACTTAAAAGAAGATTGTTGTTAGAGAAGATAAGTAGCATCTTCGCAAATTCACCAGTCGCCAACGACGATCCAATACAAATCAGAATAAACACATGCTACTCTTTCCAGTTATTAGGGCACTTTTTGTTTGAACATTGTAGAGACAAGCTGACTGTAACCCATGTTAGCCATTTTACAGGAGGGTTGGACGCGGCTATATCCAGGATGACCATAAAGATTCTACACTCTTTGTTAAAACAAGTGAGTCGATCCGAAAAACGGAATATCATCGAAGAGTTCATAGAGCTTGTCCATAGACACATAGTAGATACTGGGGAGTCCATCTATACTTGGTTAAAGAACCTTCAGTCATGTGTAGAAGGGTATCACAACTGGAGAGTGGACTACCTTCACTCTAGTCTGGTCTACACAACAATAAAAACTACAATGGAACAGATCAACAAGACGCTAACTAACCAGTTTTTGGAGCTGCTAGACCATTGTGTAAGCACAGGAGATACAGAAGGCATGTTCGAATTAGGAGGGTTAGTGAAGGTATTTGGTTATCCCCAAATTGATTGTGATGAAGGATTAGCCAAACTGAAAAAACGATTGTTTGATAAGAAAATCATTGACACCCCTCTAATAGTAAAGTGCACTGGTCAATTTGTTAAGATGTTTTGTACTAAATATTATCAAAGAAAGCATCGTTGGCCAGCAGTAGAAGAGCCAGTCCCTAGTGCAGTCAGAAATCTATTTAATAGGTCAAAATGCCGGTTTGGAGATGCTAATTCAATTAGCCTCAATACCTGGGCTCTGGTGAACTTTTCAAAACAAATGGACTTTGAGTATAATTTAGACATCATAAATATTCTCAAGGATTCGTCCGTGGCTCTCCCACTAAGTTTGGCCGATGGAAATTATACTAGGGTCGCTCAAAAGAGATGCTTGGCAAAGCGAATCCCTTATCATTCTCGAAGATTAATAGAGGATGTGATACTAAGAGAAAATCTAAGGGTAGAGGAAATGATGGATCAAATAGACGTGGAAGGCACAATTCCTGAGGAGTGGCAGATAATAACCCTGCATCCAAAGGAAAGAGAACTGAAACAGGAGGGAAGGTACTTTGCACAACAGACTGTAGAGACTAGATCGATCCAAGCCACTCTGGAATCTAACTTGTCTGACCAGATATTAAAATTATTTGATCAGACATCTATGGTGGTTTCAGACTTGACCTCTAGCAAGCGACTAGAGAGGTGGACTAAAAAACTGTGTTCCAACACTCATGATAACATCTTGTTCGGAGTTGTTTCACTCGACTATTCTGGTTGGTGCAGTACTATTAGAACAGAACTCGTTGGAAGAATTGGGCAGAAGTTAGATCAACTTTGGGGACTGCCAGGGATTTATGAGCATTGTCATAAGTGGTTTAGTCAATCTAATGTCTATTTCACTTATGGCCCTCATATAAAGAAAGACCCCTTACACCACTGGAAGGGACAGCTTGGTGGGTTTGAAGGTCTAAGACAAAAGCTATGGACATTAGTGACTCAAATGCTCCTGCAATTAATCCTGTCAGATGCTGCCATTAAAGGAGAAATCTATGGGCAAGGTGATCTAATGTCTATTTCACTTATGGCCCTCATATAAAGAAAGACCCCTTACACCACTGGAAGGGACAGCTTGGTGGGTTTGAAGGTCTAAGACAAAAGCTATGGACATTAGTGACTCAAATGCTCCTGCAATTAATCCTGTCAGACGCTGCCATTAAAGGAGAAATCTATGGGCAAGGTGATAACCAACACATGTTGTTAAGAATACCTTCTGGCCAAGAATCTCCTGCAGAAGCAAAAACCTTTATAGAGGGATTCTTATCAAGAGTATGTGAATACAGTGCAAGAGCCGGGCTGATCATTAAGATCGAAGAAAGCTCAGTATCAAGCACTCACTTCATATACAATAAAGAACACTATTGTTTAGGAAAACCTCTCAAGTCGTCATACAAGCGAGCAACCAGGATGTGGGAGGGGACTAACGCCGCTCATCAATCTAGTGCGGAAATTCTTGGTAGTGTTATGACCTCGGGGCAAGTGGTGTCAGAAAAATCTGGACATCCCCTTATTGGTTACATATTGAGTTTGGTTGACGCTTGGCTGTTTTTGTTATCAGAGTGGCCTAAATGGGGTAAATTAGATAAAACTGATCTTTTAGCTCTAGCTATCACTCCTAGTGATTTCACCTTTGTTCCATTTTTGCCTCCCACCTTCTTTTGTTATCATGGTCAACAAGACAGGCTAACCCACGGCCTTAGTTTCATGTTGTACGTATTAAAAAGTTGTGTGGAAGAGACTAACCCAATCCATAAGATTGTCGCAAGACTTCTATCAGTTAAATCTGCAGCGCCTGGATCCCTAGAATTACTTACTTTGATCAAAGATCCTTGTGCCTTAAACTTTGAACAACCAATGGCACTATCAACTTTACTTCGGCAGACTGTGCAGAAGAAGGTGATCCCTATGGTAAAAAACGATCGGATCAGAATGTATCTGGATATCTTAGAAGAAGAATCATTCCCAGGAAAAACCAGCTGGAGCTCAGTACACCAAAGAATGAAGTAGAGCAGATCTTGGAAGAGGCGATCCATTGTTTCCATTTTGGTCCTCATCTTCACGAAGTTCAATGTAAATAAACAAATAGTAATTAACAAAGAAAAAATGGAGTAACAAGAAGGGATAAAATCAGAAATAATAATATTAGAGGAACAGTGAAAGTAGTGGAAGCCTCGAAAAAGATACAAGAGGCAAGATTGCGATGATATGGGCACCTGATGTTTATAATAAGACTCCTGCTGAAGTATGGCATGTTACCAGTATTCCAAACTGATGGAAAATTGCCAGTCATTCACTTGGAAAAGAAAGAAACTACCTACAGAGGGGAAGACCTCCTTTCAGCCCGGAGGACTACCTCCAAGGGATGGAGAATTCAAAGTTAAAGAGATTAAGCTTGAAGACATGGAGAAGCCTGCCACAGAGTTGCAGCACGCAGAAGAAACTATTGCAAAATATGCAAAAGGCTATTTGGCTGGGAGATTTGAAAATGCTCCACCAGAACTTAGCATAGACTTGGACTTACTTAAAAGAAGATTGTTGTTAGAGAAGATAAGTAGCATCTTCGCAAATTCACCAGTCGCCAACGACGATCCAATACAAATCAGAATAAACACATGCTACTCTTTCCAGTTATTAGGGCACTTTTTGTTTGAACATTGTAGAGACAAGCTGACTGTAACCCATGTTAGCCATTTTACAGGAGGGTTGGACGCGGCTATATCCAGGATGACCATAAAGATTCTGCACTCTTTGTTAAAACAAGTGAGTCGATCCGAAAAACGGAATATCATCGAAGAGTTCATAGAGCTTGTCCATAGACACATAGTAGATACTGGGGAGTCCATCTATACTTGGTTAAAGAACCTTCAGTCATGTGTAGAAGGGTATTACAACTGGAGAGTGGACTACCTTCACTCTAGTCTGGTCTACACAACAATAAAAACTACAATGGAACAGATCAACAAGACGCTAACTAACCAGTTTTTGGAGCTGCTAGACCATTGTGTAAGCACAGGAGATACAGAAGGCATGTTCGAATTAGGAGGGTTAGTGAAGGTATTTGGTTATCCCCAAATTGATTGTGATGAAGGATTAGCCAAACTGAAAAAACGATTGTTTGATAAGAAAATCATTGACACCCCTCTAATAGTAAAGTGCACTGGTCAATTTGTTAAGATGTTTTGTACTAAATATTATCAAAGAAAGCATCGTTGGCCAGCAGTAGAAGAGCCAGTCCCTAGTGCAGTCAGAAATCTATTTAATAGGTCAAAATGCCGGTTTGGAGATGCTAATTCAATTAGCCTCAATACCTGGGCTCTGGTGAACTTTTCAAAACAAATGGACTTTGAGTATAATTTAGACATCATAAATATTCTCAAGGATTCGTCCGTGGCTCTCCCACTAAGTTTGGCCGATGGAAATTATACTAGGGTCGCTCAAAAGAGATGCTTGGCAAAGCGAATCCCTTATCATTCTCGAAGATTAATAGAGGATGTGATACTAAGAGAAAATCTAAGGGTAGAGGAAATGATGGATCAAATAGACGTGGAAGGCACAATTCCTGAGGAGTGGCAGATAATAACCCTGCATCCAAAGGAAAGAGAACTGAAACAGGAGGGAAGGTACTTTGCACAACAGACTGTAGAGACTAGATCGATCCAAGCCACTCTGGAATCTAACTTGTCTGACCAGATATTAAAATTATTTGATCAGACATCTATGGTGGTTTCAGACTTGACCTCTAGCAAGCGACTAGAGAGGTGGACTAAAAAACTGTGTTCCAACACTCATGATAACATCTTGTTCGGAGTTGTTTCACTCGACTATTCTGGTTGGTGCAGTACTATTAGAACAGAACTCGTTGGAAGAATTGGGCAGAAGTTAGATCAACTTTGGGGACTGCCAGGGATTTATGAGCACTGTCATAAGTGGTTTAGTCAATCTAATGTCTATTTCACTTATGGCCCTCATATAAAGAAAGACCCCTTACACCACTGGAAGGGACAGCTTGGTGGGTTTGAAGGTCTAAGACAAAAGCTATGGACATTAGTGACTCAAATGCTCCTGCAATTAATCCTGTCAGACGCTGCCATTAAAGGAGAAATCTATGGGCAAGGTGATCTAATGTCTATTTCACTTATGGCCCTCATATAAAGAAAGACCCCTTACACCACTGGAAGGGACAGCTTGGTGGGTTTGAAGGTCTAAGACAAAAGCTATGGACATTAGTGACTCAAATGCTCCTGCAATTAATCCTGTCAGACGCTGCCATTAAAGGAGAAATCTATGGGCAAGGTGATAACCAACACATGTTGTTAAGAATACCTTCTGGCCAAGAATCTCCTGCAGAAGCAAAAACCTTTATAGAGGGATTCTTATCAAGAGTATGTGAATACAGTGCAAGAGCCGGGCTGATCATTAAGATCGAAGAAAGCTCAGTATCAAGCACTCACTTCATATACAATAAAGAACACTATTGTTTAGGAAAACCTCTCAAGTCGTCATACAAGCGAGCAACCAGGATGTGGGAGGGGACTAACGCCGCTCATCAATCTAGTGCGGAAATTCTTGGTAGTGTTATGACCTCGGGGCAAGTGGTGTCAGAAAAATCTGGACATCCCCTTATTGGTTACATATTGAGTTTGGTTGACGCTTGGCTGTTTTTGTTATCAGAGTGGCCTAAATGGGGTAAATTAGATAAAACTGATCTTTTAGCTCTAGCTATCACTCCTAGTGATTTCACCTTTGTTCCATTTTTGCCTCCCACCTTCTTTTGTTATCATGGTCAACAAGACAGGCTAACCCACGGCCTTAGTTTCATGTTGTACGTATTAAAAAGTTGTGTGGAAGAGACTAACCCAATCCATAAGATTGTCGCAAGACTTCTATCAGTTAAATCTGCAGCGCCTGGATCCCTAGAATTACTTACTTTGATCAAAGATCCTTGTGCCTTAAACTTTGAACAACCAATGGCACTATCAACTTTACTTCGGCAGACTGTGCAGAAGAAGGTGATCCCTATGGTAAAAAACGATCGGATCAGAATGTATCTGGATATCTTAGAAGAAGAATCATTCCCAGGAAAAACCAACCTGGAGCTCAGTACACCAAAGAATGAAGTAGAGCAGATCTTGGAAGAGGCGATCCATTGTTTCCATTTTGGTCCTCATCTTCACGAAGTTCAATGTAAATAAACAAATAGTAATTAACAAAGAAAAAATGGAGTAACAAGAAGGGATAAAATCAGGAATAGTAATATTAGAGGAACAGTGAAAGTAGTGGAAGCCTCGAAAAAGATACAAGAGGCAAGATTGCGATGATATGGGCACCTGATGTTTATAATAAGACTCACGTGCTGAAGGGAGGTCATGGAAATGGAAGTGCTGGTAAATAGAAGGACAACCCAAGCTGAGATGGATTGAATGTATTAATGGAGACCTTAGAGAGAAGAACATAAATGAAGAGATGGTCAACAACAGGAATGCGTGGAGAAGACTTAGTCACAACGGCGACCCCGGATAGGGAAAAGCTGGGAAGAAGAAGAATTAACAAACAAAAAATGGTGTTATAATTCGCAGTTTTTACAATATTAAAAACAAGACAAATAAAGAATGTGATTCATATTACTTTGCACTTACTCGAATACTAATTACCTATACTATATAGTCACTTAGCACAAGGAGCCAACGGCTAGAGGGTGGAGGAAGTCAAGTGACCCAATGGCCATGTGTAGAGGAGTAAACCTTCCAAATCAGGAGTGGAGCCCCGAAGACGGACCAGTGCAGCATGCTCACTGACTCCGGCAGCTCCTACAGCCAACCTGGTGCCAAACGTATCACTCCGCTTTCCTTTGGACTACACCAGGGAGGAAGAGAGGTGGTTCCTGCGGTCTGGGCAACTCAGGATCTCCATACACCTTGCCCAGGCGTGCGCCCTGGAGACGTTCAAGGATCGGACTCTCTTGGAGCACATTCCATTGTCTTCCGAGACAGAAGGATGCCAACAACAATAGTCACTTAGAATTAAGAGCATTTGCTTAATATGAATGTGAGCAGTTGAGAACATAATAGGCCGTGCAGTAGCGAACCAAAATCTTCAATTTAAACAATACATAAAAAGAAACAAAAGGGTTGAATTGTTACATAAGAAGCACTGTAAAGGCTGGCTTCAATCACTCACAAGAGATTGTTGTCTTTGAACAGCACTACAGGAAAAGTACAGGGGTAAAAAGAGCAACGAGTAACATTTTGCAACAATTTATTGCATCAAAGGAATACTAAAACAATTGTGAACCTGTCATACCATCAACAATTTAATGTGGCTATTCGACAAATAATCCAAGTCAACTACTATTACAAATGTCCATTCAATGAAAAATCTGACTATTTGCTTGGGAAACAGATTTTTATGGGATTCAAAAATCTCACTTGACTTAAATTTCTTTTTTTTGCCTTTCAGGCTTTTTTTCGTTTAGGATATGTTATTCTGTACATCACAAGCCTTGGGTGTCTTGCACCGCCTGTAATCTTGAGAGGTGTGCTGATTTAAACTTGTGTTGCCCCCTTTTTTCTGTTATAAACTGGTTTCCTTTTAAACAGGTCATGTGACCAGACTTTCACCTGTACACTTACCTGTAGATTGGAGAAACTCAGGCATTGACACACTGCAGTGACAGATTGTTTAGCGTCATTCATTGATTCGTTGTTATAATTTCATAATTACACTTATAGAAGATCACCATGTAAGTTGATTTATTAATTTCTTAAATCTTGAACCTTTGTTTATTAAAAAGACTAGAGATTAGATTTTATAATTTGCGTAAAACTTTGTTAAAGTTAATTAGATCAATTTGGTTTAGATTTTGCCGTAAAATTGAGAAAAAATATATAAAATTATGTTATTTGTTTTCACATTAAACGATACAAGCTACACAATTATGTTGTTGGAGTTTTTTTATAAGAAGGTAGCACAAGAGGTATGAGTGGAACAATGACTCGAATAACTCAAGGTCCTGCAAAAACATCGTGCAAGTGTCTCCAAAGTTTGTCTCTTAAATACAGATCTTAGATCATCTAAGCGACAACTCTGTTTCACGGGTTGAAGTCCGGCAAATTTCGACACCATTCACTTTAGTTGAGAAAAATTTATTCCCAGACTTTTCAGGTTGCTGCTTAGATCCCACTTTTCAAAATTGCGAGGTTCCGCCAGGTGTGCGAGATATTCTTACAAAACATTCAAAGGACGATACTGCCATGAAAAAATAGAGAGCACAGTAACGAAAAAATCTTGCTTTTGGGAAAAATACAATTGAAGTTATCAATGTTACCACCAAATAATTATGCCACTGGTTGGCATTCTTCTGTCTCGGAAGATCTTTGAACGTCTCCAGGGCACACGCCTGGGCAAGGTGTATGGAGATCCTGAGTTGCCCAGACAACCGGAACCCCCTCTCTTCCACGCTGGTGTAGTCCAAAGAAAAAGAAACGAAAAGAAAAAGGAATAATTTTAAACAACTCTGTTCACATTTAGAAGAAAGAAGACACAAACTATGACATTCCAAATGCTCTAATGCAAAGGTGATGAGCTCAGCAAAAAGTAACAAAAATATGAACAAAATGTCGTGCAAAGAACAAATGTGGTAAAACACAAGTGAAAAAGAAAAACACGATTACTTACTATGCTACATACAATATCCACATCCAAATTCAAAATGCAAAAAAAAATCCATTTTACATAAGCACACCAGTGTGTATGTAGTCACTGGACCATACAATTATACTGAAGGTAAGTCAGCTGGTAGAATGTAACAAGATTAACACATAGATGGCAGCACCTAACTACAATGTACAATTCCAACTTCCACTGTATTCATTTGCTATACAGAAAAGCCAGACTAAATTGCCAGTAGCAAGTTAGGAAGATGCTAACGTGTTTCTTCATGAACTGCGGTTATTACTGGAAGTATAAGATCTTCCACTAGTGGCTTGTACTGCAGTAGCAAAAAAATTGCTCCATTTTACACTCTTTTAAAATAAAATTCTTCCTGTATCACTTTTTTCAGAAAACAAATTAAAAAAACATAACATGTTTATGAAAACCAATGTAAAAATTGGTCCTTGAAATGCGATAACCAAAGCACTAACACAAACAATTATCTCCATTAACACAAACTATTTTATAATTATTAATTACACTCCTGCAAAAGTGAGAATATAATCACCTCTCAAAAAACTTAAAACTATAATATGTAAACCTACTCCCATGACCTTTTTCTCCAAACTGTTTTTAGCACTATCCTGTTTTTACTGACCTGCCCAACTTTTCCTTTTTCACATTTATTACATAATTCTTTTCTCTCTAGTACAAACTACTTTACTAACAAATGCCAAGTGCCACTTAGCTGGTCGG
>JAQGDQ010000514.1:150000-157226 GCA_030141605.1 Tubiluchus corallicola
AATACTATTAATAACTAAATATGTTTACATAAAAAACAATACAAGGTACATTTTTAATTGCAACAGCAAAATGCGATTAAAAAATTATAATTTATGTTATATGATTAGTTATTATGTTGATTAGAAATTGTTTTAATTAGATTAGTTGTAAATAAGTGCATCTTTAGTAAAAAGATGGTAATACAACTTTTTAATACAAAATGGTATACTGCAAGATTGAACACAGCACTCGAGAACCTATTTAAGGTAGACAGTTGTGGCAGGACTGGATCCTAGTTGATTATCAAAGCTACCCTCAAGGATGATGCACTGAACCATTAGATGAGTCTTAGCGGCATTCTGATGTGGCTTTCATTCAGTTTCAATTTGGAGAAAACGATTAGCGAGCGAAACAACGAGTGACGTATAGACCCGGCTGCCACACATCCATCTATTTGCTGACCAACCTCAGTGTTGCTTAACTTCGGCTGCTAATCGCACACTGTGACCACTTCGTATTGCCTTTTATCTTAAGGAAAGATGCCGAAAATTATCTTACTTCTCCAATGCATGCCCTCCTACTAGATTGACCTTACAGCAGACTTCGTACAAAAGTTTGTGCACAAACCAAGAAGCCTGAAAAACATTTTCATAAACACTAAAACTGACGTCAAAAACTCTAAATGAACATGACTACATAGAGAAAATATGTAAACAAAAAACGTAAATGAAATAATGTTGCTAAAATATAAAAAACGAACATTTCCTAGGCAGATGTTCTATTAGCATATCAGAAGTATCAGTGAGTAATCAAAACTTCTATCAGTATCCAACCTCACAGTAGTTGCAAAACAGTGGTGTTAGCTTAATCAAGTAATTTTAATTTTACATACTATTAAAAAATAATAGTCTTTCTATCTTTGATATCATCCCATATATGAGCTTCATTCATTACATCATTCCATTTTAAGCACTAATGTTTTTTTATCACGATTCACTTTAAATTTTCAGATTATCTCCATTACTTTTTTTCTCTATCACTGTGTGGGACAAATACTCTAACAAGCCCTGCTTTTTGATTGCCCGCAACACATTTACCTTCGTATATAGGTGAACAGTGTTTGAGGCTTTTCCTGTGCAGTATTTCTTATTTGTATTACATCCATTGTAAGCCCTTTCACTAGATATTGTATATGTAACCATTGTAAATGTGTAATGTGAAATAAATGACTAAATGACTTAAAAATATCGTTGTTGTTAAATATCTACAAAACTTGTCAACTAGAAGTGAAGTATCTTTAAAACATACTAAAACTTATTAGACTTTTGTAATGTACAAGCAATATCGGTCACAGAAGTTTCACCAGACAATTGTCTAAGGCTTGTAGTGGTAATTTCATTACAGTGGATATTAGTAATGTGTATCACACAGTCTGTGCAGTACAGTGCATATTAACTCTTTTTCTTATGCATGATTCTGATCTATAAGAACACTACATCTGATGAAGCGATGAAACAGCCACTGATTGAGGCGTGTACTACTGAGCCTAAGCTGAAACTAAAATCTGGGAAATCCCACTATATCAGGGGTGACTACACTTTTTCAGCTTGCTGGCTACTTACAAATTGATCTGCCCAGTCGTCTTCTTAGTTATAATAGATAGATCATTTTGACTTGGTTATTTTATAGTTTTATTTATAATTTATTTATTTATAATTTATTTTGTAAAACACGCAAGTCAAAATGTTTTATCTACTGTGACCAAGAAGACGACCGGGCAGATCAGAAGCCACGATAATAGAAGCCTAGAGATTGGCTAATTGGTCTTCCTACCAGCCAATCAGATTGCTTGTTGCATTTCTTGCACATTTGAGTGTTTGAATGGCCGCTTCCGTGATAGTTTTCTGTGTTCTGCGATTACATCGTTTTTTGTGTTCCAAGTGAGCAACAATAAAATTTCCTCATGTCCGACAGTGACATTAAGTGACAACCGTCTTGTAAGGGTTAATGCCATCCGATCTAGAGGAAAAGACTCCCTGCACTGTCTTTGGCATGGACTTCAGCAGGATCGCGTGGGCCGCATTTTCATTACGTTAACAAACCTCATCGAGGGACGCACAAGATCTCTCGGAGGGCCGCAATTTGCGCACCCCTGGTCTAACCTGATAGGTAGCCCCCTAAAAGAAGTAAAATATATAAATTATTCTACCTACAACATAAACCAATAGTATCTTCCAGTTGATACTAAGCAATGATGGGATCTCATTTATTTTAAAACCAAAATAGGTAGCGCTCCAAATAATCCACACATTTTGAACATTCTATTTATTTTTCATATTTGGAAACTGGCACTTAACCCTTTCATACCCGTTGCATCCCGTGGGATACGAGAATATTTCCTGCCTTTAAAATTAATAAAATTTTAAAACTGACAGTTATTTGATCTGTTAATAGTTATTTTGATTTAAGCCAATAACAATAGACTAAAAATGGTGACAAAATGGCAAACTAGAAAATCTACATAGCATAAAAAACTGTGCAAGGTACAGTGCTTTAGCATAGCGTGCATACTATATGTCTTAAATACTTTAAACAATTATCAGCAGTTGCAAAATGAAACACATTTTATGCTTCCATTGAATCCCAATGTATCCCGTGGGATACAGGCTATATTTAGCACACGAGCACAGGTAGAAAAAAATTATTATTATATGTAAACAAGATGGATATACTGAACAAAAGTACCAAGCCAAAAATTTTCCTTATTAAAAAAATAATTAACTGCAGCTGCATTAACTTTCCAGCAGCAGACCAATTGGTACTTTTAGCATACAGATTTAACGAACAGGCTTTACACATGTGATCACATGATATGTGCACCCCAAAGCAAGATGAAAGCTTTTGTACTGCCCAGTTGGGATCGCCTACTTTGAGAATGTGGTACATTTTTCAAGCTTAAATCAATCAGATAACACTTGTGGAAGTTGGAATTGTACATTTTTAATTAGGTGCTGCCATCTATGAACTAATCCTGTTACTCTACCAGCTACTTACCCCCAGTATAATTGTATGGTCAAGTGAATGCATATTCACTGGTTCTCTCCCTATTTTAAAGTAATGGTTGTTGTGAAGCCTGTGCAAGTCTGCATATGTCACCTATACTTACATATACTGACTGGTTTTACTTTCTAGTCACTCACACACTCAGTGTTCAGTGCAGGAGACTCTCACTATCACTCTCAGTGTTCAGTGCAGGAGTCATGCTACTCATGTCACTCTCACTCTCACTCTCAGTGTTCAGTGCAGGAGTCATGCTACTCATGTCACTCTCACTCTCAGTGTTCAGTGCAGCAGTCATGCTACTCATGTCACTCTCACTCTCACTCTCAGTGTTCAGTGCAGGAGTCATGCTACTCATGTCACTCTCACTCTCAGTGTTCAGTGCAGGAGTCATGCTACTCATGTCACTCTCACTCTCAGTGTTCAGTGCAGGAGTCATGCTACTCATGTCACTCTCACTCTCAGTGTTCAGTGCAGCAGTCATGCTACTCATGTCTCTCTCACTCTCAGTGTTCAGTGCAGTGCAGCAGTCGTGCTACTCATGTCACTCTCACTCTCAGTGTTCAGTGCAGGAGTCATGCTACTCATGTCACTCTCACTCTCACTCTGAGTGTTCAGTGCAGGAGTCATGCTACTCATGTCACTCTCACTCTCACTCTCAGTGTTCAGTGCAGGAGTCATGCTACTCATGTCACTCTCACTCTCAGTGTTCACAACACACCACACCCACCCACACACACACACCACACTCTCACCGTGTTCAGTGCAGGAGTCATGCTACTCATGTCACTCTCACTCTCACTCTGAGTGTTCAGTGCAGCAGTCATGCTACTCATGTCACTCTCACTCTCACTCTCAGTGTTCAGTGCAGGAGTCATGCTACTCATGTCACTCTCACTCTCAGTGTTCAGTGCAGGAGTCATGCTACTCATGTCACTCTCACTCTCAGTGTTCAGTGCAGTGCAGCAGTCGTGCTACTCATGTCTCTCTCACTCTCAGTGTTCAGTGCAGCAGTCATGCTACTCATGTCTCTCTCACTCTCAGTGTTCAGTGCAGGAGTCATGCTACTCATGTCACTCTCACTCTCACTCTGAGTGTTCAGTGCAGCAGTCATGCTACTTATGTTACTCTCACTCTCACTCTCAGTGTTCAGTGCAGCAGTCATGCTACTTATGTTACTCTCACTCACTCTCAGTGTTCAGTGTAGCAGTCATGCTACTCGTGTTACTCTCACTCACTCTCAGTGTTCAGTGTAGCAGTCGTGCTACTCATGTTACTCTCACTCTCACTCTCAGTGTTCAGTGCAGTGTAGCAGTCGTGCTACTCATGTTACTCTCACTCTCTCACTCTCAGTGCAGTGTAGCAGTCGTGCTACTCATGTTACTCTCACTCTCACTCTCTCACTCTCAGTGCAGTGTAGCAGTCGTGCTACTCATGTTACTCTCACTCTCACTCTCAGTGTTCAGTGCAGTCGTGCTACTCATGTGTCTGTAGTTTTAATAAACACTCTTCTGTTGTGTGCAGTGCAAATATGTATTATAGATTTTTTATTCCTATTCATACTTCTGTGCCTGAACTCAATCGTAACAAAGTGAGTGATCAACAACTTCAAACATGTGAAAGTCAAGCGGAAAACTGATGCAAAATCCAGCCATACAAATGATGGGAAGACCAGCAAGTTGAACCTGAGTCAACTAAATACAACAGAATAGCAGGTGGAAACTACCTAGAACTATCTTTGCCGTGTGAATTTGTGTTGCTGACAGTTTGCATAGCTGAGCTGGAACTCTGATAACAGAACTAACTGGCTCCCCTTCTTCAGACTCCTCCTGTATCTCTATGGTTTCCCAAACCTGTCAACGAATGAGGAGTACACATTAAACGAAAAAGCAGCTTAGTTAAAACATGCCAACCGTGAAACAACTAAACTAAGAAGGTTGTTAATAGGCACAAGATTGGCTTCAAATGCCTTCACTGCTTGGAGAGCCTGTAATGCTGTCTGAGTCAACATTTCGCTAAAACACGTGATTTACAGTGTTGACTTCACATTACTATACAGGTACAGCATGCACGTGATTTACAGTGTTGACTTCACATTACTATACAGGTACAGCATGCACGTGACTTACAGTGTTGATTTCACATTACTATACAGGTACAGCATGCACGTGACTTACAGTGTTGATTTCACATTACTATACAGGTACAGCATGCACGTGACTTACAGTGTTGACTTCACATTACTATACAGGTACAGCATGCACGTGACTTACAGTGTTGATTTCACATTACTATACAGGTACAGCATGCACGTGACTTACAGTGTTGATTTCACATTACTATACAGGTACAGCATGCACGTGACTTACAGTGTTGACTTCACATTACTATACAGGTACAGCATGCACGTGACTTACAGTGTTGACTTCACATTACTATACAGGTACAGCATGCACGTGACTTACAGTGTTGACTTCACATTACTATACAGGTACAGCATGCACGTGACTTACAGTGTTGATTTCACATTACTATACAGGTACAGCATGCACGTGACTTACAGTGTTGATTTCACATTACTATACAGGTACAGCATGCACGTGACTTACAGTGTTGACTTCACATTACTATACAGGTACAGCATGCACGTGACTTACAGTGTTGACTTCACATTACTATACAGGTACAGCATGCACGTGATTTACAGTGTTGACTTCACATTACTATACAGGTACAGCATGCACGTGACTTACAGTGTTGATTTCACATTACTATACAGGTACAGCATGCACGTGATTTACAGTGTTGACTTCACATTACTATACAGGTACAGCATGCACGTGACTTACAGTGTTGACTTCACATTACTATACAGGTACAGCATGCACGTGACTTACAGTGTTGACTTCACATTACTATACAGGTACAGCATACGTGACTTACAGTGTTGACTTCACATTACTATACAGGTACAGCATGCACGTGACTTACAGTGTTGACTTCACATTAACAGGTACAGCATGCACGTGACTTACAGTGTTGACTTCACATTACTATACAGGTACAGCATGCACGTGACTTACAGTGTTGATTTCACATTACTATACAGGTACAGCATGCACGTGACTTACAGTGTTGACTTCACATTACTATACAGGTACAGCATGCACGTGACTTACAGTGTTGACTTCACATTACTATACAGGTACAGCATGCACGTGACTTACAGTGTTGACTTCACATTACTATACAGGTACAGCATGCACGTGACTTACAGTGTTGATTTCACATTACTATACAGGTACAGCATGCACGTGACTTACAGTGTTGATTTCACATTACTATACAGGTACAGCATGCACGTGACTTACAGTGTTGATTTCACATTACTATACAGGTACAGCATGCACGTGACTTACAGTGTTGACTTCACATTACTATACAGGTACAGCATGCACGTGACTTACAGTGTTGACTTCACATTACTATACAGGTACAGCATGCACGTGACTTACAGTGTTGACTTCACATTACTATACAGGTACAGCATGCACGTGACTTACAGTGTTGACTTCACATTACTATACAGGTACAGCATGCACGTGACTTACAGTGTTGATTTCACATTACTATACAGGTACAGCATGCACGTGACTTACAGTGTTGATTTCACATTACTATACAGGTACAGCATGCACGTGACTTACAGTGTTGACTTCACATTACTATACAGGTACAGCATGCACGTGACTTACAGTGTTGATTTCACATTACTATACAGGTACAGCATGCACGTGACTTACAGTGTTGATTTCACATTACTATACAGGTACAGCATGCACGTGACTTACAGTGTTGACTTCACATTACTATACAGGTACAGCATGCACGTGATTTACAGTGTTGACTTCACATTACTATACAGGTACAGCATGCACGTGATTTACAGTGTTGACTTCACATTACTATACAGGTACAGCATGCACGTGACTTACAGTGTTGATTTCACATTACTATACAGGTACAGCATGCACGTGACTTACAGTGTTGATTTCACATTACTATACAGGTACAGCATGCACGTGACTTACAGTGTTGACTTCACATTACTATACAGGTACAGCATGCACGTGACTTACAGTGTTGATTTCACATTACTATACAGGTACAGCATGCACGTGACTTA
>JAQGDQ010000165.1:0-220000 GCA_030141605.1 Tubiluchus corallicola
CAACAATGACGAGAGCAGCATTAATGACAACAATGACAAGAGCAGCATTAATGACATCAATGACGAGAGCAGCATTAATGAAGACAATGACAAGAGCAGCATTAATGAGAACAATGACGAGAGCAGCATAAATGCGAACAATGACGAGAGCAGCATTAATGATAGCAATGACGAGTACAGCATTAATGAAGACAATGACAAGAGCAGCATTAATGATAGCAATGACGAGTACAGCATTAATGAGGACAATGACAAGAGCAGCATTAATGAGGTCAATGACGAGGGCAGCATTAATGAGAACAATGACGAGAGCAGCATTAATGAGGACAATGACGAGAGCAGCATTAATGAGAACAATGACGAGAGCAGCATTAATGAGAACAATGACGAGAGCAGCATTAATGAGAACAATGACGAGAGCAGCATTAATGATAGCAAGGACGAGAGCAGCATTAATGAGAACAATGACGAGAGCAGCATTAATGATAGCAAGGACGAGTGTTGGATGACACCACTGAATTACAAACGTCTATTGTAAAGAATTTGTAAAAAAGGAAAAATAAACAATAAACTGCATGTTTATTGCCAAACTGTCTCCAACTGTAAACATTTTATTCGCTCGTCAACGTCATTTTCTTCTCCTAAAATGTTTCAATCCATCCAATTTCGTTTTTATTGTCGCACGAGTAGATTACATATGACACCTGCTACTAGCGTCATCTAACGTGATACGATTACACTGCGACGATTAGAAACGTGAAAATTACCGTCTGCAGCAAAACGGAAATGAGATTTAAACTAGATTTCCTTTTTATCATCAGATTTTCTTAGCAGAAAAGAAGTTCCTTATTACTGGTGCACTCGGCGTGTACTCAATAAAATGATGGCTGAACTTAAAAACGTGTTGTTTTAAAGTTTAGCAAGGTTAGATAAGGAGAGTGATTGGATGGGTGACATTGTTCTGATTCCGAGTACAACAAGCAGCCTGACTGCAGCTAATAACTGTGGACAGCCTCAGTCGACAATGTTTTCTTCTAAAATTTAAAACATTTGATTTTATTTAAATTTGTTCAGTATTTTATTGTTTGTCTAGTCAGAGGACAAAAGTCGAACGACGTTCACAGTTCGTGACGTCATGGCTTTTGATGACGTTTGCTTCTCTTCACATTTTATCTTTTCTCATTTCTTTGTCAGTTTAATTTCTCTTTTGCTTGTATACACTTGACTGTTTGTATGTTTTGTATATTTGCAAAGTTAGGTTATAATCTCGTGGGGAAAAGTGTTTAAAATTTAATACATATATTTCTTTTACTATTATCTGCGCATGCGTCAACAGTAAGCTGTATATAAGTATCAATAATAGGCACCACCCTTGAGCCGATAGTCCCTGTAACGCCATGCACGGTTCCAGTGGCGTAACACGTGCTTGTGACGCCCCGGGGGCAGAAAGACTTCTGGCGCTCCACCCTTTTAATATTTTGATCATTTGTTTCGTGGGCAAAGCCAAAAATTATGCATTTTTTGAGTCAGCCTTGTTGTTCTTAGTCAGTCATTCTTAGAAAAACAAATTTTTTCTAAGAATCAGCCTGAGTTTGATTTGCGGTACTGCACCAAAGTAACTCTTTTCTATGCATAAGTTGTTCATAGCACAACAGTGCTTAACATTCAGCTCCAGCATTAACTGCATGCTATGACTGTGAAAGAATACTACAAGTTTCAAAATAATACAAACGCTACTGTTTCTGCCAAAATTACCGATCTGTTAAGCGACATGACACCTTACACGCACCTTAAGTAACAACATCAGCCTTTTTCTAGACTGTATGTAGTAAGTAAGTCAGCTACGATGATCTCTGATTAGACAGTTTTGTTGCAGGTTGAAAGCTTTTGTTAATTGTTTTGTTACTGTCGCATTGGTAATTAATAATTAACAGTCATTGAGCTCTAGAAGAATTTTGCGCCCTCTCACCCTTGCGCTCGGGGGCGATTGCCCCCTTGTCCCCCCTCCCCCTCCCAACTTGCGACGCGGCTGCACAGTGCTTCACAACCTCAGGACGACGCACCTGTTTATTACGCATGTGAAAATTACGTTAAAAATAACTACCATAATGTTACGTTTCCAGGGCATTATAAACGCTTACCATAATCCAAAGTCAGTGAACCTTTTCTCGAGGTGGGGAAATTTTTAGTAAAGTAATCTGATTTCCCTCACACTTTTCTAAGAATACAATTGCAAAGAATGTTTTTAGCTTTTAGAGGGTAAATTACCATATCCGACGTAATTTTCCTGTATAAATTCTCAAATTCCAAGTTCATTCAACCAAATTGAGCTGCAGAAATTATACACGCCTGTCGACTAAAAGCTCCAAATCGCTTTGTGGTAAAAGATGAAAGTATTATTGTTATTATTATTATTCTTCTTCTTTTATTTCTGTAGGGTTTGCCAGGCCTAAACCTAGCTGATTATCAACGCTAGTTCTGCTGAGCCACTGGACCAGCAGAAGCGGCCCATTCACGATCAGATGTGACTGCATCCTCCTCAGCAAGGTAAACAATCGGAATCGGTATGGTGGATTGATTTGCTAGATCCCCTAGCGAAAATTGAACCTTGTGGTCACCCATCCATTCATAATGAGTTTTGGCTTTGCTTAACTTTAGTCATGATAGTCACTTTAGTCTGTCAGTTTAGGTGTTTCAATTCCTAATTTAAGTGAATACCTATCTTTTCATCTAACTGTAATGCTGCTACTAGTTATTACACATATATTATGCAATTAGTTTTTATTAATTTTATTTAAAATTTATTGACGTGCATTAAAAGTACTTAGCATTTTAAAAATTTAAACATTCAGCTACACAAGTATGACCCTATATAAAAATGACAATAAATACATTTACATAAAAATTATGTATCTGTACATATAATACGTGTATTTACATTATGTAAGGTATACATACATATGTCAAGCATACTGGCCTATCGCTCCGCCTCCATTGTGACGTAAGCACGCTCATGGGAAATACCACAGTTACGTAGCAGAAAAGAAAAATTTTTCGCTATTGAAAGTTTATTTTATAGGCTCCCTTCGGCCAGTCGTTATATGTTTTTAGACTATTGACACGTCCGCATGCTTGTTGAGTTGTTGGTAAAAAATAAAAACGCACGAACTATCAACCGTTCCTTCGTTTGTAGAAATCGTCATTTCTTTTCTACTATGACCGTCAAACTTTTTCTATGTAGAATCTACCGTAGAACGACAGGACATTTGGTGCACAGATTCTGCGTAACCTGTCCTCAGTAGCTTCCAGAATTAAAGTTGCGTGCGTAGTGAGTTTCTGGGTATTCACGTGCATATTTTTTTCTTTTTTCTAGCTGACAAATTGCTACTGCCAAGTTAACAGATCAAACCAATTAGCAAAGTAGCCGTGATCAACGGTTCAAAATCTGGAAATCTACTAACTTAATTTTGTTCCATCTTTGTACGTTTGTGGAATGAGTTACCAGATTATATCAAAAATTCTTCCTCTGTAAACATGCTCTCACGTCGCCTCAAGTCACGCTTCAATTTTGTTGAAACTCGTAAGTTTTATTCAAGATGAGGCTTGGATTCTCACAATTGAACAGCAATTTAAATCTTCATGGTTGTAAATGTAGTGATAGTAACTTAGTTTCAAAAACTTGTGCTTGCGGCTTCTATAGTAAAAGTATTGAACATCATTTACTTCACTGCCTATGGTACGTTGCTGCTAGACGTTGCATGTTGTTATCAATATCGAATGAGTTTCTCAATGAAGACCTTGGAAATTTTGAAAACTTCAATAATAATGTCAAAATGCACGTTTTATTTAATGGTTTCCAAGTCGATAATATCCCAATAAATTGTAGGGTATTTACTGCTGTACACAGTTATATTGGAGAAACTAAACGTTTTAAGTTAAGCTAAATACAATATGTTAAGTTGGTAATGTTATATTACTATTCATTCGCTTGCCTCATATTCATTAGATTGCGACTATTTTCATTTATTAATTAATAAGCTTGTTTAATTGTTACGTAGATTTTAATTCTTCACTTGTTCTTTCAAGTATTGTATTTGTATTACTTCTGAATTACCACTGTGGTGTCCAAAGGTTGTAAAATAAATATATTTAAACTAATTTTGTTCCAACGTTTGCGATTTTAGTCTTTACACGTCGCCGTCTGAGCCGTGGCTATGAAGCAACATATTTAGAAAATCAGTCAACTATGTACGCTACTTTAATTTCAGTTTTATCTTCAGAACTACTTCCGTCAACCATTGAGTGAAAATTCCACCGGCACATAGTCACTTTACGCATATAATTACAGATTAAAAAAAGAAATAAATTTGGGCTTCGGAGACAGGATGTTACATATCGCCCCTGTCTCAAGTAATTTCTTCCATTCAAAACTAAATGTCATCGAATGGCGCTATTGTCTAGAAGGAGAAACTTTTATGTTTTAAAAATCAAAAGGTCGAGTTCGGAGATCGGATCAACCTGTCGCTCCCGTCTCGCAAACGGGCGCATGCACAGTTACAGCTGGGTTCATCACAGTGTAGATCATAGCTTACCCTCTATTACCTATTCTGTGGTTCTCCAGTTCACAGCTGGCTGCACGATGCACCTTGTGACTTACAACAGTGAAGGGCTGATCGTTGAAAGGATAAGCCCTTGCTGAGGCAACATTTGCTTGACTGAAGAAGCAAGGATCTCTACTCCAACTCTCCCCAGTAAACTTAGTCTTACCAAAATGTATATATGAGCAATCAACTTTTAAAACAACAGCTTGTGGCGTCTTAGATGCGTTGTGCAACTTCAATAAAACACCTTGTGGTGTGTTAGTTGCAACGTCTAAGTTATTTGCCGCGTTGTTATCAGGTTACTACGAAACAGTCAAGGTAGAGTACCTATATATTTACTGCGTAAGTGGAGTTACGCGTCGTTTGACATGACCCTCCTGATCACTTTATTCCATGCTCACCTGTCACATGAGCAACCTCCCATTTCTCTGTATCTTTGATATCTAATGGTGTGTTGATAAGACCTTTTTGGATGAAATTGATGTAAGTCAGCAGCTGTCCTCCTTGCTGTTTCTTTTCTTTCTGCAGTTGCGCAAAACTATTCGAGTCTACTGTCCCAGAAATGAACTAGTAACTGACTCCCAGGAACCTGGGCCTCGCGGAGGCAGAACAGAATCACATTTAGCTTTAACAAAACTCTCCGTGTCAGAGTGAAGCTTCTCTTTTGAAACACATTTTATCTCAAGAAATCAGAAACCATCTTCAAGTCAATAAGTTTTTTCTTTATTTGTGTCATATCAATCGATTGTGGGGTTATGGGTGGCAGAGCTTTTAGCAACAAATACCGGCTTTACTTTTAAATTACTTAACCTTTGACCTTTCATGATTATCGTCAATCGCTGGAACTGTGAAAATGCTTATTGCTTTGATTGTTTTTAATTCCTATTTATGTTTCGAAAAACGGACAGAAAAGGTGGTCTAAATTAGTCTAAATATCTTGAAAAAACGATTCTATTCAGTAATTCACAGTCGGCGCTGCATTTTGGCTTCGCAAAGAACTTTGAAATGGTATTGATGCAGCCACTGCAAACAAATTTCTAATGACTGGAATAAGAAATATGCCATGACACACAGTAGAAATCACATTTTTGCAGTTCGCAGTGGTCCACCGTAGTCTGTCAGTGCGATTTTGCTTACTTCTCAAAGTTAAAAGGAAAGACCAAATCAGTCAGTATGTTGGGTTTATTTTACAGTTATCACTCAAACTTAGAAAAATATAACAAAAAAATTTGCAAAAGACTGTCTATAAAGCGTAAGCTTAAAATGTACTACCTCTGACTAAAAATTTCTAAGCGTGCCCCCAATCACTTGAAAATCATGACGTAAGTGGGAGACTTCATGACTTTTCGTAAGCGTGACGTGACTTTGACTCATTCAAACTTTTGCAGCTTTCCTAATATTCAAGCACAAATGTTACAAAATTAGCTAACTAAATTTTTTGTAAAACGTTATTGTACCTTTAACAAAGATTGACAGTGCGCTACTTTTCTTCAGGGCGTATGACGTCATTGGAAGAAGAATGGGCGTTCAAAATGGGTAGAGCCCAAGTATGAAGTGACCACGATTTTAAAGTTATTTTACTAGTTACACGAAGTGCTTGTTGCAGTTTTATTACTAAATTTTTCTAAGATTTTTCGCGAACACTGAAATAGGCCTAATCTTCTATACGGCTTGGCCTTTCCTTTAATCAATAAACAGAAAAGTCAGGATATGTGTTTATTACGGTTATACCATCAGGCAGGTGTGAGATTCACACTACTCAATGTAAATACTGTGAACAAAGAAACGTAATAGTATCTAAAAATAGGATTCTAAGATACGTCATATTGCTAAATTAGCATAATTTACAACTAATGCCACTTAACTTCGAATAAGTACCTCTCTCTTGTCTACTTATCCCTATAAATACGGTGTTTTACCTTGACTAAGTTAACGAACAGGACGTTGTGCTTGCGTCATCACGAGCAGGTGTGTAATAATCAGAATCAAGTCATCCTGAAACAGAGGTCTAGCTATTGCGTTACAGGAATAAATAGAATAGATAAATAGGATAATGCAAAGAATTATTATTTAGAAATATTAATAGTTATAATATAATTTCAGTTGATTCTGTTAAAAAACAAGAAAAGGGGTTCTTGAAGTAGGTTTCAGAAAAATCGCTTTAAAAATTATAATTATTACTTTAAAGCAGTTTTATGCATATATCGTACTCGTGTTAAAAGGAATTTTAGTTTGTTTTCATTTTAAATCTCCCACAGTACTGTTCCGACCGCGCCATTACGTGACGTAATATACGCACAAGGTAAATCAGAGGAAGAAAAGGAAATGTTAAATTATATCCCAAAAAACTTTCTATGCAAATCTTTATTACTTAGCATTTCGCTTACCTACTGAAAAGACTTACGTAACTAAAATAATAATTTAAAATGTTCGTGCCGATTGGTAAAAAGCTGGCTGACTCACTCTGCAGGGTGCACCACTCACTAACCAAAAACGTATTTTTAATCTTATTGACAAGATACAGAAATTTAAAATTTTACTTAGTTGTAACGTGTGTGCTACGAATGCTCTGATTATTTTTCCAAACTTCACGCAATGTTATCTAAACATGTTTCAAACAACCTACCATCAAATTGGCTGCGCCCTACAGTCGTCGTGGGAGTTTAAATATACAGGTTTTATACAGTGTTACTGGCGACGCAAGCCTGGATGTAAAATGGCAGTTTGTAAGTGGTACAAAATTTCAAGACGATTTTTTAAGATTTATGTAAGTGGAGGGTTTTCTTGTGCACTAAGCTTCTTGTAAACTACACTAGTATAACTGATTATAATTTTAATCCTAATTATTGAAATCACACAATAACTGCACATAAAATTCTCTTCAGTTAGAGTTCTGAAGTGGAAAACAAGCGTGTTCGTGAAGTCGTTATAATTTACATAATTTTTTAATGAATAATACTTAAGAATTTTACGTAAGAATCGATTGATTCGTGACATAAAGAATTTTATAGTACTTACATAATATCATATTGATTCTATTTACCCTGTAGTGCAATGGCTAGGGTTAATGTCGGACAATGTGTTTTGCGGTTTCCTAAAACCCATTAAATTACCTGGACGTTGTTTTTTCCTTTCATTGTTAATACTTTAGACTGTCATTTTCACTATTGTTTGGTAGTTCATCATTTGGCAAACCGTATGGTTGTGAACATACAAGCTCACTTAATGAGTACGCTTATTCCTAACTGTATTAACGTTTTTTAATTTGCTCATAAACAGACCTAACGCATTATTTACCGCATCCGTTTCAGAAATGGTTTATTTTCTAAGTTAGTTTTTCCCTGATACTTTCATGCCACACTTGTAAAACACCATATTTGTTTGTTTATTACACAAATAACCGAAGCAGTGTCCGACTTTACCCAAAAGCCTAGGCTAATCTCGGAGAATTGAACTTTTGGTTCCGACTTTCCGCCGGAATTAATTTTTTTAGATAAATAACATAGATTTTTGGTCATTTGAGCCAAAATGTAAAAATAATATGATTCTGATCGTTTTAGAAATATGGGGAGAAAACCGTTTATCGAAACGGTTGGTAAAATGTTGCAAATGTAAAAAACGCAAAGAATAAAAGAGGAAAACTTCAACGATTGAGCCATGATTGAAAGTAATCTGTTATCAAAGCATATTATTCACAAGTGAACAACACAGAGAAAAATGTCTGTGAGGAGGGTGGCGCTTGCTTATTCTATTCTATAATATTTCTCTCATCTCATCACTGATCAATCTCGATGTTTTAAACCATTTAAATGCCACAACCACTTTGTTAATTACGTTCGACGTTGCCCTATTAACTGTCCGACATTACCTGCAAGTGTCCGACATTACCCCATTTTTTGAAATGACGTAGCAAAGCATTTGTCGAGAACAAGAATAAATCTGGCATTCGCCGAGAACGGAGAATTTATTTTGGTTCCTAGATCTCGCTTATTTCGGGTTTAGCCCAGAAAGGTGGGAGAGTCCCTGTATCAAACTAAATGTTTTATCTAAAATTTGTTCTCGAAAGGTATTTAATTACTGTTTGATGTCCATTGCCTTGTCACCTATATATGCTTGTAAATGAAAGCAGTAAACAACTGAGTTAAAACATCACGATGTACTTATTTACATTATCACTTCATATATAACGACATAACATAACAACATAATAACTTCACAACATGACCTGTAACTGAAACAAAATAGTGTTAGTCAGTGTCACGAAGTTAACAATTCAATATATGAATATCCAGATATTGAGCATACCACGCAACATATAGAACATACAACACAAGGAGAAAAACATTGATGCTGTACATAGGATGAAGCGACTCAAACGTAGTAGGGACGTTTATATAAAAAATACAATACTAACAAAAGCACAATGATAACAAACGCACAATGATAACAAACGCACAATACTAACAAAAGCACAATAACACATAAAAAGCAACAATAGAAAGAATACATTTATAGGCTGCGAGTTCAAATTAAAGTTATTTGCTATCCTGTTTCTCTTCCCTTTTCTTACTGATGTCGTGTATAAAATTTATTACTAAGGTTCTCATCTTTACTTCATTTAGGCCATTAATAAACATAAACTGTTCACTTACCGGCATTTCTGCAAAACGAGGAAATATTTTTTAAATATTTTCAAATACAACTTTTCTCTCATTTTAATAAGCAGGACATGTGATTTCGTCTTCTACTTGATTCATCTCACATATTCTTTGGTGAGCAGGTATGTTTGTTTATGATACCTTCGCTCTCAATATCCAATTTGTGCGCACTAATCCTGAATCTTGTGTATATAGTATACGTTCGCTTGGAATATATCATCCTGGGATTCTTTATTCCCGACACACTTAGTGTCTTTATTGCGTGAAGAAAACTGGCTCCTATACGTGGAGAAAAACTAACTTTCCTTTAACTACAGTTAGTACATAATAAGTTAAGAGATAGCTTTGCCTCTTAACGTGGGGAAAAACCTACTTGGTCAACTTTCAAAGCCGTCGGGTTTTTCCCAACGAGGTATTTCCTGCCTCGGACTTTATACCAGGTCTATTCGTTAAACCATTACACGATTAATGACGCGATAAGACAGGTTTCCTGTATACATACTTGCACAATAAAACTACAGAAGTAATTATGTATTCCTTCTTTAAGTACTTCATACAATTATCTATACAGAGCAAATAGTAATTTTCGTACTTCGGAAATGAGTTTCCAACAGCATTTAATTGTCACAGCTTTTTACATTTTGTACACCTACCCCATTTTCTGTACTTCCTGATTTCTTAACAGCATAACTTTAGTTTACTGGGCAGTATTCGTAGAAGATTGCAACAATATGTATAGGACCTTGAAATAAGCTATTTTTGTTTCACATTACCCCATTTTAATAACATCTTACAATTTTCAATTCCTTACTGCTTGAAAACCATATAGGCGGAAAAACAGACGCACAGACGAACGGTCGGTCACGTGCACATATCTCATTCCTCGTTTAGGAAGCGCATTTTCGACTTTTTTGATTATCGATTATAGATTCGTTGGAATTTTCTGCGATTTTTGCTCATTTTTTTCCACTATCAAAATATAGTGTTCACAATTACAAAGTCCTACTTCTTCTACTGTTTATATTTTAAGAGAAAGTTTATGTGGGTAAAACTCTTCTACTGTTAGTTTAGTCACTCATTTCACATGATTTGCTTGTTAACTTGTCAAAACCAAACCCAGTCCAATTTTCGCTTTTGCAAACACGTGTAACATATTCCACAAACTCGTGGAATATGTTTGATTTTGAAAATTATGTTTATTTGTGATGTCATTACTAGTTGGGCTGGCCCACCGTTAATTAAGATTTTAATCTATTATGTAATTATTGGAACCGCATTATTAAGTGTGTTAAAATGTATACTTTTTACCGGACTTCCTTTATATCCCGGTTCCGCCATTATCATCAGCATCCGTAGACATAAAGTTAAATGATGGATACGGATTTGCAGTTTGCAAAGTTGGACAATTGGTTATTGGTCGTCTACTTGCGCAATATAATAGCGACACTTTGTTCCTTCTAACTTGGAGGTCGTTCCTGAACTCCGAAAAGTGAAATTTTTGTTACGAAAGGAAAATTGTCCTCATTCTCTTTTAGACTGAGGTAACAGCAACAGCAACTGCAACAGCAAAAGGAATGGCAACAGCAAAACAACAGTAACCGCAACAACAGTAACAGCAACAGTAACAACAACGGTAACAACAATAATAACAGCAAGAACAACAGTAAGAACAACAACAACAACAGCAATTGCAACCAGCGCTAACAATAGATTAGCACCAACACCCGAACCAGCAGAAAAATCACAAAATACGATACGAAAAAGAAGCATTCAGAAAATGGGTAAATAGGTAAACGTGCCTGAAGAACAACGACGAGAGCGGCGATGGCGACAGTAATATCAACATCAGCAGCAGAACAATGACAGCGACTACGAAAACAACAATAATGACAACATAACGACAACAACATAATCATTAGCATCTTCACTATCATTATCGTCATCGTCGTCGCTGCCATCATCATCGTAATCATCATCAACATCATCATTACTATCACCATCGTCATCACCATCATCATCGTCATTAACAACGGTAGCAGCAACAATGGTGCCAATGGTGCGACAGCAACAAGACCTAAAATCCCACAAAGAACGTAATTTGGAAAATTAAACGTGATGTAAGCATAAAATTAAAGAACTATTATAAAATCAGCTCGTGCAAATGGGTGTCGTGCTGATGCATAAAATTAAAAAACCTTTTAAAAATGGGTTCGTGGAAAACATTGGGAATTCGTGCAGAGATACTCGTGAATTCGTGCAGAGATACTTGTGAATTCGTGCAGAGATAATAAAATTTACAAATTTACAAGTTTTCAAATTCAGGACAAGTTGACAACACTATAAATTGCGACCGAACGACCAGTAACGACGAACGTTACTGAAGACACAGATATCTGAAGTTTGACAGAGGAAGGCGTAGAAACTTCATACAGCCAACAGGTAAGCTAGCTAGGTACACATTAACATTGACTGCAAGTTATTCTAAGTACACATATCAGTTGACGCAGAAAGAAGTTTAGACAATAATATTCATAATCATATTTGTTAGTGCCAAAATACATACAATACAAGCAAAAACAAGACATCATACAATTTCAATTTTGGAATATAGCGACACTGCAGGCAAACAAAACAATTACTCACAAAACAAAATTAATGTTATAAAATCGCTCCTGTTAGTTATTTTAGTTATTTAAATCAAGAGTTTAATGATTAGTATTTAAAATAAATTGTCACACATTTGGCCTCACTTTCAATGATATGATCACGGCATGGTATATTCATCATGTCTAGAAAACGCTTTTTCAATAAATGCCTTAAATACTTCTATATCATTACTTCTCATTAAGAATAAAAATTTATCAGCATCGCTCATAAGGAAAAATTCTGGTATAATTCCATTGATGTGATTATATAATTTTCCTCTAAGATCATTGTAATATGGGCATTTTATAACAAAGTGTAATTCGTCTTCGATTTCATTCCTTAAACAATATGTGCATGAATAATATTAGAAGGAAGGGCTCTACAAAACTGAAACCTACATCAGTTTTAGGCTGTGATAGCTACAAGTTTGTGGCATTAGCGGTTTTTAAGTTTTGGCTACAAATTTTTTGCATATTAAAAAAATAAATGGCTGAACAATGTCAGCTAATTGTCAGCTGAAAAACAACGGCATTGATGTATAAATCACTCAAAATATGGCAGCAAAACGATAAAGAAATCAATCAGTTTGTGACGTATTAGGTAAAAATGACACAGCTAAAAATACATATCATAATTATTTTAATTGCTTTCTTATTAGTGAAGTTATCTGTATCAAAGCAATACATGTACCATTTTCTCCTACTTTTTGATTTGTGCCGTTTTTTCTTGTGCCAGTTTTTCCAACTTTTCCATTTGTGCCATTTTTCCTATGTCATTTTTACTTACTTTTCCATTTGTGCCATTTTTCCTGTGCCATTTTTGCCTGTGCAGTTTTTACCTACATTTGTTTATGTCATGATCTTCACCATAGCATAGATAATTAGGCATTGAAAAAGATTTGTTACCAAGAAGAAGAGGGACTCAATCTTCTGGATTACAGTATCTGCAATTCTTTTAAAGAGAAAGAGTACAACGGCCACGCAGAGCTGTTTGATGCAAATGAACTAAAGAGAAGAGCTGTTGATAGGGTGGGATCAAAATTAATACCCCTTAAAGAATTGAAAAACTGTGTCAGCTATTGATGAAAACGCCTTAGCCAAATTTGCAATGAAAAGGATAAACGCATAGAGCATTTGCTTTTAATTGTAACAATAGTGATTAGGGACAAAAAATTTTCAGCATTTTCATTTCCGACATATTCACTTAAAACTTCTGTATTTTTGGATAAATTTATGGGAATGACTTAAGATTTTTTATGTCTATACTTAATGTCTGTAATATCAATGTGGCAATTTTCAAGCAATTCTATTGTTTTGATCTTATAATATCGTGATGAAAACTTCGGTACATTTTTTCTATACCACCCGGTGCATTTTTGCTAAAACCACAAATAATTCTTTTTGCCATTAAACTTTATAGAATCTGAACAATGAAATCGTCTGTGACTGCAATGTTGCTGGCTATGCTGGTCTGTACACTGTTTTCGCTAACCAGCGGTCAAGCTGTGGGTTTCAGAAGTGCTTCAAGAAGCAGCTCTGTGGGTAATAGAGTCTGCTGTGTGCGGTTGAGCGATCTACTTGGAAACAACGGACAACTGAAATCCCCCGACAAGATCATCAGTCCGTCAAAAACATGCATCGAACTGCAACCCTCACAAAAGTAAGTTCTTGCTAGATTACGCAAACGCGCAATGCGGTCCAAAAATTGTTCAGGTGCGACTTCGGTGTAGAATCAAAAATGACAGGGTGAGGCATAAGGGCGATCCTGCATGGGTGCCTTGTTATAGATTAATCCGCAAAAAGTAGTCTCATTAAAACAGCTAGCTAGTAGGCGGAGAATAATTACAAAAAGTGACGTCACAGTGGGTCATGGGTCACCACATTGTGGAATAACACTGTCTGTAGATTAAATACTCTATATCACTAGAGTAAAATTATATTCTTCGAAGCATACTTGTTTGTTCTAGACGAAAATTAAAACCTAAAAAATATAAAAGTATTGAAACTATCTCTTAGAAATTACCTTTTTGCTACAACTGTGAGGTTGTGAGGCCGACGAAGCCATCCCGCGACTTCAAACTGGTACAGAAAGAGGTACATCATTACGTATAGCCCCTCAAGTTGGTACAAAAAAAGATGTACGACATTGGGTAGAGCCCTCAAGTTCGTACAGAAAAAGAGGTACGTCTTTGCGTAGAGGCCCTCACCTTGGTACAGAAAGAGAGGTACGTATTTGCGTATGACCCCTCAAGTTGGCACAGAAAGAGAGGTACGCCACTGCGTGAAGCCCTCAAGTTGTTACAGAAAGACAGGAACGTCTTTGCGTAGAGCCCTCAAGTTGGTACAGAAAGAGAGGTACATCTTTGCGTATAGCTCCTCAAATTGATACAGAAAGAGAGATGCGTCTTTGCGTAGAGCATTTGTAGGTCGGTAAAACTCTTCTGCTGTTATTTTAGTCACTCATTTTACATGATTTGCTTGTTAATTAACAAACCCAGTCCAATCTTAAACTGTAGGTCAAAACAATTTACTTTTTAAAATATTGAAAGGAAACATACTATTTTTTCAAATACGACTTACGTGAAAGAATTATTACTCCACAAACATAATTTTGCATTCACGCCACTAGTTCTTCGCTGTCACATGCATTTCACCATTCGCTAGTTAGACGAGCACTAGGGCCTGCATTTTGGAAACGCATTGCACATTTAGCCATTTTAGCCGTAATTTCCAACCAAGCTTTGAAAAGCAGCTCTGAATAAGATGCATAAAATTATCATTACGATCTCTATCTATTAATTTTGCAGAGCAGCGATTGATTCATACGGAAATCGTCAACCGGCGAGTAGAGGAATAAATGACAATCGAGCTGCTCTAGTGCTGCCAGGCTGCCCGGCATGGAACTTCTTGTATAATATAAATCAGCCGATTTGTGCACTTTCTTGCAACGGTCACAACGTTGTCATTTTCCCTGGACAAAATCTCTTCGTAAGAAAATGTCAGACGTAAGTTCATATACCAATGATTGTATTTGTGAAATGTGAAATGCTTATACATTGCCAAAGCATCATTCTCTCCCTCCCTCTTTCTTCCCTCTTTCTCTCTCTCTCTCTCTTTCTCTCTCTCTCTCTCTCTCTCTCTCTTTCTCTCTCTGTCTCTCTCTCTCTCTCCCCTCTCGCTCTCTCTTGCTCTCTCTCTCTCTGTCTCTTTTTTCATTCATGCATTTTCTCTCTCTCGCTCCCTGTTCTCCCTCTCCATGTCCTTCTACTGCAGTTTGCAGCATAATTGTTGTCTAATTAGCAACAACGACGACGACGACAACAACAACGAAGACGACAGCAGCAGCAACGGTGATGACGATGACGACATTAACAGCAACTACACCAACAACAATAATAAAAATTATCCCTTATTGTTATAAAATCATTGTAAAGAAATTATACTATTTCAGTCCTGGTGCAAACTGTGTTTATACGAAGCATTGCCACGGTCAGTGCACTCAGTTCGTCGGAGAAATACTTCTGAATGGTTTCGATCTCTCCACAAATCAATTTGGTCAATATGGATTCAAATATCCCAGATTCTGCTACTGCAAAATCTGAACTTCTCAGCTGTTACCTAGCAACAATATCAAAAAGGAAAAACGGTTTATTCTTTATCACAATATTGAAGAAACAATGTCATCTTGAGATTTTAGATTAAAAAACACTAACGTTATGCAAAACATACTAACTTAAGGAGACACGTGTATTTTCGTTGTTTTGGAATAGGGTAAACGATAATGGCAGTCTAATAATGACAGTGTAATAACATATAAAAGTTAGTAGTAACAACACTATAGTATATAACATGGTATAGATAAATAAAGTTGATTAAAATTGCTCTCTGTAGCTTTTGTTTTTATTGTAAAAGACGGTGATTTCTCTAACGATTATCAATGCGAATTTAAATGCAATATAAACTCTGCATTTTCACTTAGCATTTGTTATTATAATCACCACATTGTATAAACAGAACATTGTATAAAACTAACTTTAAATTTGTTTAATAAACTTACTTCATTTGCTGTGCGCAATTCATTTACTTTGATATAAAATGTCGAGTTTGTGTTTTTTCACGTGAATATCATATTACAGAAGTGTATTTGTTTAATTTTACCATGGACACGGTGGTTAGTCAACCACTCGGCTCATGAGCACTTCACTAAAAACTGACTGGCCAACAGACTGACCACCAACAATCAACCAATAAATCAATTAACAGCAAACAAAACCTACCAGCTAATCAACCAACCGACTAACGAATCAACCAACCAACCAAATAAACCAACCACCTAGCAATCCTGCAGCCAGCTAAGCTACCCACCACCAATCAACTATCCAACCCACAATCAAACAATCAGCCAGCCTCAGCCGACTAACCAGTATACCAACCGATTGCAATAACAATAGTGAACATGTAATCTTCGTTACGTATTTGACCCACCATGAAGGCCACACGATTCAAGCAGTGGACCAAACCATTCCCCAAGGGGGGGGGGAGCCCGAAGTCGATGTGTGCTTTTCACAAAGCTTATTGTTTTTAATGTAATCAAAATTGCAAGAGTAAGTTTAATTTGTAATTGCAGTAATTTTGTTCTTAAAGGGGAACAGTTTCAGTTAACGCAATTAGTCGGACTTGGGTTTGTAACATTTTTAACTGTACTGCTGCAGAAGTTACAAACCCAATTCTCACTAATTGCGTTAACTGAAACTTGATTAAATGAAGATACAGAATAAGTGTTTAATATACTCGCAAATGCTCTGGTAAACAGAACTGGAAAAACATAATTAGTAATAATAGTATCAAGAAACTCAGCCGTGACTTGATGGGAAGAGTGATTTAATAAGTTCAAATTGTAGTCCCCTAACAAAAATAACTGCTTATTTTGTTTATTTATTATTGATAGTCTAGTAGTCAACTGTTCAGTAGGTAAATGTCTGTGGATTTTGCCCGGCTGGTCTGTAGATCACGCCGACTACTATGTTTTTGCCTTTAACTATATGAATATCAATAAAATTAAAGTACTTTCAAGGTCAGAATTGCTTGATGTTAAAGCGTTTCTCACTACATCACCGGTGTGTCTCATTTAATGAACAGCCCTACACGCCCGCGTTTTTATTGCATCAGCATAGAGCTGATAATTTCTTACTAGATGTCATCGATCACTTACCAATATTATTAATTATTGATTTAAACATAGCAATATGTCAAACTAATAATATCGAAAAAGTAAAATACAATAACCATGTAAAAAATAAATTAATAAGTGATACAGAATCAATTAACTGGGAGCAATTATGTAGTGTTTCAGATCCTGAAAAAGCTTACAATCTATTTTTAGACAAATTTAATGAAGCGTACTTTAAAAATATAAAAGCTACTGATGCTTCCAAGAAAAAGAAAACTAATATCATTAGCCAGTACATTCAGGCGCAAAAATGAAATGTACAATTCATTAAACAAAAAAAACCTCAGACGCATCTGAAACTGACTATAAACAATACCGCAATAAACTAAATAACATTATTAAAAGTGCTAAATCCACTTATTATCAAAATAAGTTAAATAATGTTAAAGCAAACATGGGGAATTATGAAGCAAATAATGCATTCTAGGAATTCATGTTAACTGCATTAAAGGAAGACAGGGTGATTTTTCGTATACTGCCCCATTTTCAAATCCGGTAACAAGTATAGATTTTAACACAATTAATACAGCAAAAGCGCTTCTGATAATTAGATAATAGACTAAAAACTTAATTAACGGCGGGCGAGCCCAACTATTGATGACGTCACAAACTAACATCATTTTCGACAACAAAAATATTCCACGCGTGTCGCACGTGTTTGCAAAAGCGAAAATTGAAGACAGCGCTACTGTAAGATATTCAGTGTGTTGTACTAAAACTAAGCAAGTTTTTTAAGTTAAAAATTCAAATTTTAAATTTACCGCTGTGCTCACGCATGAGCTATCGAACGTGTGCAGTTCGTCACAAACTAACACATCTGAACTCAGAGGTACAGCACCTGTTTTCGGGAAATGCGTTCCTGAAATGCAGGCGCTAGTGCCCGTCTAACTGACGAATGGCGAAATGCAACTAACAGCTAAGAACTAGAAGCGCTAACGCAAAATTGTTTTTGTTTTAACAATTCTTTCACAAAGTTATTTTGAAAAAATAGTAAAATTTCCTTTCAATATTTTAAAGAGTAGATTGTTTTGAGCTACAGTTTAAGACTGGGTCCAGTTTTGCTTTAAATCAATCCAAATCAAGGATTCCCACTAAACGTTCAGAACACGTTTGTTTCGATTATTTTACAATTCACTCTGTTTTGTATTTATTAGCCAAGTTCATTTTAATGTGGCATCCGATAATTTATGATTTTTTTCAAATTATTTTATGGCATGAAAGCTGTTTATGCTTACTGTTTTATATGCATTCATCATACATGTACACACGACTGGTGAGATTAAGTTCAATTTCTAATTTTAGTAATTCTATTCCTAATGTAAAAGCATTAAGAATACATTACAATAGCTAACAGTACTTTTAATCGTGTGCCTATTAAACTTATATATATAGTTTGTAATGTAAATGCTTGTAGCAGGACCGGAAATCAGCTAACTATCAAGAATAGGTTCCTGTAAAATCAGGCAATGAACTGACAAAATTAATGTCTCTTATCTACATTTTGATTGATTAAAACTGCGCAAAGGTAGTTTTGCTAACATTCACCCTAACATTTGAAAGGGGAGGAAAGGGAATTTTAAAGTACGTCCCTGTAAACTTTCCATGCGAAGTTTGAATAGTTTGAACAGAGTGAACAGAAGATGACGTATCTACTTTCTGAAGGAATTTTATGTAGGTTTTGCCTGTTACTCAATCAGCGTTTGATTAATTGTCCATTGTTTTTATATTTATAGTTATATATTTATTAATGCCAAAAATACACACAATACAAGAAAAACAAGACATACATACAATTTCAATTTTGAAATATAATAGCACTATATTTCAAGCAAAACAATTACTGATAAAACAAATATTATCAAATCTTCCTGTTAGTTATTTTAGTTATCTTAAATGAAAAGTCTAATGATCAGTGTTTAAAATAAATTGTCATTCATCTGGCCTCATTTTCAATTATATGATAATTACATAGTATTGATCATAGTATTTTCATCGTGTCTTAAAAACGCTTTTTCAGCATGATTAATAAATGCCTTAATTATTTCTAAATTATTATTTCCCATCAAGATTAAAGATTTCCCAGCAGCGCCCATAAGGAAAAATTCTAGTTTAGTTACATTGATGTGATTATATAATTTTCTAAGATCATTGTTATACGGACATTTTATAACAAAGTGTAATTCATCTTCGATTTCATTTCGATTCTCAGCTGGGATTTTTCTAGGTTTAACGTACCTCTCTCTTTCAATATACAAAGTATGAGAGCTGATTCTCAGTAATTTTCAGTAAATTTGTAAATTTTGTTATATAAGTTTTTGTTATTTTGTCATATAATCTGAGATATATCAATGTACTTATGATTGCAATGTTTCTCATCAAATAAAAATATTGTTTAAACTAATATGAAAATACACTATTAATCAAAAGAGAACTTTTATGCAATCACATTATTTTTTTATCATTACTTTTCTAAACCGAAGCTTATAGAGATAAAACAGCCATTTTGTGCTTTAATCATGAATATTTATGGCGTGCATTTATGGGTGCAAATTTTAGCTTTAATAGCTTCAAAACAGCTTGTAACAAATCCATATATGGCAAGTGCTTTTAAAGTTCCAAAAACAGACTGTTCTTATTGGATAACGAAGCGAATCTCTCATAGTGTTAAAATCGGATTTTGCGTATTTAAGTTTTGTACTTGAAAAGTCTTTTTAGAATATCTTTTTAAGTTATAGTCGATGAGATATGTAAGTGTCTTTTGTTTTATTCGTGTATCAATTGTCAGAAGACGTGCCTAATTTGCCCCGGGGAAGACGATGTTGACAACTTTCCTAAGCCAGTTTTAGGGAGATTGTCAACAGGCAGAGACATTCCCTATTGTTTCAACCAACCATTACAATAGCTTGTTTACCTCGTCTGGAGGTGCCCTTGCCGGACCTGCCCAGATGTTCCTACCCTCTACGTGATCGTCTGCACGTCAATTCTGCTAATCACGTGTTTAATTTCTTTTGTTCTACCATGCATATATAAACAACTGTGAGAGCATTTTTCCAAAGTTTTCAACATATCGTATGTCTATAAGCGAACGACGAGTTATAAAATCAGAAGTTGAAGAGTAAATCTTGTTACGATTTGACACTTTTAAAGAGTTTGTTGTGTTTGCTGCCATTGTGAAGTTCGGTAAGTTACAAGTTACTCTGTAAATTTTTCACTTAGAATTTTGTTAAAAAGCTGAATTTTCGTTGAATTTTAGTTTTATTAATTTAATTTACTTTAACAATTTATGTATATATACGTTTTGCTTCAATTTCCAATTTGTAATGTGGAGGGACCTCAAGACAAGTTTCAGGAAACAGCGCACTTATTGTTTGGTATCAAGTGTCATACAATCCCATTATAACTCGACATAACCATTGAAAACAAAGCGTAATTTTGTGATTTACATGTGACAAAATAATACGTTATGTTCATCACTGTTGATAATATAAATCGTAGGTCTAAACGAATGGCAGTAGTTATCGCATATTCCAACAGAATGTTAAATAGAAATATTAATAACATAATCTAATATTTTAGACTTTACGTAATCGGTTACGAATACAAAGATATATGCTAAGCTGCTGCTTCTATGGATGTTCAATTAATGATTTATCAAAGAATTATTTACTGAATTTCAAAAGCACTGAGACGAATCATAAGCTAGCCCAGAAATTCTCATTCCAGCGTGACATTATGTATTGCTGATACATATCCTCTATATTACTTTTCCATAAGCGAATTTTAAAACTCTATTCACACATAAATTTATCTGTTAATCGAGTTCTTTGCTCACTGGCTGTGTTAAATAACAATACTAGTATAAGAACGTATATGTATATTCTATGCAGAAACCGTATTAGAGCACTCTTGGACCACTATACTTATGGTTATAGACTTGTTGACATAATAGCGTGCATTCTGTTCTTGACTTTGCATGATGAATATGTAATTGAAATGATATTAATGAAATGTTGTATTCGCTACTGACAACATAAAGTTTATACCAATGTACATAAAACTACTTACCCTATTGTATTACATCTAATGTAGCATTATGTGTGAATAAAGATGATTATATTAACTTGTGTATATATATGCTGTGTGCTGTGGTCATATTTATCTAGTTTTTTATTGCTGTTGTAGATTCGACTTCTAGAAAACTTTTTGCAAGAACGATTTAACTTACTGCAGAAAGACCGTTTCCTGCAGGACTAACTACTACGAAGTTACTCTAAATTACATGAGACACCCGCATCAAGAGTAATAGTTTTAATAATTTTTTCTATTAAACTTTACAGAATTTACATAATGAAGTGGTCACTGACAGCCCTGTTGCTGGTCATATTGGTCAGCCTGGCGGTCACGTTGGTTGATTGCTCAGTGGGTAGTAGAGTTTGCTGCGTGCCCATAGAGGATTTGATTAGCGCAGACGGGCAACTGACAACGCCCGATAGGATCCCAAACTGCTGCGGATCATATGATTGTAGGAGCTTGGATCGTTCACAAACGTAAGTTAATAAGAACTGAACAAAATTACTAATTCCCGTTCACATGAGGCGATCACCGATCAGTGTAAACTCGGTTTCATCTTAGACCAGAATCAATTCTATTTATACAAATTAAATGAAGCAAAACAGTTATTATTATTAGTAGTAATCTTTTATTCGAGTGAAATTTTTATACAGCAATATAGTGTTAGTACATATTAATACAACAAAAAACAATTTTTGCTATTAACTAAAAAACAAGAAATGATGAAATCCATTTGCATATCGCCATCATGCTTCATGTAGTTGCTTACACATTCATAAACTGTTTTTCTTGCGTCTCACATAAAATTTAAGCAAAGAGTACAACCATACTTTATTCTTAAATCAACATCTGAGTCATTCATAAAATATAACATTTTTGGCATAACAAGCGAGTCGGTATTGTGAATCTTCTTAAAAATCCCAATTTACGATTATCAAAAAATTTGCTGGCATGGTACGACAATAATACATAAGTAGTTTTACATTTCGTTTTGTTTAGTGGAATGTTTTTTATACGCACAGTTCCAATTTATTCTAATTACATTCGCATCTATAGTGGAAATGCCATCAATTTCACACCTGTACAACAAAATAGCAAGACAGTAAAAACTAATTAGTGCTTTGCTACTATTGGTTTGAGTTCGGCCCCATTGCCTACAATATATTATTTAAACAACCGAAATATTTACGCTTCAGTCTCGTAATGTCAACTGCAAAGTCTTTGTCAGTTTTAATATCACATCCTAAATAATTTACACCATTTTTCCACTTCAATGCCATGCTGCAAAACAAAATGCTCCCATGTCCTGGCGAGCTTCTTCCGAACTATATCAACATCGTCTTCTTCGGATTAAAAGTCATACCCCAATATTTACAATATATTTCGCATAATTATCTTTAGCCTTTCTCTAAGAAGCCTACAAATGTTTCTCTAAAATAATATCCATACCCTGCTTTACGTAATTGTTTTATAAGATCGTCAATGTATATACAATAGAGAACTGGAGACAGTACTCCACCATGTCTTACTCCGGATTTAATACAAAATTCATCGCTCTTTACAGTCTCCTATTTCACATATGCATATAATTTGTTGCTACGTTATTAGACGTATGTTAATATGTTCTAAGCACAATGAAATGTGTCTATAGATTATGGGTTGCCACATAACGTAATTCAAAGTACATCAGGTTCTATTAGCTCCACAATAATTTTAATAGATGGTAACACTGGTCCTGTAAACAATACTGTTAGACCCAGTATAGCGACATCTATCTTCCGAGAAAAGAGGCATTATAAGCTGTTTCAAATTTAAAATCGGTGTTTTTTCTGAGACCAGCTGTAATGGCAAATTTCGAAATGTCCAATGTTACTGTTACGTCTGAATGGGGTTTTCCAAAAAATCTTTAATATCACGTATTCACCGATTAATTTTGCAGATCGACGATTGATACATTCATACAACAGCGCGGAGAGGAAGAGGCAGAAGCAACTGATGAGGATGGAGAAAGAGGATGGCCAAGTTGTCGCTCGTTCAAGCGGCTGTTTCGAATTCGTTTTCCAATTTGTTTGCCATCTTCAAATGGGCAATACGTCATCGTATTCCCGAGACAATGGCTTTACCTAAGAATATGCAGAAAGTAAGTTTATTTAAAATTGTATACTCCCACGTATTGTTGTACAGTTTGTAATGTAAATGCTTGTAGCAGGACCGGAAATCGGCTAACTATCAAGAAGAGGTTCTTGTAAAGTCAGGCAATGAACTGACAAAATTAATGTCTCTTATCTACATTTTGATTGATTAAAACTGCGCAAAGGTAGTTTTGCTAACAGTCACCCTAACATTTGAAGGGGGAGAAAAGGGAATTTTAAAGTACGTCCCTGAAAACTTTCCATGCGAAGTTATATTAAGTAGCATTAGGCTTAGCTATTTGAATGACTTTGCATAAATGGAAAAGAAAATTCTTAGTAATTTAAAATGTTTGTGCCACATTTTGAAATGTCACTGACTCACCTTTCCAGTGTGTACCACAGGCTCGCCAAAAAACGTATTTTAATATTTTTAGTATATACAGTATACAGTAATTTATTCTTTTCTTTAAATTATTTATTGTTAGCGAAGAGTGTTCTATGAATACTGTGAGTATTTTTGTCAAACTTTACACAATGTTATCTAAACTTGTTTCAAACGAGATACCGTCACAATGACTGCTCCTAACGGTCACCGCGGGAATTTAAATTTCACGTTTTATACAGCGTTGCTGCTAATGCAAGCCCTGTGCGCAATAAGAACAGTGTGTAAGTGGTGCAAAATTTCAAGATGATTTTTTAGCTTTATAAGTAAAGGGTTTTCTTGTGATTTAAGTTTGTAAGAAATTATAGACCTAGCAATTTAAATGTTCCTCTTGCCCAATTATAAATTGTCTGTAAGTCTTAAATTTCATAAAGCTCAATTTTTTCCTCCTTAAATTTAGCAATAAAGAAATAAACTTCAGTTTAAATTATAATGGTTGTTACTACAGTTATTCTATTGTACCATTCCAGCTTGGGTGCAAAGTGTTTTTCTGCTGGGCAACATGGTTTCTGTGAACAACTATTTAGACAGAAACGGTTATATGGTTACAACTTGACAACAAAAAAAGTTGGTTACTATAAGTTCAAATATCCCTCGTATTGCCATTGCCAGATCTAGATTTCTATATACCAGCCAACCAACCACAGTTAGAAGACTGATTGATTAACGTCTTATCTGTTTCGTCGTAGATTTCAATTAAAGGAAAACCGGACGATTAATCTCATTTTAATTTACTGTCCAAAATATACACTTTCTTGCCTATGAAATTTAACAATTGTTTCTAATAATTGAATAATTATCTTGGAAAGTTAGTTAACGGCAACGGAACAGCTAACGCTTACGTCACAAACTCACCACAGTTTGTGTTATGGTAGGCATCCTCCCCGCGTCAAGCACGTTTGCGTGAGCAAACGCTGTTATAAGACGCTGATGTGATGTCACGAAAAAATGAGTTCTACCTCACACTGACGTCACAGGCGAACACTGCAGTTGACCATACTTATCACGGTACCACACCTGTTTGTTGTTCTCGCAAATGTAAGAAAACGGCGCCATTGCTAGTCTTAGTCGATGTGTGCTGACTACACGTAGCTTTGAAAGTTTAACAAATTTAGCTATCCGCTATAATTATTATTTAATCTGAGCTTTGATTTAAAAAGCTGTTGTAGTTTTCAATATTTTAGGGTACACTTTATTTTGAACTAATGTCTACACAATCGTCCGGTTTTCCTTTAATAGTACGTATAATTGGATGGAAGTTGATATATTAATAATATATTTAATAACAGAAGATAAAAGAGTTCCTAGATGATACCAGTCCCTCAAAGTTGGCCAGTAGAAATGTCTAAATAGTAAAAATTGCATTAAAGCTTTGAATTAAAACTTATTCGAAGGTAGATTATTTTGCAATTACTAGTTTAGAGCTAATTAGGGCTAACGACAATTAGATCTAATTAGAAAATTAAGAAATTAATAGTATTTATAGACATGGGACGTTTAATTATGCATGATTTTGTAGTTTTGACGAGGTAAATGTTAATCAGTGTCTAAGAAATGGTACTCAACAACGTCATAGATATTATAGACAGAAAGTTAAAATTATAGATACTAAGTTAACAATGCTCTTAGTAGGTTTTTGCTGTACTTGTAGAATGAAAGCCTTGATTTAAATTACTAGTCTCTTATTATTTATTTTACTAAATTCTAAAATATTGTATAAAGTTAAGTATAAATTTTCTTCGTCAAATTAATGTATTACGTAACATAGTGTATTTACTTATGTTTAAAAATGTCGTCCCAGTGTCTTTCAATTTTTATTTCCTATTTACTGAGTTTTATTATTTGAATTAAATTGTTTACTGAATAATTTTTTTATTAAATAAGCTTTTCTGAATGAAAAATCGACCGAAGTATTTTGCATCTTTATGAACACTTTTCTTCGCCATTATCAAGTTTCATAAATGTTCCCGCTGAAACCACCAAAAACTATTATAAGAATTACTCATTTACCTGTGCCTCCTGTGATCACTGTCACGAGCTCTCATCATCGTGACGCAGCGTCCTTCCTTCCTCCCGGAAACATCGTCAGCTCAGTAATGTTCCTTGCACGTGGTGCTCAAGACACAGTAATAGCATGTCCTCATGTTACCTGTGTACGTGTGCTTGTCTAACATCATTAATTAACAAAGCCATTTTTGGCATTTTTCTGAAACAGAGCTACAGAGCTATACTTGTACGTCTTTACTGCTGCATTGAGCTTGGTAATAAGCAGAAAATGATTCACGTGTCGTCATGCTGTGAGCTTACATTAAATCAAACTGTAAAAATAACATATCAGAATAGGGCATACATAGGCATCCACATTTCCTGCCTTATTAGAGGTACTGGAAGTCGTAAAAGTAGCGAGGCAGAGAGAGAAAAGAAGAAGAAAAGAGCCAAGGAGAATGAGCGAAAAACGCCAGAGAGAGAGAGAGAGAAGAAAAAGAAGAAGAAGAAAAGAGCCAAGGAGAATGTGAGAAAAACGCCAGAGAGAGAGAGAGAGAGAGAGAGAGAGAGAGAGAGAGAGAGAGAAAAGAAAGACAAAAGATAATATTGAATGAAATCGTTTACCTTCTGCAAATCATAAAAGCGATGAAGAGAGTGCCATGACCTGTAGACTTTTCAGCCTTGCTGACCTACTGCTTTCCTGTTTTAATTGCTGGCATAAATTACGTATAATGTAACTGACGTCACGTTTAAGACATCTAGCTTTAGAACAATTATTACAAGCTTTAGAAACAATTCGACAAACGCTAAAATTGACAAGACATATATTTATTCACAAACATAATCATATCGTGCGAACTAGATATGTTTATAACTGTAGTACACTCAAGTGCTCTTACAAGATTATAACTGCCTTATGGCGCGCTCAGACGTAGAGACTTCTCTCGCAACTTGTTGCACAACTCAGCGAGAGTTGCTGAGACTTAACTTCCACAATATGTTGCGAGACAAGTTGCCAAGACGTTCACACGTGTAACTTTACTCTCATAGAGAAGTTGCGCAACAAGTTGCGAGAGACCTCTCTACGTGTGAACACGTCATTATATTCCAAGTTGTTATGTTTAAACGGAACGTAATAGATAACAGTTCTTAATTTGAGACTGAATTGTGCGACTACACTTGTCAAAGTCTGGAAATCGTACGTCACAAGTCCACAGTTAATTATAATCATGGTCACCAACAGTATCAAAAACTTATAAAATACGGTCGTCGTCAACGTTGTCGCTAAAAGTATCATCAAAAAGATGACGTAGTATCAAAGTTGCCATTAAAAATTGTAAAAATATCACTGCAACGCTCAATTATTTATAAAATGGTAGCAGATTAGAATAGTACACAATAATTTTAAAAAAAGCCGCACGTTAAAAATTCTTAGTACATGCAAATACATTGTACTAACACAATTTTGTCAATTACACCTGACAAATATTAGGCGCTAAAGTTTTAATAAAATGATTTAACTGAATACGAAATGTAAACTACCAAACGTCTCAAATGAAAGCCATTCACCATCAGTCATTTGCAAGGAAGGGTGTTCTAAAGCACTGAAAAGTAACAAGTTAATAAACACCAGATTTATTAAACTAAGGTTATTACGCACTGCAAGGCATTTTAAAGCAATCTACGACATCAGGGTGATCATTTCCCTTTTATTTTTTACGTAAGCAGATTTTCAGTAACAGGTTTTCAAGATTTAGAACTTTTTTTACAACCGACTGGGGAAAAATACAGCTCATTCAAAACGTTTATGTGTTTGTATTCTGCACTTAGTTTGTTCAATATGGTACTATTTATTAGAAATTTTAGAAATTTATCATTAATGTTTTGGATTATTGTTTAACGAAGAACACAATATTGCAATTCAAACAACAACAATAATAATAATCACATGAACATTAATATACCATAATAGTATTATTATACTGCAATAATAATATATATATATAATCAAACACAAATTAGTGACATTTCTTGCTCAGTGGTGAGTTATACTGATGGAGATGTGAAAACTTCTAGCCACATCAACAATTCAACAAAACAGAGAACAAACAGTCGCCAAAAGCAGAAAAACTTTTTGCTAATTACTCTTATACTCATTTACTCATTCAGCGTGGCTTCATCAAACTTCATTGCCGTAATAATTATCATTTGAAATTCTTTACCCCATCACCATGCACTCACCATTACAATCCCATTTGCGTCATTTTCATCATCACCTCATATCATCAACAGACTGAAGAGATTATCACTTTCATACTCATCATCATAATTACCGACGTTGCCTTGACGACATCCACTTTGCACGCCCCAGCATCCAAATTTGAATAGATAAGCGTAAAACTGAAAAAATCAAAATAAGCGAATTTCGATGAAAAAGTGTGAGAAGTTCGTTTTAAGTAAAAAACTGAGATGATCAAGACTCGGGGTAGATATTCCTGTGTTTGTTGATAAAGCTGCCCTAATGTTAGAAGAAAGACACAACAATGCACAAACAAATGAAAATAATAAGCCTTTTCACAGTTTCTTTGTGCGCACGCGCAGCTGCCATATGTCAAATATTAAGTATACCAAAGTAACGGGTCTTAACTACAACCGTCACGTTATGTGAGTGTAAAGAAAAGCCGTCTGTCGCATCACTACAAAAACGTCAGTAGTCTTACAAGGACTTTACTTAATTAATTATTAGAGTGATTTGCTAGCAGGATCTTGCTTGGGAAGAAGAAAAAATGAATTAGGTAAGGTTCTAGCTAGTTGTTAAACTGTTACTATTACGCAAGGCGTTGTCAAGTGTACACAAATGCGGCGTCTGGTACATGTGAGCTTTGACCTTTTTGCGATCATCATCAATCACTGGAATTGCGAAAAGGCTTATTAAACCTGCTTTTTGATCAGAAATGGCAGCAGAACATGTTTTGCAAGTAACTTTCTTCATCGGACCAACATCCGTATATGATGATGCCTTTTCATATTGAGATTTGCATTGTTCACACGAAGAACACGCGAAGCGAAGTTTGTCAGAATCATCAAATATCTTGTCGTGGCGAGAAAATCAACTGAATAAATGTCTCAGGACAAACACACATCCTTGCATAATCCTCTATACAAGTCAGTTAACTGAAGCATTTTTAATTTCAAACCAAGCCAGAGGGCGCTACCAACCAGAATGAATGAGTTTGTCATTAATTTTTGTAGAACAGAAGTGTCACGGCAATTCACTGCAAATTTTGGTCCAAGGCTTTGGAATGGCATGATGAACTAAAAACTATTCAGCCAATTCAGAAATTTAAGAAGAAATATAAAGCGATGATTTTCAATAAATACAATACTTCTTAATATCATACACTTACTGTCATACCACAATCTGAGTACAAATTATGCAAAAAATGCATAATTGATTACTTTTTCGAGCTGATGTAAACATGACACAATCTACTGTCATATTCCGCTAACACAATCTTCCTCCGGTCCTGTGTGATCGAACCTTTCTTCCTGTTCTTTTTTGTTCACGTATCTATTCCTTTTTGATCTGGTTCACATGACAGTGGGCTAATACAAGCCTTTGCTTCTCTAACCCACTGCAGTACATTTATACTTTTACGGTAATGATAATCTATGAAAGATGACATTACAATATGATGTAACAATATTGATAGTTTGTCGCCATGTATTGATTGTCACTATTGTACTGAATGTGGTAATAACAAAACTTCAAACTTCAAAATCAAAGCTTACCTGTCCATGGGAAAATACATTATACCTATATCTTCTTGGCGAGACCTCTAAAACACTGCAGAAGATTTATGGACGCTGGAGTCTGCACACCATCATCAACATCATCGTTTCTGATTATCCTCTCTACAACACCTCTCCTAACCACTCAAAACATGATCAAAGTTAGTTTCTAAAACTTTGCTAATAAGTGGACACAAGTTGTACCATAATAAGACATTGAAATGTTTAATTAACATAAACATTAACGATTATTAGCACGTCTAAACTAGCTAATGGTTGATTGCCTGACAAAAATGCCTTGTTAATTGGTGCATATCAGTCCCCTAAAGAAATAATTTTTACTGATTTTTTTAAACTCGATTTTTGTCAAACTTCATGAAGTTGGCGCCTCTATTCGAGGCGTTACAGCTAGAATGGATTAATATTACGAAATCTGATGCCACTTTGAGAACCGAACCCACTTCTTTCGCAATACAATATACGCAGTGATCACCTTTCTCAGTTGCAACAAAACTGCGATGTAATTAAATGTAACGCCCTTTTAATGCTTGGAAGAATTTTCTTAAGGTTTAGTTTACTTCAATAGTTTCAGTCTGATGACCTTCATCAGTTTATTTGTTTATTCTGATTGCATCAATCAGTGAATATTGATTTTTTTCTGCCTGAGCAAATCTCTCTTCACAAATTCACAACTCTCTAGCAGCCAGGATAAACATACAAATGGACGAAGGTCATGACACCGAAAGCTTCCAGGAGTATGAACCAATGGACAATTCTTGCATTATCTTTCAAATAGCAACGCTTTAAAATGCCCGCTATCAACTATTTTCAGAAACGTCTAGTATTTTAGATGATAAATTGTGCAAAAATGACTTGAAATGAATCTTCCTGAGAAGGCAATAGTTGTAGAGAAATATTAAAATAAGATTTGGAATGGGTGTGCAACATCAGTTAAATTTAATTAGATAATTTAGCTTCTTATGAGAACAACAACCATCAGCCAAGTGTAGACAAGCTATTGACAAAGCAAGAATATTAAAAAAAAACTTAGTGCAATAAGCGTCTACTGACATTTGCAATAATACTAAGGCCCCTTTCACAGTGAGGCCGCAAGGAAAAATGACGCACTGAATTGCTGTCAGAAAATTCTATGAAAGTCTGATTTTTCTCGAAAGATAATTCATTTCAGAGTGAAACCGCGCGCCCAGTTAGCTGCAGCTACTTTGCGAGTTTTATACTGTATAACCATGTCCAAATTAAGTTACACTTGCCGTATTTCTCATATACAAAGTACAATTAATAAGTGTTAGTCAATGGAATGCTGACTTGTTTGTTTTTTAGTAAAGTTCTCCTAAGCACTTTAAAATCTGAAAATATACATATGTAAAATAAATGTATGTATGAATTATTTTTCTTTTTCACGAATATAGCCATCGATGTTCCATTAATAAAACACAAAATCATTAGTCTGTTAAAAGAGAAACTAATCCTATAATTTTTTATTGAAATGTCTTAATTTTTGTTCATTAAATAAGAAAGAAGTAATTGATAGCTAAACTTAACTTTACGAGGATTCCTCACGAAAATGGACCACGTAGTATTTCTACCATGCGTTAAAATCCCTCACGAGGAGGACGCATAGCTTCTAGCTGGCAGCACAATTCCTCACGAGGAATTGCATGAGAAATTTTGCCGCTTGTCCTCACTGTGAAATTTGCTTAAATCTACGTAAGTAACACGTTATTTTGTTAATGACAGTGAAATAGCTTAAATCATTTAAATGAGTTTGTGAGGGTTAATCTTACTCATTTCATTAATGTGAATCTGTTGGAAGGAAAATACGTTCAAAGTGATAAGGAAACACTTCATTATTGTTGATGTCGAGGCTTACCTCACAAAGCCAGACAAAAAGGACAAATAACATTAGACTAGTACATCTAAAATTATTTATACATACATTGATTTGATTTTACCAGCAAAACTGGCTCATTGTGTATCCTGAACCGACTTGTATTCTCTATATTATGAATACAAAAGGCGTTCTGAAAGTTTTATAGTGAGTGAGTTAAGCAGTGCGGGCTTTGTGAGGTATTCTGGACCACTTATGAAATAAAAACTAAAGGGTACAGCTTGAAATGTCAAGGCTGAGTTAAATGACTGTAAGTAGCTGTGTATTAACTATTAGATAATTATTACTATAAGTAGTTAACTAATTTAACACAATAATGTATCTTAGTGTGCGTGAGTGAATGCACAGTTTACCCTAAAGAGAAAGTTACGTTGGTGGGTGTTCTCCTTTCCTTCCTCCTCATTACCACAGGCGGGTTCTTTGGAACGGTTCTAGGAGGACAGTCATTAAATCCCGAATCTTTGGAATGGTCCATGTCATCAGCTGTATGGTGGAGGCGATCAAACTGAACGTCCAGGCAGTCTTGCGATGACGTCCTGTCACTGCTGATGTTACTGTCGCTGCACGAGGAGAGTGACAGCATTGAATCGCCACCTATTCCAAGGCTGCTGCCTTTACTGGTGTTGGGCAACAACAACCCGTCTTTTTCCTGCGCGTAATTCTTGTCTTCTGTTGAGGCTTCTTGGGTTTTCTGTTTCTTGGCTCTCGTGCCGTTAATGTTGTCCTTGAATTGAGCGCTAGTAGCATAGACGTCGCACAACTGAGATCTGCAGAAAGGAGTAAAGAGATAGATGCATTCATTCAGATGAAATACGGAACTTTTATTCGACGCCTGCTCTCGATCATCATGCGCGCCGTCACCTTGAATGGAAATTTTTAACTTCGTTTCAATGCATTTCGTGCCAAATTTCTTGGAGACCGTCACAAATGATTTCAGCCAGTAGGAGACGCCACCTTCGTCGCCCGGAGCGGTAAAAGACAGGGCGATGTTTTTCGGTATCCGATACTGGAAAAAGAAAATGTGACCGCCAGGAGTCAGCAGGGTAGCCTTTAATTGTCTTTTGTCAATCACAAGGATGGAGTCCTGGAATTTGTAAAAAGTGCTGCTGTATCGTTTCCCGTTCTGCTGGGTTACGGCAAACGTTCCCACCCCATTTACCGTCACCTCCAGACACTTTGAACTGACGGGTTTACCCAGAACGAGGCACACTCCCCCTTTTAAGAGTTCGCCTGGAGAAAAACTTGATTTTTCCAGTAATATTTTGAAGTCACTCAATGCCTTCATTACAAAGTCATTTTGATACAGAAACAAGTGCAATTCTCGTCTACGCTGTTCAAGTACCGCTTATTAAACGACTTTTTATCATCCAAGTTAAAATACGAAAAGTCGTGTGTAACATCATTGCTATGCAGTAATTTAAAATGTACGAAAAGTAGGGTGTAACATACAATACTGCATATAAACGCTCTCTCATGTTCATCTGTTCAATCCAGACTGATATTCAGAATTATATAACATTAATTGATGCTCAGCGCAGCCAGAATCGTGCAGGCTTGTGACGTCACAATCGGTTTGCACCTGGATAGCCTTATCCGCTGACGTCAGTGCGCTAAGACAAAACACAGTGATAATCTGTCTAATAATTAAGATTAGTTACTGCAGCTGCATTAAATACTAATTAGCAGTAGCAGGAGCAGCTCTAGGTGGAGACCAGTCTTGAAGGAAAAGCCAGTCTTTCAACGTTCGCGAAAAATGTTAGAAGAATTTAGTAATAAAAGTGCAATAAGCGCCTAGTGTAATTAGTAAGATCACTTTTAAGTCGCGATCACTTCATGCTGGGGCTGAATTAATTTGACTTGAAGAAAAGAAACACACTGTCAATCATAGCCAAAAGTATAAGTTTTTTTTACAAAAAAATTAAATAGCTAATTTTGCAATATTTTTACGAGAACATTAGGTAAGCTGTAGAAGTTTGAATTAGTCTAAGCAGTGCACGCTTACGGAAAGCTTACGAAAATTCACGATGTCTCCCAGTTATCATGATTTTCAAACGAAAGGCGGCAACCATCACGCCTAAATATTTTTATTCAGAGGTAGTATATTTTAAATTTATGCTTTATAGGCAGTTTTTTGCAAATTTCTTTGTTATATTTTTCCAACTGTGAGTGGTAATAATAAAATTAACTCGACATACTGTGTGACTTGTTCTTTCCTTTAAGCTTGATTATCTGTTATTGAATGTACAACTTAGTTTAAATATCAAATTTAAGCTCTTGTAGCTCTAATGTTCGCAAAGTGGGAGCAATCTTTGACTCATATTTAAACCGGACTGAGCATATAAACTCTGTCTCTAACAAATGCACGAAAATATTTGTTAGTATTAATAATATTAAAAATTCTATTCTACAATAATAGCAATTGTATTATAATTGCTATTGTTAAGTCACCACATAGACTTGTCAGCTCTTGCTTCTTTGTGAAATTGAACGAATTATTACATAATTAGTTTCTAAAATTTATTTAGCTTTTAATTTACTAATTCTGTATATATATATAATCTTGTAGATTTTTTATTTTATTTTATTTTATTTTAATTTAGCACTGTATTTGTATTTTATATGGTCTAGTTACTGAAATGAAAATTAAATTTAATTGAATTTTGTGATGCGAATTATAAATTGTCTTGTATTTTCACATGTGTTCAACTGTTTGCCTGTATTTAGTAATGATGCGAATATTCACTTAAACAAAATTCAAAAGAGTTACCAGTTTTGCTAGCTAGGGTCATATCGAAGCGGGGAAAATATGACCACACATCTAACGATGATCGCACCACACATTATCAATCTGAAACTTTTATTTGTTAAAAAAATCAGCTATATCTGCTGATGTTTGTTTGCTCCACAATTATTAATCACTAAACAACCATCGTACATCTATAATCACCTAAATTTTAATCGCAATATGATTTTTGGACCACTAGACAATCAAGATGTAATAAAATTACAAATTTTGAAACATTTAAACAGTTACATACAGAACAACTTATAAACAGTCGTCGGTTACATTGTATAGAATTTTCTTTTTATTTCTGATCAAACTTTTAAACATGCTTTTATCTGATATTTTTTACCGTACTTCTTTATTTTTTATATTCATTATTTAATATTTTTTTTACTTCTCATCACTGTTGTAAACTGTGCAAAGAAAAAATTCAATGATAAGGACTGTATAATTAATATAAAAATAAATATTATAATTATTACTATTATTATTATTATTATTATTATTATTATTATTATTATTATTATTATTATTATTATTATTATTATTATTATTATTATTATTATTATTATTATTATTATTATTATTATTATTATTATTATTATTATTATTATTATTATTAATAGTAGTAGTAGTAGTAGTAGTAGTAGTAGTAGTAGTAGTAGTAGTAGTAGTAGTAAGTAGTAGTAGTAGCAGTAGTAGTAGTAGTAGTAGTAGTAGCAGTAGTAGCAGTATCAGCGGTAGTAGCTAATTTACTGATTAAATAAATTTTAGACAATGTCTGGGAGTCAGAGTTTTAGAGTTATAAACCCCGGCCCGCTACGAACCGCCCCTTCATCGCCTTTCCGGGATCTATGACGTGGCTTCACATTCAACGCGTCTCAAGTAGATTGTTTACGCTTAGCGAAGCCATACAAACATGCTATGCGGAAGTAACTTTGTTTGTCTAGGAAAGTGGAAACAGTATCGCCTCTCGGGAAAGCGTAAACACTGGAGTTAAACCGGAAACATAATACGACCACGCTCGGTAAAATATTCATTTACAACGCCTTGCAAAAGCAAGACCATTGTATCTGTATCTATAACTTGACTTTGCTTTCACACAAAAATATAGAAAGCCCCTAGTCTAGAATGCCCCTGTCTTCCAAGTACAACAACTGCACGGTACTTTGCTGGTAAAATGTCTTCCAGTAACTTATTCTCTAAGAACAGCTGCAGTGGTAAAAAGTAAAACGGTTAATGGAATTTCTTAATGACTTGTGATGCTACAAAAAGCAGAATTGAGCAGTTTCAACGCGAAACTTGAGAAACGTTTATGAAAGTTTTTCCCTGTAAGTGCAGTTTGTTTAAATGTTCACTTTAGGGTCGTCACTTTGCATAATTCTTTGTATAGTTTTAGTGTTCTTGTACAATTTTTGTACAGTGGTAGTAGTAGTAGTGGTGGTGGTGGTGGTGGTGGTGGTACTCGTCGTCATCATGGTGGTGGCAGCGGCGGCAGCGGCAGTAGTAGTAGTCGTCGTCGTCGTCGTCGTCGTCGTCGTCGTCGTAGTAGTAGTAGTAGTAGTAGTAGTAGTAGTAGTAGTAGTAGTAGTAGTAGTAGTAGTAGTAGTAGTAGTAGCAGTAGTAGTAGCAGTAGTAGTAGTTGTAGTATAGTAGTAGTAGTAGTAGTAGTAGTAGTAGTAGTAGTAGTAGTAGTAGCAGTAGTAGTAGTAGTAGTAGTAGTAGTAGTAGTAGTAGTAGTAGTAGTAGTAGTAGTAGTAGTAGTAGTAGTAGTAGTAGTAGTAGTAGTAGTAGCAGTAGTAGTAGTTGTAGTATAGTAGTAGTAGTAGTAGTAGTAGTAGTAGTAGTAGTAGTAGTAGTAGTAGTAGTAGTAGTAGTAGTAGTAGTAGTAGTAGTAGTAGTAGTAGTAGTAGTAGTAGTAGTAGTAGTAGTAGTAGTAGTAGTAGTAGTAGTAGTAGTAGTAGTAGTAGTAGTAGTAGTAGTAGTAGTAGTAGTAGTAGTAGTAGTAGTAGTAGTAGTAGTAGTAGCAACAGCAGCAGTAGCTGTAGCAATAGTAGTATTTTCCTTGAGCAGAAAATTGCAGACAGCAGTTGGAGAGCAAAAATCGATAGTGTGCCAGCATCGTGGGCGTCTGCTTCTTTTTAAGAACGATAGAACAATCAGGTAAGAACGACTCGCGGAAAAATATTATTGATAAATCAGGAACTGTACTTGTTCGCTAATTTACTTTGTTTGCTCTCCTACAGATGACGCCTCAGGCACAGGCTCTGTTATTAATTGATAAACGCGTAGGATGTCTTATATATTTTCCTGAATTGCTTTTTAATAAGTTATTTCCTAGATGGTACCACGCAAATAACATTATGGATGTTGAGCTTGAGCAAATCTGGCTTCAGTTTAAAGAAAGAAAGAAATAATAGGTCTCATTTATTGGTATCATAATCAGCAACATTTTTTCATAAAATACGAAAATAAAAGTTACAGCAAAAAATGTTATCTTTTTAAACTTTTTATTAAGCAATATAACTTTTTAAATACAAGATAATAATTAGATGTTATTCTCTTTACTTGATGCTTGTTTACTAGTTTGTCAGTCAGTCAGTCACTAGTCAGTCAGTCAGTCAGTCAGTCAGTCAGTCAGTCAGTCAGTCAGTCAGTCAATCAGTCAGTCAGTCAGTCAGTCAGTCAGTCAGTCAGTCAGTCAGTCAGTCAATCAGTCAGTCAGTCAGTCAGTCAGTCAGTCAGTCAGTCAGTCAGTCAGTCAGTCAGTCAGTCAGTCAGTCAGTCAGTCAGTCAGTCAGTCAGTCAGTCAATCAGTCAGTCAGTCAGTTAATCAGCCAGCCGGTCAGTCAGTCAGTCAGTCAGTTAATCAGCCAGCGTAACCATATTGTTCAAGTATCAATATATTTGCTCTTTGTTTGTGTTATATTGTCTGCGTTTGTGCGCCTGACTACCTACTGCCTACTGTTTGGTTAAAACTATTAATATTGTCACAATTTGGTCCTGCAAATTCTCAGTACAGATTATTTTTCTGAGTTATACTAGTTTAAGTAAATCGCCAGTAAAATCAGTTCTAAATTCTACAAAAATTCTGCACAATAAGCCTTTTCACGGTTTCGTTGAGCGCACGCGCAGTTGCTTAGGCCAAAGGTCAAGTGTGCCACAGCAACGTGTCTTAACTACAACTGTCACGTGACGTGTGGGTAAAGCATAACCTAATGCCACATCAGTTCATGACTTCAGTTATTTTACGCAGACTTTACTTAAATATGCATTAGTCTGTGCGTAGAGTGATTTAATAGCAGCATTTTGCTCGGGAACAAGAAAAACATGAACTAGGTAAGGTTCTAGCTAGCTGTTAAAACTGTTACTATTACAACAGTATGGGCTACGAGGCGTTGCCAAGTGTACACAAATGCGTTGTCTGGTACACTTAACCTTTGACCTTCAACACGATCATCAACAATCGCTGGAACTATGAAAACACTTTTTCTACTAATTTTTTCTTGAGTTATACTGGTTTAAGTAATTCGCCAATAAAATCAATTCTAAATATTACAAAAAGTTTGCACAGTTTACGTAGCTGGCTGAAGAGGTTTTAATTTTTAAACACGCGATAGAGCTCTACTTGCTGAGTCATTATATTCTTTTCAGTTTCAATTTTGACTAAATTTATTTTAGAATCAAAGATGCTGCACCAACTTAAAAAATCTAACTTGTCCGGAAGGAAAAATGACTTAAGAACTTAATATGATAGTGGAGGCCTAGATTCATCTAACCGGATGATTTTTCATATCCTGCCGCATTTTGAAATACGGTCAAAAGTATGCATTTTAACAGCTATAGTTTCTGGTAATTGAATAGTAGATTAAAAACTTAATAACGGGCGAGCCTAAGCAGTGAACACGCAATAACTGAACATAATTTTTAACAGTTCATCATTCCGTGGGCGTGTTGCACGTCTTTGAGAAAGAGGAAATTGAAGTACAGTGCTACCGTGCAACATTCAGTTTGATACACAAAAACGCAAGTTATGTATTTAAAATTTCAAGTTTATCCCTGTGCTCACGCATGAGAGCTCGAACGTGTGCACTACGTCACAACAAAACATCTCTGAAGTGAGAGGTACAGCACTTGTTTTTGTGCAACGCGTTTCCGAGATGTAGGCGCTAGTGCTCGTCTAACTACGGAAAGGCGAAATGCATGTAACAGCGAAGAACTAGCTGCGCGAATGAGAAATTGTGTTTCTGTGGTAATAATTCTTTCACGTCAGTCATTCTTGAAAAAACAGTAAGTTCCTTAGAATAGATTGTTTTGTGCTGTAGCTTAAGAATGGATCCGGTTTCCTTTAATGAAAATGATGCCAAAAATTCCTTCGCGATGTTCCCCCTTCAGCATTTTGCTGCATATCAAAATAATTACGTATCAAATGTCAAAGGACGGAGACTGGATGATTTCAGGATATGACGTAATCTCAGTTAATGGACAGGCGGTATAGTTTAGTTTTCAGATTTTCGTTTGCTGGGTTTTTACCATCATCAGGCAACGGTGTTTTTTTACGTAAACTCAGTTCATCAAGCCTCAATACCTTTCACTTTCACAAATGTCAATATGGTCTGTTTTGCATTTCGTGAAGTTTTTTTGCGTTAGAAGATGTCCTACGTGCATTTTTGTGGTTTGGTGATATTTATGCAAAACTTCAGTTACTTGTCTATAAATCAGTGTTATTATCAGTTACTCATGTTTTTAATCTATTTCATTCACAATATTTTGGTGATTTGCGTTGCATTTTATCGTCTTGAAATTAATTACGTTCAAATTATATTTTTTATTTTTTTTTGCATTTTTTGGGGGGATGCGTTTTAGGGGGTGCAGATTAGATAAAATCGATATATCTGATTTTCATTGCACCCATTTATGCTGTCTGCGTATACTTTGTTCTTTTTTTGCAGCTATTTCTGTTGATTTTTTCCCCACAGGTGGAAAACGCATCCGGATGCTACATAAACGCCACTTTGTCCAGTAAAGTAAAATATCTGTTCACATCATGTTATTACGAAAAAAGATCATATCAATGGAAATTCCCACGTTTTTGTTGTTCGTCTTTCATTAGCATTTTCTCTGAAAGTCAGACTGGTTCTCATTCACAGGGAATTTCCTACAAAAGGATTTTCCCGTAAGATTTCATATTTTGTTGACTTATGGTGTGGCTCTAGTGTGAGGATATTGACCCGTTTCCACCTGGGCTAATTCTAATTCCCGATTCAAAAATGTTTTTTTATTCACCTCGGTTAAATAAACTCAAATGTAGGCAAGTGGTGTAGCAGGTGTTGCTGTAGCGCGGCTGCTGCTGCTGCTGCCGCCGCCGCTGCAGCTACTACTGCCTCTGCTATTCCCGATTCGTAGTCGCATTTACCAATTACCTTTGCTAGGTCGTAGATTTTTTTTTAGTTTTTCGGTTATTTTGTCTGTAAGGTATGCATTGTCACTAATAGATCGCGGTTGCATTGTTGTGTGATTGCATCAGCTAGTAGTTTAGTGTTGTGAAGCAGGACCGCATAGCTGCGATATTATGAAAGCTTTTGTTTAATTTGTTAGTGTGTAATAACAGCTGCTGTTTATTTCAAAGCATTAAATTGTGATCTTAATGAGTCTTACATGACCGACATTAGAGATATTATAATCGTCGTTTATTGATGCTTTGATGTCTTCGCTTAAGGTTTAATTTCATATGTAATTAAGACTCATATTCACTTATGAGGCAAGGGCACTGTTAGTGGGAGTTGCAGTGACTATTTTATTATTTGCGGATCCTATAGGAGAATCCAACGCTGATTTTTTTGCGTTTAATTTGTTATGATAGGCATCGATTACAGAGTAGATACCTGGAGTAGATTTCTTGGAGGTGGTGAACGGCCAAAGGGTCAAAAACTGGACATCGGTCAGTTTTTCGATTGCCATTCAACTCTTCTTAGGGTTTTGAGTTAAATTCGATTTTTTGAGGTATTGCATGGTGGATGTGTAGTGCGTGGGCTTTAAAAAGCTGGGATTCTTTAAGGGCCCGATATAGGAGCCAGACGGTATAACAATGAATAACCTTAAAACTATTGTAAATGAAGTCACGAATCTTTCAGGGAAGAAGAAGCTGGGGGCAGGGGCGTCAGATCATTGTAAAAATGGGATTATTTAAGTTCCAGAGACACGAACTAAAATGCGAAAATTAGGGCGTTCACTTTTAATTCATGTTAACTTGCAACGCAGAGGGTTAGACACCCCAGGAGAACACCTAGGGTAGGACCTTGAAAGCATTGTGGTAAATGGTGACCTCACTTGGTATCGGTCAGCTTTTCGATTGCGGTTCAAATCCTCCTGTTTGTGCTCGAACTGGAATTTTGTTTAAGGTTCGAAGTGAAACCGAGTCAGGAGCCCAAATGTAAAAATTAAGGCAAACCGTGAAAATTAAGGCAAACCGCACTGGACCAGGTACAGTCAAGTGATAATAACGAGCATTGTGCACACTGGTTACCCACACTTGAACGTAATTATCTACAAGTACTGACATGAGCTAAGCACACCCGACCAGGTACAGCCAGGTGTAAACATGGTCACGGCGTTACGCTCGCGGATTTGGATCTAAATTCGTTCAGTTTTGTTTTTCTTACTAATTTTTCTATGGTAAATAAACGAACAGTTATTAAAGAAAGTTTGGGACAGAATGTATACAGGTTAAACTAGATTAGACTGGAATTGATTAGATTGATTATGATTAATTGTTTGATAAAGTATATCTCTTGCTGAGTCAATCTTAATATCAATACGTGTGAAAACAATACTCAATTCTACTCAGTTTCATTTTATGGACGACTCCAGGATTGGCTACAAACGTAGCAGTGTTTCATAGGTTGTGCTATTTTAATAAACACTTAACTTTGTTTATTTTGGGTACCCGCACCCAACACTGTACGTGCGAATCACGCACAGGTCAACACAAATTAAAATTGTTTTCAAAATGGCGTAACTACTTCACTAATTCCAGTTTGCACGCCAATAGGTTGTTTCGATTACAACACTTAACGAAGACGCAATTGACCTATGATGGAGTGCTACACTTTTCCGTGCTCAACGTTTCACCTTGGAAAGGCAATTTGTTCAAGATAAAAAATGCGAGTCGAGTACAAATATTTAGTTTTTAAATTAGGCGGATTTGTGAGAAAAAATACAGTGACTGCTGTGCAGTTGTCTGTCCAGGGAAATAAACGTTTATGGAATAATCATAATTATACGTTTGCTAAATATTATTTGCAATTTTTCACGTGAGGTTTAAAAGATCGCGTTATTTTTTGAAAAATTGTGACTAATAATTTTGAAGTGACATGGTACATTTTTCACAGTTCTTTCTGAACAAGGCCAGTAGCTACCTCTTGCAAGGAGAGAGGGGATAAGGGGTCTGGCGCATAGAAAGATGGACATATTCAATTCAATTCAAATTTTTATTTCGGTAACTAAAGTCATATAAAATACAGATACAGTACTTATATGAAATAAAATACAATATAGACATATACAGGGCTAGTAAACTAAGATCCAAATACATTTTAGAGACTAATTATGTAATAATTCGTTTCATTTCACAAAAAAGCAACAGTTGACAAGTTTATGTGGGGAGTTAGTAATAGCAGTTATAATACTATTGCCAGTGTACAGTAGTAACCTATTTCGAACCCTATAATATGATATACGTATATGACTAAAACGGAGTAGAGATGGGTTTACACACATGCTGTAAGCACTACAGTCGTACTTTAAGCAAAACAGTTTTCTGATACCATTGTTGTATGCAATACGCAGTCTATTTATCACACCATTACTATAATTAGTCCATAAAGAGATACAGTATAGTGTAACTCTTAAACAGTATGATTTTAACACCATCTGAACACAGGAAACTTTCTTAGTAAAGAGTTAATCTGTATATACAAAGACTAGTGAGGACAGGTAAATCGAATACATTCCAAGAGAAAGTAGAATGTTTGTAATTAATATGCTAGCGATAGGAAACTGTTATGTAACAGCTAAACAATTTCCTGGCAAGGAAAGCTACAGATAAGCAGCCCGAGGAAAAACACTGGATTTATAAGCCAGTCGTTCGGGAACGTATAGGGTAAAAATATTAGTGAAATGAGTTTACAAGCGAGCAGCAACCAGTGTCGAGAATTTCTAAAAGTCAGTGGCGGTGGCTGATTATTATAAAGGGTTCTCTGGAGCACAACAGGAATTTCGTCCATTATTAACTATAATCCTTTAAGATAAGATGGCAGGGGGGGGTCTTTATCCACGTATAGATGAGTAAACGTACTCTTATGACGAAAAAAAGCCAGTGGTATATGATAGATTATAGTCAATCAACAGTACAGATGGTTTGGCAGTTTTTCTGGCGGTAATCTACCCAGTTACTGACGAGGGGCCGGTTCCGAAAAGCCGCCACTAAGTTAACGACGTCGTTATTACATTCACTTAACGATTAATAACGACGTTCGTTAATTTAGTGACGACTGTGTGAAACCGGGCCCTGGTTCGGCGTTGCGTCAGTCGCTAAGAGCACACATTAACCAGTCAGCTAATCAACGCTGTTTGTTTAGTTCGTATTGATATAAAATTCCGCAGTTAAGGATGATTGAAACAAAGCCTGGTCGTGTTGATTTGGGTAATAAAGCGTTTTGTTGTTTTAACTATAGGCTCCAGCGAGAGTGCGAATTCCAGGGATTCCCTTTAATATTCTCCCACGTCGACGAGGGGCATAGCTCAATGGTAGCGTGCTCGCTTTTCATGAGGAAGGTCGGGGGTTCAATTCCCGACCGAATCACATCAAAGATTAAAAACAATACCGCTGGTTCTTCGACCAAGCAGGCGGGTTCATCGAAATAACAAGTGGATAATAAATAAAGTATACAGATAAATAAAAATTAACTAAAACAAATTTCATTATTTAGCTATCATTAGCAGGCGTTAAATATCACTACCTATCAGCTTACATGATAAAGCATCTCAGCTTCACTAAGGGTTTCAAATTTCCCCAACCCCAGCACAGCATCGTACGAACTAGAGCTGAGACTGAAATCTGAGCCTGTTAACTTATTCAGTTGCCGGGCAACCACGTATCAGTCTCTCATTTGTACGGTATCACAGACTCTCTTGACCGTCGAAAATCTAATACATGCGTAATATCACGTATCGTAAATACGCCTGGTCATGTAGAATAATTGAGCGTGCATTGTGTGCATGCACGCACTCACACACATAGTACACAGCCGAATGATTTGTTAATTAAGAACTACCGGCGCAATTGTAGCTTACGAATCAAATCTTTACACTGTCATTATCGGCACCGGTTTGTTGCAAACATAAAAATTCACTAATAACTAATACAAATTCCTCCAGCTAGGATGTTGAATAAGATAAAATTGGACTCGTATTCATCATTCGCACACTCGTTTAAAAATAGTTTGGTTTTTATTAATTATTGACATTGCCTACCCTAATAAGCCTTTTCACAATTCTAGCGATTAATGATGATCATGAAAAGTTCAAAGGTTAAGTGAACCAGACAACACATTTATGTACACTTGACAACGCCTCGCAGCCCTTGCTGTTGTAATAGTAACAGTTTTAACAGGCTGCTAGAACCTTACCTAGTTCATTTTTTCTTGTTCCCAAGTAAGATCCTGCTAGTAAATCACTCTATGCACAGACTAATGCATAGTTAAGTCCACATAAAGCAACTGAAGTTACTGAACTGATGCGGCAGACGGCTTTGCTTTCCCACATGTCACGTGACGGTTGTAGTTAAAACGCGTTGCTGTGATGCACTTAACCTTTGACCTATAGCAACCGCACAACGCATTTGGAGTGAAGACTTATTAAATCACTTCTCGAGTAAGCTGGTCTGGTCTGCAACGCAATTTCAATGCACTTCAGTTTAACCATTCTAACTGAATCTAAATTAGATAAAACATAGCTTAAGTATCGCTAACACACCTTTATCTAACTTAAGCTTACCTAATTTGCACCATTCTAGTCTAATTTAATTGAAATGAAATTAGTTGTCTTGAATTTGAACAGAAACCAGTTCAATTAACATATTTCGAATCGATTGCAGTCTTGGTTTATTTGTAGCCAATCGATTCAATTGCGACATACTTGTACGAAAAATAGTAGTTTAAACACTTAACTATTTTCAACTGTTGTGTAAATGAAAATAACGTACAATTTTCCAAAGAAAAACACTTTCCAAATCACATTAAAATAAAAATCACGTTTATTTCCAAACTCTTTCAAATTTAATATTTCAAATCAATTATTTACAAAGTGCAAATGAAGCTCATAGTTATATAGTCGTTAATATTCGTCATTATAAGTCATCAAGCATACTTTCTGCTGCACAGTAATCACATTCTAACTACACTGAGAACTCACAATCAATTACTGATTTCCTTTAAAAAATCATCCACATCAAACGTTGCTATTATAAACCGAAAAACATCACCGGTTACAAAATACAGATTTATATCATACAAAATATTTCCCCAAATAAAGCAAAACTTCTCTGGTGAAGAAATGACGTTTTTATATAGGTCGTGCAGGTTACGATGTTCTCGCGATAAACGCTGTCACATAGTTACATATACTAAAATATCACTTACATTTTATCAAACCCCATATATTTTAACCAAACTGTTTACAGTGGTATTTAAAAATTCCCAAAGACAACTCATAAAAACAAACGCATATAAACAAAACTATTGCAAACTTTACATGTGTATTTTACGCGTTGGCAATAATAATGTCGACGGAAGTTTCGAGACACAGTTCCAAAGGACATATAAAAAATTAAAATTCAAAACTGGTTTAAGACTAAGGTCAATCAATATGCACAAATGTGTTCAAGAATTTCCTCTGATGCCAAGTCAAAACACCGGCGCTGAATAAAAATGAGAAAATACGGCTGATAATAATTGCTTCCGATACCGGGCGGCGCAAAAATCCGCACTCCAAGAACTTTTCAACACCTATTTACTTTGTGATTGACGAGTTTTAAATCCGCCTCTTGAAGAGAAATTTTTCGTGTGACCTTTGACATAGACGCATACAAAGCGACGGCATACTTCTGCTGCGGTTTTCCTGATTTAACGGCATCACCTCAAGGTTATGAATTAATTTCTGTTAAAACGAGCGAGAACTGGTCAAAATGAAACAGCCGTTAACTACACAGGTGAAGAAATAACCAAGCTGCAGCACGCAGTGATTACGCCCTTTTCTCAGTATGCTGTATAGAAGTTTCAAAGTTTCTACAGCAGTTTCAAAGTTTCTAACTAACTCGTATAAATACAAGAATGTCTGTGGGTCAGATAATACAAAAAATAAAAAATTGTAAATTACGATGAACACTTTGTGCCATTTGCGATCGTTTGATTGTTTTCAACTTCTATGGATTGTGTGTAAATGTAGTCCAGGGATTTGAAACAGTTTGGACTTATATCTTACAGATTTTTATGTAAGATATATAACTATGTTTGTAATCAATTATTTTTTCAACTTAACTGGTAGGTGGGAGAGATTTACAACAGCAGTGAATATTCAACGTAGCTACAAAAATATAATAAAGCAATATTATCACTAACAAGTAATTAGACGGTTTAAAACCGTACAGGTGTTAAAATTTGACCAGGTGTTGGAGTGAAATAAAAATTAAACGAGAGCAACATGTCGAAGTGGAGGCAGTAATATAAGAGGTTAAATAGCAGAAAATATATTTTATTACAAGTCGGTCGTCTTTCAAATAATTTTAAGCGGATACATTAGAGTATATTAGAGTATAGGTAGTCAGGGCGTAACCGTGTAATATATGATTACTGACACGTTAGAATTTTTCATGCTAGAAGCAATGGACTGACAGCATTAAGGACAGTAACTTACTGTGGGCGAAAAACGCATTCCGTAAATTCCAGATATATAGGGATTGAGTAATACTACACATGAATAGATCTAATAACAAAAGTTTTCCCTAGGAAACTGATTTCAAACTTATCAAAAGCTATCGCCAGTAAGTACTACAAACAGTACTTATTGTAATCTGGAGCAAATTTAACATTAAGTCAATTGAAAACTTAAAGTTTTACGGTACATTAGGCATATATTTTTTGTTTTAAAATCTAAGTACAGCATGACGTTAAATAAAACAACTAAGAACTTTTTTAAGATTATAAAGATAGTATATAAATAAAGCTATCGCCAGTAAGTACTACAAACAGTACTTATTGTAATCTGGAGCAAATTTAACATTAAGTCAATTGAAAACTTAAAGTTTTACGGTACAGTAGGCATATATTTTTTGTCAGATCAACTTAAATTAGAAACCAGAACTGTTAACTTAAACATAAAATTTCATTAAACTTGGTGAAATTAATCCCAACAAGCTGAGCCACACAAAGCGTGGGTCCAGCATACAAACAGTGCAATGATGTAGAACAAGTTTTGCCTTTTCAAAACCCCACTACTACTGGTAATAGTTGACGGTACACAATAACTACAATGTTTTCAAGACCTTGTACAATAAAAACAAACTTTGCGCCCACCAGAGAGCAACCGTGTAGTCAACGTCGTACTGTATTAACAATCAAAGACAAAAGTTTCAAATTTATAAAAAAAGGAGAGGTAAAAATAGTTTTTAAAAATGTCTCAGTAACCTATCGTCACACGAGTCGTGGCCTTGTCAACTCAAACCTACAGTACCTTAGCAGGCTTAGCTTGTTGCTACAAATTTGCGTAGCTCCAGGCACAAGTTATACACCGAGTTGCACGTGTATATAAAGGCCTCCAAAAGGCGTATAGACGACCTTTAAAAAACTATAAAAAAAACTTGTAAAACGTTCAGGGCTTGAAACACAATTACTTCAAGCATTTCGTTTCTAAAATTATACAAAAGTTTCCCGTAAAATTAACAGCATTCGATTTCAGTTAGTGCAAAACTGTGCAGTGAAGTAATTAAATATAAAATTAGGCCTATTAAACTTTACAACAACATACTGTTAACTAACGCTTATGACAGTTCTGAATGGACCCACTGGCTGATTTTTGTGCTCATCTTCAGTTTTCCTGACTTCCCTGTTGGAATTTTCCGGATAGTCACCTGCCAGGTCCTGAACGAATCCCGAATCGTGGGAATGATGTGATTTTCCCGATTCCCGTCGCGTTCTTTGCATTTGGACGGGTAATTGATAATATTCGGGTGAAGAGGCTCGATCAGAGCTGATGTTACTGCTGCTACGTGACGACAGCGACATTAAATCACCTTCGTTGAGTCCTAAGCTATCTTTGCTAGCGAAAAACTTAAATTTTTCCAAGGCGCCCTGCACCCTGTTGTTTTCAGTATGCAGCAGACATGCATCTGATTTTGACATCTCTTTTTGTCTCTTACACAAATCTTCCTTTTCATTTTCAGTGCCACTGTTTGCTGAATATGCATCGCATAATTCTGGTCTACTAAAGGGCGTAAATAAGTATGTACAGTCTTCCAAACCAAATTTAGAAGTATCTTTGGGCGGCTGTTTGATCACCTCGTGGTCGTTGAGGACGAACTCTGCCTTCGTTTGCACGCATTTCGTCCCAATTTTTTTCGGATATTTCATAAAACTTTCTACGCAGTACGAAATGCCACCCTCTTCACAGGGGGCTACGAATGAAGCTGGAATGTTCTTCGGCAGACGATATTTGAAGAAAAACGTGTGATTCCCTGGCGTGAATAGAGCCGCCCCCACTTGTTTTTTGTCGAAAACAGCGATGGTATCTCGAAATTTAAAGAATTCCTGGCTGTAACTTTTGTTATCAGCTTGTTTAACACATACAATACCTTTCCCGTGTATGCTTACGTTTATACATTTCGCCACTATTGGTTCACCTATAATAACACACACTCCTCCTTTTAGAAGTTCTCCTGCCGAAAATTCGGATTTTTCTAACCGCAATTTAAACTCTTTCAGTCCTTTCATCATCGGTAGGAATTCTACATCTAACTGTTAGTAAATATACGAGAAAACGACGAGTTTGCTTTCTCGCTAAGTAGCATCAAGCACTTGTTCAAAAAACTTCATTTGATCATCGATGCGTGTACGCTGCATTTTCCAAGCAAACAACTCATCACCTACCACCGAACTGACTCATCTGATGGATCATCTGACTTCTGAATAAGTTGCGCCGGGTGCATTTAACGGCACTAAACTTATCCGCGCCGCCATTGGGCAGCAGCAATGACGTCACTACTGGCTGAGCCAATACATACTGTGCTACAACCAGACAGGCTGTTCCACTTATCGGGGGTTTTGCATTTTTTATATATTTATTTACACCAAATAGCAAAATACAGTCTATAATAAAAACAATATACATAAAACACGTTGGCAAAAAACATACAAATACGATATTTACAAGAGTGTGTTAAAGACACAAAGAGATTAACTGCTTACATATGTCTATTATGTACAAAAAATTTTATATAAGTTAACCGTATAGAAGCGACTTTTAAATAACTTAATATTTTGTGCATTTACGATGGGTGCACCATCAACATGTGCAGGCAGTGAATTCTAAATCGGTGCAACTCGATTTGAGAAAAAAATTGACTAACTGATACTTTAGCAATTCGAGCTTCAGAGAATGATTCTATTGCAAGATACACGAGTAAAATATTTGTCAAAATCAAAATCAGCCTCATCTATTGTTTGATTTGCCCACGCAGTGACTCGTTCACGTATTTTAGTATAAACGAGTAACGTCAGCATTTTACCATAACTTATTAAGTCATCGCGTGCACACCCGAAGCGTGTTTTGGGCATTAACCCTTTCAATACGGCTTAAATACATTTCTATTTCAGCAGGTACATTCCTAAACCGATTCCAGCACGCAGGTGTGTCTCACCAATTGTTGCAAAGCGAAGTAGTAAAGACGCAGACGTGATATCACACATGTAAGCTTTTCATGCACGAAAACCGTGAATGTTAAAATAAATATTAACTTATTACCTGCGTAATTTCACGACTTATTAGATTTTGATGTTTGATGTTATCGCGCGCCATCTATTGGCAGTTTCGAAGACACTTTAGTTGTTGTTGTTGTTGCTGCTGTTTTCTTCTAAGAAGCTTTCCGTTGGTCAGAGTTTTACATGAAGCCAAGTAACACACAAACAGGAAGCCAAGGAAGCTGGAGGAAAGTAAACAACACAAAAACAGCATCCGTTGCAAACAGATGTGGATGCAGTGTTTCCTTTCAAAAGGCCAAGTAAAAAGCAAATTGTTGTGCACTCAGAATTTCTCTTACAAACATCTTCGTTTCTATGATTTGAGTAGGAAATTAGTAACTCAAAGTGTTAAATATTGGAACTTTAAATTGTTCAGAACAAAGCAAAAGTAATGCTGTCCTTTGTGAGTCTGCGACAAGGCCTGATTTATCAATGTGCCAAGTAGGTCACTGGCCTAGGACTCACGGGTTCCGGCGGCCCGCTGAAACTAATTTGTGGTGCAGCGTGTCAGCGTATAACCTTGTTTCAAGTGTAAACCGGGTATTTCATTATAATTACAATATGATCAAAACCATAAAGGTCCTCTAAGATAAGTATAGGCCTAAATTTGGGGTCACACTTATGAGTTGGGCACACAAGTAGGAATACCCGGCCCTTGTCTACGAGGAAATGTAGAATTTGAAATTGGATTTACATTCTATATAAAACACTAGTTAAAAAGTACAAAATAAAAGAAGTACCACCATACAAAAATTAGAAAAACACAATACTACATACAGCACGTACAGACATCCCTCCCAAATTTCATTCGCATCTACGTTACGTACAACAAAGTATCAATAATTTATTATACTGCATTGTGTTGTGTTGTGCTGTGCTGTGCTGTGCTGTGCTGTGCCATATATATTGCGTTGTATCGTACCGTATCATATCGTACCGTATCGTATCGTGCTGTGCTTGATTGTGTTGTATTGTTGTTTATCATAATGATTATAGAGAATTATTTGCATCTACGTGAGCAAAACTATGCCTATTTTGTATATGAGCTACATCATTGAAAATTTCAGTAGAGCAAGAAAATGAACTAAATTTTGTAGGTCAATTGATCATTTAGATCTTTAGTATAATGTCCATAATAGAATTTTTTTTACAATTTTTACAAAAGCTTCAATGAAAGATTTCCTTTTTAGCATGTAAATATTGGAAATAGCGCCATCTGCCAGTTCTCTCCAGAAGTTTAGTTTCTTTTCTTGGTTAACAAAATCACAGCGTAGTAATGAACGTTTAAATGTTTGTTGCTCCAACATGCCAAAGACACAAATTATTTACACTATTCAATCCTAGACAAAATGTGACGAATGTGTTTCAGTAGGTGTGCCATCCTCGTTCCATGCTTCTGATCTCAAACACACTCGGTGTTGATAGATGCACGACTTGTGGTCTTCTGTTGGCTGTTGCCTGGCAATCTTAAGGGCCCATAAGGTTGGAGGGCCTCAAGCTTTCGTAAAATTTGGTAAAAAATCACGAGCTAATTTGGTTTGCAATAAATAGTAAAAGAGCGGCATTTCTTAAAGAACATTCTTATTGACAAACAAAAGATGGCTATTCTAGTTTACTTAAAGAACCAGCAATAAATTTGCTTCAAGAGGTCTAAATGACGCTAAAATATATCACAAGTAAAAAATATTCAAGTTAAGAGGGTGGCTCCGTCTGAGAGAGGCCCCATAATTTCATTAGCCTAGCCCAACAGCTTATAAACGATTGTGACTCATAATCGGACCCTGCGTATGACACAAATTTAATGGCGACCTGGTTGCGTTTTTCTCATCCAAAACCTTTAGCACCATCAGGTAGTGCAAAAACCTCGAGGCTTGTACACTAAATACAGAGTTATTTATTGATTTACAGACGTCTCGTGTGTCGAAGACGCTAGGTTCTCGGAAAAATAATTGGTTCTTTTTTATTTGTGTGTCTGAAAGGATAGGTAGAGCTGGAAGCTGGAATAATGACTTTGTCATTCACTAAAAGTTTGTAGGTCGAAATAGGCTCAGTTAAATGTGAAATGTTGAATCTGTAAGTTTGTCGATTACTTGTATGCTAAAAACTGCAAATTGAGAAAAAGAATCAAGATTAAATTGTTATTATTTACATGACTAATATTTAGTTTTGCAGTACATTACAAACGATTATATATTAGTTTGCAATACATTACAAACGATTACAATACAAACATACAATGATGATGATGATTAAGCTACATAATGCGGTGTTAGTAAATTTCTCATTTACGTACTTAAATCACAAACTTAATTGAGGAATGCCTAGGCACCTAAATTCTAAAAATCTGTTTAACATTATATTAACGTTAAGTTTCTAACACATATTAGTACGCAAAAAACACATGACATTGATCAAATGATAGTGAAGCAAAAATTGGTCATGCACCCAACACGAAATCTAGTAAGTGTATGACAAGTAATTAAGGCTAGAACAAGTTTTTATAACCAACGTATTCAAAACTACAGCTTAACAAGTTATGTAAACGCTAATTCAAACTGATTCGTACAGTACATTCAGGTTTGCTCCTGCTGTAGTGTTCAAACTAGAGACGTGCACTGATGCGTCGTAAAAGAAGAAGAAATTTAGACAATCTCTGTTCAATACCGACATCTTGTATGACTTGTTAAATTTTACTGCACAAGTTCTTAAAAAATGCCAATACAATAAACTTTAAATTGAATTTTTTTATCACTTTAAATTACTATTTTGTTCTGCTAAATAAAATAGACGCTGTATAATAAACACCCGAACTATGGCTTTTCTTTTTCCTGTACAACTATAATAAGACATTAAGCTTAACCCCCCCCCGACCCCGACCCCCACCCCGTTCACCACCCCTTTATTGGCCAGTCGGCTATTATCCATAGGCGTACGGGAGGAAATCTCACAAGGAGGGCAGAAAGAATTTGTGAAAGCCGTGTACATATATACTTGTATAGAATATAGACTGACAAAAGTGTCTAAACGAAACATTTATAGGGCTACTCAGGGCAAGATTTAGATGAAGAGAGGCACTCAACTTGTGTATGCATCGCCAAGATGGGAGTGTTTTTTAAACAAAGCTTACAGCCGAGGGTAATGACAGATGTTTAATGAAGTTATGCAATTTGCAACTCTTTCTAATCGGAATTCCTATTCCAAATGATGCAACGGCATTGTTAAATACTGCAGTGAATGCAGACATGTGTAAATTTAATGTTAAAATAAAGACTGTGAACATTTTTTTGCAAAACTGAACTTTACAAATATTTTCATTTTTCAAGCAGAAATTAGCAGAATTTTTTTAAAAAATGAAACTGTAAGTTTACTTTTGCATTCTTTAAAGCCCCTGAGCTTACAAATTTTATTCTTGTGCATTTTAAGCATTCTTTTGTATTTAATATTAAATTTGGAAATTTTATATACAATTATTTGTCCTAGAAAAGAATAGTTTTGCCCTGAAAAAGTAAAATTCATTTACCTTCGGAGGGCAACCGCCCCTTAACCCCGTCTGTTTTGCTTTCCATGAATCAACTCAACATCGAAGAAGCCATTCGAAGGTACATTCCTCACGTGATTGGATTTCATACAAAAAGACCTCAATGGAACATCTCTAATTGTGAAAGATCTTTCATTGCAGAGAGTAGCAAAAGAACATACCGATTGACGAGAGAAGCGGGACGGTGTAATATTATTGGACGATTGATACACGTCACGTGATCATAAATAATAATCTTTATTTAAAGTAGGTTTTTAGATAAACGATTAACATAAGCTCAAAGAGCTTTCAACCGACTGTAAATGATAATTCTACGACTACATAACAGAGACTCTTATTACCCCACTTTTGCACTAAATACCGTGCGCCAGGCAGGGCAACAACAGGTACCATTTTTAAAGTCTTTGGTATGACTCGGCTGCAGCATCGAACTCACGACCTTCCGGACGGAAAGCGGACGGCAGACTATACTCTCTGGTGTAATGATATTAGTTACTTTAGCCCGTCATTCCCCTGATATGGATTTTTAATATTATGAACCACCCGTAGATTTCTAAGACTAGGAAGTCCCGCAAAACAGTTAATGTTTGAAGGTCGGACAAGCCAGGTTCCTACTTATAACTTCCTAGCTATACGTCGTAGAATGGAATTAGAAACCTCTTTGGTGCCGGATCGTGTGAACACGGCTTTACCTGGACAGACTAGATTCAGATAAGAACGTGCGTGCTGGCACGTTGATTAATATCTTTGCCGAGGCATCAACCTCACTAAAGCGGATTCTCTAATTATACCTTTATTATTCAACTCGGAAGCACAAATGATGCATAAGCATGCCTGCTGCAATCTAAGCGTAAGATATTAAAATCAATCTTCTGCATTTTTATTATAAGCTTTCCTACTACATGGTTCAGTGACCGTTACTAAACGATCAGGCTGCTAATAGATTGTACCGTCTTGCTTGTTTTCCAATAATCCTCGCTCGTGAAGCGAGCCGTGATTGCGATGCTGTTATTATGGTTTCAGTTTTGCAGAAAAAGTAATTTTACGAAAAGGCTTTATCAAACCGCGAAGAGTTTCAAAATTACTTTAACAGTAAGTAACTTTCACAACTCGTTTGGACCTTTGGGTAATAACAGACCCGGGAAAGGGCAACTCTCCCCCACCCACATTTGTGGACACACAAATGTTGAAGGAAAATCGGACCCAATTTTAAAGTACACCCTAAAACGATCTACCCTGTAAAATATTGATAGAAAACGTACTAATTGTTAAGAATGACTTACGTGAAAGAATTATTACCACAGAATGGTAATTTTGCGTTTAAATTCAATTCAATTCAAGTTTATCTATTGCATCATGCAATTCAATAGAAGGTTTTCTTAAATATGTTTAGGTCGTCATAGAAAATAAACAGAAAGAGGCGAGAAGGTGAAAGGTCCTCAGGTCACTTGGCAACACCCCTTAGCAATCACTAAGTTCGATGAATGTTTGGAGAGAGACATATTGCTTTTTTATAAAAAGGTACATTTGCTCACATGGGAATTCAATTATTCAAGTATCAGTATGAATTATCAATTTATGAACTAAGTAATGGTAGCAAAGCTTGTAGTAACAAAACATTAAGGGATTTATGAATGGCTGACTCTAAGATTTCAAGATTATGTTTTTCAGTGTGCAGCCTGCACCTCAACTTCAACATGGATTATCTCAGCTTAGAAATAACATAGAGTGATGAGTTTGGTACCAAAATGATCCCTTATGAAATGGACATTCGGGATATGTGAATAACTAGAAAAGCTTGATTGCCGACTTATGGACGATTTTGCTATGCATTTATGGTTTTTGATTTTAGCACATTAACGAACCTCAAGCAATTTTTCATTTTATTTGCTTTCAGTTGGTTGTGTAGTAAACAGACCTTCTCTTTGCTGTGTCGCTGTTTTGCGTGTGATCATCTACAATGTCTCTTACTGCTAGGAAGTTGTCTTTTGGAAATACGCCAATGAGAACAGCTACTAAGTGAGTAATAGTTATCAATGGCACAAATAATTATCTACATACTAAAAAAACTTGTTTATTTTAGGAATGGCTGTGTAAAGCAATAAAAATCGTCAGCGTCTATTCCATGATGGCGTCCATCTTCTGGACCTTTGTCGAGGGTCTCTTCTTGCATAATCGCATTGCTGTCGCTGTTTTCCAGACAGAGGCGCCCTTTCTTCTCTTTTACTTCATTGGTTGGGTCAATTTCAAAGCAATAATTCATAATGTAATGAAGTAATAATTAAAAAAACTAAAAAATGCAGCAAAACATAAAAGCTGTTAAAGATATGGCAGTCAGCAAAAGTGTGATAAGGCAGAAAGTTCGTGAGTTACCGTACTGCAAAATAAGTACGCAAAGTAAGCAGCAACAGCAGCAACTACAACAACAGCAACAACAGTAGCAGCAGTAGCAGTAGCAGCAGCAGCAGCAGCAACAACAGCAACAACAACAGCAACAACAACAACAGCAGCAACAACAACAACCGCAACAACAACAACAACAGCAACAACAACATCAACTACTACGATCTTTCGTACTATCACTACAACCCGCCAGGGCATGAACACGACATTCAACTACTACCATTCAGTATCGTTACCACTAAGCATCATTACGACTCCACTGCTTACTATGGTGACACTACCGCCACAAAAAGCAGTAACGATTAACTGCAGGAAAACATGGGACATTAAAATTCAAATCGCGAAAGCCTTTAGGCAACTCAGCAGTCTACTTATGCGTAAATTACAGCAGGTACTTTCACTAAATATTCTTTTGACTAAATAAACCCTGAACTTGGAACACCAGATTATTATCAAATGATCAGGCAAATAATAACTATTATGACTGCATGAGGCGTGCTTGCTGTCAGCACAAGAACTTGTTAGTGGTCACTCCGCATCATATCTTGTACTTTCAATAGCAAGGCCACCCGCTTGTATGACAAGTTGTGGTAACAATCTGGCTGTTTATGGCTGTAAAATTCAAGTGTGTGTTGTAGCAATGCATGGTCAAGGTTTTCCTTTCTTACTTCCGTGACCACATTATCTCAAGGGTCAGTGTTGATTATGTTCAACTGACAGAATGCATTAATACAAGAGGTTTTTAATGGGTCTGGGCCATGCATATACAACTGGTATACATATTGTATTAGCTTGAAAAAGAATTAGACATATCAATATCGCGAACATCAAAGAATTTCCCAGAAATGAGAAATTTTACCATTTATTTGAAACGCATAATATAATTCTATAACTAATTACATATTCATTTGAAGAACAAAATTGTAAATTTCTGGAAACCACTGAAAACTTAGGGTACAACTACTGCATCACTGTAGCAACAACAGATAAACAATTGAAAAGTACTAAAAAAATCTGTTCTCGGGTACTAACTATAATTCTTAAAGCAGATACGTCTGGAACACACTTATTGGGTAGATTATGAAACGATCAAATAGAATTTGTTTAACTGTTTTTTTTTCAATTTACTTAAATTAAACATTTTAATTCGTCAGGAATGTTCAACCAGTATTTTACAGCATTATGTTTAGTTGTTTGATGAAAAATATTATTCGAGTGCCGTGGCATAAAATAATTAATAGATGCTAGTCTGGTACAGTAATCATGAGTATGGTGAACTGGAGGAAAATTTTTAACATAGAGGCTTATCTACTGAAACTAAATGAGCTTGTTTGCTGTAGTGTGAGGAAAAACAATTTATACGATTAGCAAATGTGAAAGGGCCAGCTACTGTAAGATTCAATACAATTTTATTTATAGTAGCAACAATAGTTTCAGTTTAGAACCGTTATGTAACTGAAGAAAGACCTAAAACAATCTTTATTAATATTATCACAAAAAATAATCAAATGGCCTAAAAAGGCTCCAGAAATAGCGAAGTCGGGTTTTAATCTGGAACTGATTTCACTATTCCTGTAGCGAGTTTCGGTCTTTCGAAATTTTTTGTGATAATTTTACTAAAAGTTATTTTCGCTTTATTTTCAGTTTAAAAATGGTTGGAAATTAAAACAATCATCACTGTTGTAAATAAAAGCGCATTGATTAATAAATGTCTTATTAAGAATTGCCTTTTTATCGATTTCCGCTCTCTGCAAGACACGTTCTGACATTCAACAAAAGGGACATTGTGCATTACTTTGTGAGAGCAGCCTAACATTTTTTTCAGTTTTGTAGGTAGTGCTGCCAAGGTTAGAATACAGGCTTTGTGGCTAGCTCGTACCTTTGTGTTTTATTCTTTGCCAAATTTTTCTTTTAGGCAGTGCTAGGAAGTGCGGAGCCCAATTAGAAAATTGTTATTGGGGCCCTCTACCCTTCGGAAGCTGAAGACTTTATCTTTTATGCCACATGTAGTATGCCAGTTTTTGCCAAAAGCGTTGAGAGTTTGAGATTCAAGTAGTAGTCACAATGATGTATAAAAATTGAAAAGTAATTATTATTAGTAATTTATTACAATTAAAGATAGCTACTGGCATACTGTTTGTGCATACATCTTCTAAAATCTTTATTTTTCAGGCATTTTTACCCAAGAAATTTTTCAAAATCATTTCAAACTTAGTGCTTTTGTAATGTCATTTTCTATACATAGCATCGCCAAATTTTTTTTAGTCGCTCTTGTGAAATTGTTGACCGGTCTCTCTTGTGAAATTGTTGACAGGTATGTTTCAATCTGTGTTTTTGGGTTTGAGTATTGTCCACAAATTGGTAAAATTAAAATCTAGTGATGATCTAACTAATGCGTCGCCAGTTGTTTTACTTTAAAATGCCGACGATAAACTGAAATTTAAAATAAATAAACTAACGATCAGCATCCTCCGCTCGAGTTTGTGCGCGGGGCTCAGTTTGAACAAATCTGTGTAATTGGCTTAAAAACCGGCTCTGCGTTTAGGAACGCTTGAGAGAGAATTAATGTAGTGCCAGTGAGAGGGAATTAACGAAAGGGAAAGACAGTTTCCTCTTTTACAGTAGCATGCCATTCAAGCGAACACTCAGTAGCACTTGCTGCAGCCTCCCATCATGTTTTATTCGCTGAATTGTATTACAGTTTATTTGTAAGTCTGTACATATTAAAATTTGTATACAACTTCGAATGTATATACTGTAGACATATTCTATTTTACTTAAATTTGTAGCCTACACACAAAAATTGAAAAATTATCTCTAAATTATTAAAGACTTATAAAAGCTTTGTTTATCAATTAGCTTGCTACTACTAAGCTAATTAGAAAAAACCCTTTTTGCAATTACTGACACAAAATTCAAACACTATATCATAATCGGTTTGTGCTAAATCTGAACCGTTGAAATGTGGGCTCCATAAATTGAAAAATAAAGATATAACGTGTCCGCTTTTCGTCTGAAAGGTCGTGAGTTCGATACAGCGACGTATAACAGTGTAAAACAAAAACGTTAAAAATGGTACCTATTGTTGCCCTGTCTGGGCGAGTGATATTTAGGGTAAAAATGGGGTAATAATAGTCTCTGTTATGTATTGTAGATTGTTATTTACAGTCGGCAAAAATCTCTTTGAGGTTATGTTAATTCTTCATCCAAAAAGCCAACTTTAAATAAAGGTTATTATTATTCTTTTACATAACAAAGCATCGACCACTCAAGAAACGGAAGTAAAAACCGGAAGTAAACGTTTCACAGATTTCGTTTTTGGGAACAACTGAAAGTCAAGCGAGTGAAATTCAAATTTAAACCTGCTTTAAAAGCCTTGATCACCTTGACAACCAATTAGCGTCAAGTTTACTGGCTTTTACCATGTTACCTTGGCATTCAGAACATCAATTATAATTTTTGACAAGCCAATGTGAGGAAAATCACGCACTAGTATTGTGCAAAATCTGAATTAATTTATCAAAATCAACAGGTCAGGTCTAATTACTAACGATTATGTCACTATTGTCATTATCACAGGAAATTATTCAAATTATTCTGAATGTGTGTTGAAGAAATGAGATGACAGCGCCTGCGCAGTGACGGAGGTCATTTAGTCCTAGAGAATAGGTATTCTCTTTCCAAGGTTTTTACAGTACAACAAAAAACAATGTATTTTTTTACATTACGCTGTTCATTTGCACATCTTCATGCATGAATAATGATTGTTCAGAGAATATTTCAACAAAAGATAGTTTATTACTCAAAATAAATTCAAAAAACATTCACAATTTGATGTGCTCATTGTAAAAACAAAGTTCTATTCTAAAAACAATTTTTCATTAATTCTAAAAACAATTTTTCATTAATACATGTCCAGGAAAATCAAAATATCTCAAAATGGACATCAAATTCACAGATATACTTCAAAATGTCGCTGATCTTCCATTTTAGTGGGGTGGTAACAATGTTAACTTAACAGCACGACTATAAGAAAATTCCTCCTTGTGTTTTTGTCGCATATGAAATTAAATAATTAACGCAGCGTTAAATTGGTTTTAAGCAGAGGCGTAGTCAGGTTCTAAAGTTAGGGGAGCAAGCACATAAAAAGGCGCCATGGCTACACCAAACATTTTTAACACATTGACTATACATGTTCATTTTGTGTTTAAAATCAAAACACGAAGAAGATATAGTTTTAAAGGAAGTACCTAACTATTATTTTGCATAACAAATACAAAATAATACGTATAATAAACACAAGTACACTGAAACTTGCCTTTGCAAAATATAATTGACTGTAGGCCTACGTGTAGATAATCGTTTGACAAGAATATATTATAATAATTAGTCTTGAGGCAATTTGATCCTTGGTTCAATCAGTCAACCTTGGCAAATAAGTTGCGTAAATGCACACTCGTTTCAAAAACACGGGAGGCAAGTTAGTCAAATAAAGTAATGACTCCATTGTTGAAAAGCCACAAATTTGCTCTAGGGGAGCTGTTGCTCCGGACCCCAACTAGCTACGCCACTGCATATAAGTTCGTAAAAAACAATATGATAGTTTCATAATAAAGCGTTTCATTAACATTGAAATCTGCCAGATGGTCGCTCTGTAGAAAGCCAACATCTTGGTCATATTTGGCTTGGAGCAATTTCGCTCTGCCCAAAGGTCAGCTTCTTGGTCATACTTGGCTTGGAGCAGTTACATATAGTTCCTCTGTTACCTTTATGTTTGTTCAAAGGCGGTGGCAGATTATAAATAAGCAGTTTTATGGCGAATTTTGTAGGTTTTGAGTAGTATTAAAGTAACACGCCTCTCATGGTTGATATTATTTTGCCAGGTCATTAAAAGGAAAACGGTACCTAATTTTAAACAATATGCAGCGTGGTCTCAGCCGTGCATATTTAGATGGGTTAGAGCGCCTGCTTCTGGGAAAAGTGTTGCGTAAGAAACACGTCAGCAGATCACATCCCATTCACGACAGTTTAGCAAAATTCACGCGTCATCGAAGCGAGGAACTTGAAATTTGCAATTTTGAATTCAAAACTAGCGAAGTTTTTTTATGATTCCATTTGTTAGTGCCATATAGCAGCAGATTATTTCAATGTTCGTTTTCAGCTTTTCGCGAACAAGTGCAAAATAATAATGGAAGGTTCATATCGTTCATTATACATATATATATATATATATATATATACCCAGGGCTGCGGAGTCGGTACATTAAACTCCTGACTCTGGCTCCGACTCCTAGAATTCTAGAAGATCCAACTCTGACTCCTAAAATTTTAGGAGCCCCAACTTTTACTCCTGCCTTTAAGTAATAGTTTGTAGTACTCTCGACATTTAGCTAAAGTGGCATTTCATCACTACTTCTTACGATCGAAGAACAGTCTAGCTGCGTAGACTCCAATACGAAGCGTTGCAAAATGGAAAAGTATTGCATAAATGTGTTAAAAGTAACTGGAGTTCGTCGATTTTTTACTGACTTCAACACCGACTCCTTTAACAATAAGTGTACTCCCGAGTCCTGACTCTGATTCCCAAACCCTAAGTTTTAACAACTCCGACTCCGACGCCACAGCCCTGATTTTACCCGTCGCGGCAAGATCCATATGTAATAACTTGTAGTTTTGTTCATGCGTGCGTTTACCAAACTTTACTATGAACAGGTTTCAAGTTTTTTTAAAGGTACTTAATTTTCCGCTTCGTACAAGCCCATCTTCGGCCTGTGCGCCAGGCGCAGCTATTTGCATCAATAGATCAGATCAGACCATCAACAATTTTGTCATTTCTTCTAGCAATTTTACTGTGGTGAGCTATACAAAAGTAGCTATGTCGTTTCTACGCAAATTCTGTGTGAGTTTGTTGCGTTCAGGAATTTTTTGCTGTGTGCGATTATTACTAGAAAGTTGTACGCAATGGTGACGGCATTGTTAGTTTTTTGAGCTTTTCTTTACTAACCGCGCTCATCGGCTATTAATTAGCTAAGTCCCTAAACTAACATAAAGCTTTGAACCATTTCAATATGAGTCATCGAAACAACCACATAGGCAACTTGGATGATACTAACTCGATTTTAAAATTTCACGTTCGCGCTGCTTCATGCATTTCGCCATTCAATAATTAGACGGGCACTACCGCTTGCATTTTGGAGAGTTGCACAAAAACAGGTGCTGTACCTCTCAGCTCAGAAGTTTTAGTTTGTGACGAACTGCACACGTTTGACAGCACATGCGTGAGCACAGCGGTAAATTTGAATTTTTATCTTAAAACTGGCCCAGTTTTAGTACAACACGCTCGTGGAATATTTTTCTTGATGAAAATTATGTTAGTTTGTGATGCCATCAATAATAGGCTCGCCCGCCGTTAATTAAGTTTTTAATCTATTGTTTAACAATCGGAAACCCTTTTGCGGTATTAATTGTGTTAAAATGTCTACTTTTTACCGGACTCGAAAATGGGGTAGTATATGAAAAATCATCCTAGTTTCCTTTAATACTGTACAAACAGTAGCAAACACAGGCAATACAGTTTACTGCTTACTCATTATAAATCACTATGATTATACTGTAGTAATTCAATTCTAATGAAATTACTTTTAACATTGAATAATCTTTTCGGGTTACTTTCTATGACATTTCAGACTCGAGCGAGGACGAACAGGTTCTCTTTCATACCGCTATAGTACTTATATATCTACTGTATAGGCACTCTACATGCCACGATCTCTTTCCGCCATCTGCTGGTAAATTTAGAAAACAAAAGTTGGGTTTAAATTGAAGTTGTTCAAAGGAATAACTTCTGGTTCATTAAAGGAGAACCAAACGATTTTTCGTCTTAGCTCTATTTTGAAGTACGCTAAAAAGTATATATTTTAATACTTACATTAAAACCAAAGTGTTTCTGTTAATTAAATATTAGCTTAAAAATTTAATTAACAGCCAGCAAATGTAGCAAACTTGACGTCAGAAATAAAGATATTCGTTGCAAGCGTTGCAAAGTGTTTGGAATTGCGAAAGTGAAAATTGAAATACAATGTTACTGTAAAACATTTACTATAATACACAAAAACTTGGCAAATTTATGTTTAAAAACAAAGGTTATCACTGTGTCACTGTGCTATTTCACAAGTGTGTGAGACGTCAGAAACGAACTGTGAGGTACAGCACCTATTTTTTGTGCAACACTGTTCTGAGATGTAGGAACTGTGAAAAGGCTGATTGGTAAGTTATCATTGTAACAAAAATATGCAAGACTTCTCGTTGATTTTATATTCTTAGTGCACTGCAGCATATATACAACAATTTCTTATTTAAACAAGTCAACAATTTTTAAATACATATTTCTACATCAACTGCTTACTCCCACTTAAAAAGCACGTGACAAGTATTCTACAGTATAAAATTTCATAAATAATAAAACTGTTAGTTTGGATACACTTATTTTATGCCACAATTTAAATAGAAATTTTGTACAAAAATTTTGAAATAAATCATATTCAGTTTAGGTTTAAATAAAACCAAGAATACAATGTTACAGAAAAATCTATTGAGGTACACACAGTGGCTTCTTTTGTTGTTATAAAAACCATAGTCATGCAAAATTGCCTAAAGACACTAATAGCTCCTATTACTTTTGCAGTCAATAATTTAGCAATAGCAAAAAACGTCCACTTACAACTGACAAATACTAAAAGCCATATTTGGTACACTTTACTTTGAACTCTTGCAAAAAATAATTATACCTTACATCTTATATCAAAAAATATTCGTAGATAATCTAAAGAGAAACATATTGACATACAGAAAGCGCGGGGAAAATTTGCCAAAAAATTCAAATGACCTTATGGTCTTAAATCAAACAAAAAAGTGGATTATAATGAATTACTATCAGCCTAGGCCAGGAATCAAGAAGCTTAACTGTATTTTAGTTGTTAATGCTTATGGTCCTGAAGGAGCTAAACATGATATCCAAATGGAAATAATTTTACCATTCCAAGTGGATTGTTTATTCATTTGCCTGTATTTTACAACCAGTACTAATATTTTATAATTTTGTATTTTTGGCTTTCTTCTTTTAATGTCTGATGGGATAAGTAGCTTAAAAGTATGTGCACAGAGATTTCCAAATCAACTTTCTGGCTCGGTAAGTATAAAGTTTGAATTATGTCCTAAATATTTGTAAAAATTTGTACCTAAATTTAAATTTTGACTCTAGAATTTATTAGTTTAATACGTCCTTTTGCTGTTCATATCTGAGCATTTTCAGTCACTTGTTTTAGTTTAGTTTATTTATTTCCAAAATGCTGTTATATAATGCATTGTTACAGAAATTACAATACAGGCTATTGCTGCTAGAAACAAAATAAAAATTAAAGTGTCACCAGATATTGAGATAATTTTATTGGCTCAGGCCAAAAAGATAAACTTGTAGAGGCTTAAACAGAAGGCAAAATGTAAAGACAAGAAGTAGAATGTGCGAAATAAAATAAACAAGGAGAATGAAGTATCAGGTTGATAATGAGGGTAAGAAATTGACAATGAAAAGTGAATGAGATGATGATGAAAATGAAGATTATTAGATTCACATGAGAATCCAAAATAAAGCAGATCAATCAGCTGAGATTAATCAATGACTGCAGAAATTAGTACAGAGTTATGCCAGGAGTGTACTTTCTATGCTCTTTGGTTAATATTTCTTAATCCTCTTCATTCTTGTACGACATGTGACTAATAAAGACTATCTTACATTATATCAAAATGTGTTCATTCAAAGTATCTTACATTATATTAGAATGTGTTCAAAGTGCACAGTTTAAAACACAGGGGCTACCTTGCATTATCTTGCTATATAAACTTTTTTCAAAACAATCTGATGTACAGTAAACTATATATAACTCGAATTCTTGAGTATCTCGAACAGACCTCGTGAACAGACTTTCCCTTTCATTTTTCTCTTCAACAAACATCGTGTAACTCGAATTACTGCATAACACTGAATTCCCGGTAGAATTCTTAAGAATCTGATTCAAATTACCCGCCTATCTGGAACAGCCTCTGAAGCAAGAAGTCCTACATGAAAGTGTGCACCACATTATGATTTTAACTGCTAGTTTTAGCAAAAATGCTAAGATTTCTTGTATTACCTTAGCAGAACGATGCACACAACATGGTTTAATAACTAGATATGTGGTGTGGCGCTCACCTGGTCTAGCTAGAGGTATGACTTGGAGTCAAAACAAGATTTAGGAAACGAGCCCAAACTTAGGCAACTATTCTGCCTACATTTTGCACATTTTGTGAAAGATGGCAAACTAGCCGAATATCACTTCACTGCTTCAGTTTAAGATTAAACACCTGATTGGTAAAAATTTAGCACGTTAACCTCAAATAAACAAGACAATTCAGACTGTACTAATTACTCCTAATCACTTGTGAATGACTTATAGGTGCCTGCTAGACAAAAGACCTGTAATTAACATTAATCATTACATTTGAAATACACTGAAGTTACACGTGTGATTACTGTTAGCTTCGAGGAAAACTGAATCCTTTTGAACCATCGGGGGAGTGAGGTTCCCGAATTGTGTCTACAGGACTCTGCGGAGGCTGTGCTATAGTTACTGATCTGAAAATGTAGAAAATGCAGGATTAGAATGTAATATAATTATCTGCTTAATTATTAGTTCATAACATATTTATTTATATATCGGGTGGTACAGAAAAACTGCACCTGTTTCGGTTACAATAATATTAGAAGTAAGTACCCCAAGAGGTTGAATTTTCATGACTTTGTATCACAATCCATTAGCTTCTGGCTGTGGAAACTACAAGTTTAAGGCAGCACTGGTTCTTAAAAATTATGGCTGAAAAGCTTTTGCATGTTAAAAATTAAATACTGGAACAATGTCAGCAATAATCGTCAACTGAAAAAGAAGTTGCGTTGATGTATAAAGGTACGACTCCATGTGTACATAATGCGTAATCTGTAATAGTGATGCATGTTCTGTATTCACTCACACGTGATCACCATCGTCGGAATACGGCGAAATACATATAACAGTGAGGAATAGTGGCGCGAACACAAAATTGGGTTTGTGTGGTAATAATTCTTTTACATAAGTTATACTTGAAAAAATAGCATATTTCCTTTCAATATTTTAAAGAGCAGATTGTTTTGACCTACACTTAAGATTGGGTCCAGTTTTGCTTTAAGCTTTCCTGTCTGATACTTATGTAATTAGAAAAGAAAATTCTTAGTAATTTAAATATTTGTTCTACCTGATAAAATGTCACCGACTCACCTTCCCATTGTGCACCACTGACTCACCAAAAAAAACACATTATTGATCTTATTGAGTAATTTTCATTTTTGCTTAGTTAGTGAAGTATACACTAGGATTTCTACGTTTCTTGTGTAAAGTCTGAAAAAAATGTTAGCCAAACTTGTTTCAAACAACTTACTATTAAAATGACCGTACCTAACGGTCATCACGGGAGTCAAAATTTACAAGTTTTATACAGCATTGCTGCTAACACCAGTTCTGTATACAATAAGGCTGTATGTAAGTGATAGAAAAGTTCAAGAGGAAGTTTCCTAGCTTAATTTAAGTAAAGGATTTTCTTGTTCTTTAAAGGCTGACGAGCAGAGCTCGCCCGAAATCAGTTTCAAGATGGAATATCCTCCTCCATCATTTTTCTGCTACGGAAATTTTGAAACTCAGAATTATCCATAATAATTAATTATAATTAAGGCCGGAACTTAAATGAATCACAAATGAATTTCCTTGGTTAATATCAGTACTGATTGTTTACTGAGGAATGATTTGCTTCACCAAAAATCTCAACAAATTGTTTGAATTTGATGTCGACTTTGAGCAATTTCCATAACAGTGAATTGTTTATGGCAACTTCGGAGTTATCTGGTGGACACACCTTATGAAGGCAGTAAAAATCTTCTTACTTATGGCCTGCAGCATCTTTTTTGTTAATAGATACTCATAGCAGTTATTATAAAGGCCCATAAATGTGCAGTATTTTCAAAATTTGTAATACTGTTATGAACTGTACGAGTGAAACTCTGGTTACTTTTCTTGTAGTTTACTGTTACTCCTTAAAGGAAAACCGGACAATTGATTAGACTCGATTTGATTTTAATTTACTGTGCAAAATATACATTTTCTTGCCTATAAGAGTTAGCAATTGTTTCTAATATTTGAATAATTACCTTGGAAAGTTAATGGCAACCAAACACAGTTGTCGCTTACGTGACAAACTAACGACAGTTTGTGCAATGGTAGGTATCTTTCTCAAGCACATTTACGTAAGCAAAGATTGCTATAAAACGCTGATGTGATGTCATCAAAATGAGCTCTATGTCACAGACGAACACTCCAGTCCACGATTATGCTTATCATGGTATTGTGCCTATTTGGCAAATGTGACAAAAAGGCACCTTTGCCAGTCTTAGTGAATTCGTTAAGCTGCCCGTAGCTTTGAAAGTTTAACAAAATTTAAATATCAGAGGTTACTATTATTTAATGTAAGCTTTGATTTAAAAAAAGCTATTGTAGTTTTCAATATTTTAGAACATATTTTATTTTGAACTAATGTTTACACAATAGTCCGGTTTTCCTTTAAGAGTAGACTTGAAGCCAAAGTCTATCAGAGTGTTGTCGCTGGACAATTGAAATATTCTGCATTAGCTGATTTCACATAAGTGCTACTGTACATTGTTACAGTGCAAACACCGCAGTTACTGGAAGCATTTTTTAAATCATTTTGCCAAAAGCAATTTTTAATTTGTCCAAGATAAGCAAATGTGTTTCATATATACTTTACACGAAAGCACATTGTGTGAGGAGTACAAACCTACATAAAAATTGTCAAATATAACATAATCGCTGCTTAGTAAGAGCAGGTTTTGATGAACATATGCAATATGCAAGCAAATTCTTACGGTCCCGAAAGAAGTTAATGACGTGGAAGTGAAAAAATTTATATAAACAAAACAAAACTATTTACCTTACGGGCGCCTGGATTTCTGCTTCTCTGGAAGGTGCTCCCATGATCCGCAAACGTGCTTCTGCATACTCTGCCTCTCTCTGTTGCAGACTCTTCACCGGTTGTGTTCCCTTTTCGTCGGCATTGTCAGATAGTTTTGAAGCGCTAGACGGTCGCTTAAGAATCTTCAACTGTGGCTGATACTGAGTTCGGAAAGTGTCTTCCGTTAGCAAGTGAGGCTCAGTACTGCAAAAAAAAACTAACATCAATTTTTTTATCCTTATCCCCCAGTTCATTGAAAACATAATAGTTGTCAGTGCTGGGAATGTGTGCACTTATGCATTACAGAAAGTCCTCGCTTAACAACTCCCCGCTTAGCATCATTTTGTTTTAACGACGCTGAACATTTGACACCTTTTTCTCACTTAACGACCCACTTTTTCCTTTAACAATGATTTTTTTACTTTGCTTAAAACCTATTTTTATTTTGTCAACAACTTTTTTACCTAATTCTAAGCATTAGAAATGGTTATATTGCATTATCCAGTTCTAAAAACGTACTACTAACATAAAGCACTACAATTATTATATGTTTTTGCTTCCTGACTGACTGCGCACTAAATGCTAGCTGTTTGTATCAAGCGAGATCTATTTATACGCCTCCAGATACCTGAGTTCCAACTTTATGCCAAGGAAATTTGTCTGTAACATGTCGCTATAGCAACCTGCTAGCACTATATTCATGAAACTATCCCAAGGTTGCTCCAAAGCTTGGCTTTCACTAGGCAGGGTTGAACCGCTAACTGCCCATATATAGAGCTTCAACATTAACAAGAAAGAACCCACCAGCAAGTCTATCTAAGTATTGGTAAAAAAGATAGGTGGTTTCAAGTAAACAGAAAGAAATTAATCGGTAGAAATATGAATAAAACTCACGAAACATTTAATTTATATAATTTAAGCAGTATCAATTTTTGCCTGTGGAACATCTCTCAATTCTTTTACATTATTTTCTATGGAAATCTTAGTTTCAAAATCGGAACAAACCTGTTACTCGTGTTTTGCGACTTAATACTGACATCATTCACTTCTTGTTCCTTTGTAGCGAGTTTCTCCAATTTTTTGTCAAAAGCCTGGAATGTTATCGGAGTCTTATTATAAATAATTTTGTTATAAATCATGTCAGTTAAGCAAAAAAGTTAAAAAGAAAATGTAGAAAATTAACTGTATACATGAAGCTTCTACATATTTAGAAAGCACAACAAGTTCTTATACATGAATGTGGTACCGGTAACTACCAAATTTCAATGTGCCAGGTTTGTGTGCCGAGTGGTGCAGAAAAATGGCTGATTCGTTAACCTCGTCAGTCTTTGTCATTTGATTTTTGCCATTACGCATTTCTATTATTTCAGAAAATTTTATGTAATTACATCATAGATAAAACAATAAAGCCAAAATACACAAACTGGCCGACGTCGGCCATGTTAAAACGATCGCCCAAATTAGACTACGTTAATTTCAAATCAAAGGTGATACACGGAATCTATCAAAGTGGCCGTGAAGACATTAGCCACCCTAAAATGGGAATGAGTTTTATTTTGCACGGCGTATCACGGCCGGCCAAGTGCTTAAGTGCTTTATCCAATCAGGGATCAGTATTCCAGCATTGGTTTTTGCTTTTCCCACAACTCGTACTGGGATGCGATATGCATAATTATACACACTGTATTAGACCAGTAGAAAAACAATCAGTTTAGTCATAGTACGGAGTGGTAAATGAATATATCAGTCTTAGTAGAGCAAGAATCAACTTTCAAGTTTATAGAACTGGCTAAACAAGCAACTTGTTTATGGGATTATACAGGTCCTGCATATAAAGCTTGCAATGCCAAAAGTCGTACTTGGGAGTACATTGCCAAAACAATGTGCATATCCAATTTTTTAATTTAACTGCAATATTTATGTATGTCACGCACTAGTGACACAAAATTGAGCTTAAAAAACAAGATAATTTCCTAAATAATTGATGATAGATCTAAATAATGTGAAGTCGGAGTCAGCAGTAAATTGACTGCTAAAAAAGTCGGAGTCGGCAGTAAATTTACTGCTAAAAAAGTCGGAGTTCTTCAAACTTGGGGTTTCGGAGTTGGGACTCGGGAGTACACTTATTGTTAGAGGAGTCGGTAAAAAATAGACAAACTCAAACTCCAGTTACCTTAACTTTTAACGTATTTATGCATAGCGTCCCATTTTGGGATGCTTTTGTATTGGTGTCTATGCAGCTAGACTGTTTTTTGAGCATAAGGAGCAGTGATGGAATGCCACTGTAGCTAAATGTTGAGTATATTACAAACTTTTACTTAAAGGAATCAGAGTAGTAGTCTGAGGTTGGGTTCCTAAAATTCTAGGAGTCGGAGCCAGAGTCAGTAGTTTCATGTACCAACTCCACAGCCCTGGATAGATCTAATTTTCAACATTAAAATTTAACTCCACAAGTACTAAAACTAAATGATGGAGAAATGTTTAGTTGTACAATCATCATTACTGTCACACTCTCTCTTACGCAAACGGCTGTTTATCAGCTCTTTCGACATCCGCTGAACGGTAACTGTCAGACGGCATTTGACGTACGACCATTTTTAGGCGACCGTGTATCACTAACTTAAAGGATTTAAAGGTCAGTGGGCATTCAATGTGAAAGTTGTTGGAAAAAACAGGAATACAGGCCTGTCTAATAGATTGGTAGGCATTTATAAATATTTCATGATTACTCTTACTCGTATTTCTAGCAATTAAAAATTTTTTATTTTTTAGAATTCTGTAAAACCTTAACAGAGATTATAAGTCATGTAATAGTTGCCAGTTTATCAAGACTGCAAATCTATTGGAATTGGTCATCAATAATGTTTATCAATCGATTTATTGATGTTTTTTGCAAGGCCAATACAACCACTTTTCTTTACAATGATCAAACTTCAGACAGCCTCAAAAACATTTGTAAAAAATTGAAAGCAAATCAGCAGCACAAGTTCATGGTAAAAAATAGTTTAACCCTTTCAAGAAGATTTGGAAAGAAAAGATAATGCATTAGTAAAATTTTCGTGTTTAATCAGATGACAAAGACGTTGCTATAAATTTCAGTTTTCCCAAAATCCACCACATTGCTGGATATGATGCATCTTTAAATCGTAGCTTTGAACTGGAAACATAAATTAGAACTAACTTTGCCTATTTTTTTGTGTCTAAGTTTTGTCAGCAGTGGTCATGTAGTCAGACAACGTTTACGGTAAGATCGGTTTTCATCACGTCTGAAAAGAGGCAGTGTAACAGATGCCCACAAGTAGCTGTTGGTAGCAGGATTTATATATATAAACCAGTCTAAAACAACAACACAAAACAAAAAGTTTACTATCGAATTTGTAGTAGCTGTGGCTGTGTAATAGGCCATCACAATGTTTAGTCACATAGGATAATTACACCCTTTTGCTGGGTTTAAATTGTTCAGCACCAGTTACCAGTCGTCACACGTTTTTTTCCAATACGTTATTGCCTGTTGAGGATGCTGACGTCAAAATTTTTACATTTAACATATTTCTCTGAACATAGACTTGTTTACAGTTCCGATAAAAACGTATCCATAATCTACGACTTTATAATTATAATTTATAGCTGTGTGTTAAACTTAAGGTATTTACTGAGGACAATGCGAGTGTATCCCGTCAGACAAGTGGAAATGGAGAGACGGAGGGATTGCCAGAAAGGCAGAGGTAACTCAATGCAAATATATGATCCGCCTGAAATACGGTACAGGAACTATTGTTATACATCACCCACAGCCCTAACTGTCCCATCAAAACAAACTTTGCAAAAATAAGCCTTTTATCTTTATAAGCTATTACTTAGTTTAGAATACACTTAGCATTTTTTCATTTTACTAGAACATGCAGACCTATATTCGTACAAAAAATACCTCACTATCAGCTAAATCTTCCCAGTTATCAAAATCTTCATCGTCACTTATGTGAGAAGCCATTTTAGAAACGTGTGCTGCCACATCGCGATAGTTTCTGTAAACGTTATGCAGAGGACAAAATCGGAAAATGTCGCGTCCTTCACTTTGTGCAAATGATCGCGCTGTCCTGAATAGTATATTCAACCCATTATTGCCAACCGGAGACGTGTTAGATGAAAAAGATATACCGGAAGAGTTAAAAGGTAAGAATTGGTAAAGAGTTAATTATAACTATTTGAGAAACAATTATTAGAAAATGAAGCCATTTCAGCTAATAAACTAATAAGTAATATTAGTAATACTAATAGTAATACATAGACCTTGAACCAGTTAACAACAAACGAATTTATTTTTCAGAAGCAGAAGTTGAAACCGATGAAGTGTTAAAGGCCAGAGAGTTAGAGTTGGACGCTGTTAACAAAGCAGAAGCAGGAAAGTTTGAGGAAGCTTTAACATTATTCAATGAAGCCATTGAAGTAGCACCACAAAGGGCTTCCGGATATAATAACCGTGGCCAATTGTTACGGCTTAAAGGAGATATACATGGTAATACATTCAAAATCTATGAGATCATCAAAGTTTATAAAAATCATTAAATGAATATTATAGTAGCTGCACAGGGGTATACCTGCTATAGTTTAAAATTATCTTCCAATGTCATTAATTTTTTTCATGATGATAATAACTAATACACCTAACTAATAAAACAGAACCCTAATAATAGTATAAGTTTTTTAATTCCAAAAATAAAGCTCTATTGTCAGTTAAGTTTTCTCTTGTATGATTGGCTTAATTATTTTTTTTAAAATTTTGATGTGATAATTAATAAGAGGATCTAGGTGTAACTGAAATTCGTGATTACTAGTGATTAGCTTTTAATTAAAAATATTGATGTGGAATATATTGATGGGACCCATAATGGGGGATGAAAATGCTGAGAAAATAGTGATATGTCTTTTTCATTATAATTTTTAAACCTTGGCCTGTCACATTTACAGGCCTGTCCACATGTCATAATTTTTATGGTGCTACGTTAGTTTTAATTATTAGTGTATTGTTATACATTTTGCCATTGTACAAGCTGGGACTCAGCACTAGGAGGGCTTTCTTAATGATTGATATAAGACCACAGTGTAGTCATTTATGGTTGACAAGGTTAATTCTTTGAGATGAGGCACTGAACTAGACGAGGTCTATAGTTGTCAGATATGTGTATGAATTACCTTTCAGCAGGAGAAGGAGCTATCAGTACGTATAAATGAAATTGCCCAGTAGCAGTATATTCACTGCTCTCCCTATCCATTTGCTATGCAGCTCTAGTGCTTCCTTACTTGTGAAATCAAGCAAACACCGTTTGTGGAGCTGCCTTTCCTCCATAGTAATTAGGACTGAGCATCGAAAGTTCAAATTCGATTTGAACCTAGAATTATATTCAAAGCTTTAACTACATGCATTCTTTATCATGAAAACATTTGAGACACTATTTTTAAATATATTATTAGTGTTTTTACTGCACAACAAAATCAGGTAATATGCATGATCTTTGTGAGACCACTTTTTGTTACTGATTAGAAATGCCGAAAAATTCAGTTTGATTCGAATTCGAAAGTCACAACTTTGATTCGATTCAAATTTTCTTTCTTGTAGACAGTGCTTTCCTCGGTAGTAATCCTTTTATATTTTGTCATCATTTAATTCTTAATTGACAGGTGCAGTTAAGGATCTGGACAAAGCCATTGAACTGAGTGGTGGTAAAGGCAAGTCAGCATGTCAGGCGTACACACAGCGAGGACTTATTCATCGATTTGAAGGAAATGTTGATGCCGCCCGTCATGACTTCACACAAGCAGCAGAGCTTGGATCAGAGTTTGCAAAAAGCCAGTTAATACAGCTTAACCCGTATGCTGCTCTGTGCAACAAGATGCTTGCTCAAGCTTTTGGCAAATTACAAAGAGGAGAAAGAGACGAAGGAGAAAATTAGCGATGATTTTGATGCTTGTAATTTTTTATTTTACCACAGTTATATTAACTAATCTATGTGCTTAGATTTTATGTTAAAAACAGTGATAACACTTAATTAGTACTTGCCCTTCCTGTTACTTTTTCTAATTGTTTTTATTAACTTTTGTATTTTTTCTAGTGCTACATATGCTAATATTTTCAGAAGTATTTATTTTACTATATTTTTATAAGACCATCATCACTTAGTTGAAAATTAGTGCCAAATTTGCATTTTAAATTTAAACTTGAAAAAACTAACGATGATGTTGTGCAACTGTTTCTATTATGGTTCAAGAAAATACCAGTATTCGGTTGTCAAAAATTATTGAACGTTTCTTTAATTTTACTACTATATTTACCATCATTGTTGACTGTTATTATGTTGAAATACATTCGTGTAATCACTATAATGAATGCACTATGTAGATTTGCTCTGTACTATAAATATCATTGTCACAATTAATTCTGGTATGCACATCACTGGATAACCTGACGTAGTCTGTTACCTGCATTGTAGCATGCCGAATATGCACAAAGCAGACCTGTTTTGAATTTGATGACAGTGAGTTGTGAAATATGAGTGCAGCTGCATTCCAGTGTAGCTAGGTTAAACAGAGACGTGATGTGCATCAAGTAGTCAAATAAGATCTTATGTCAGAAAACCATTAATGAGCTAAGCAGAAGAGGTGGCTTATTTGTAAAGACATTATGTATTTTATATTTCAGAAAACTGGCAGGAGGGGTGCCATTGAAATCTGGGATAGTTAGAGACAGAAGTTACTATATACGTGAGGTTGCAGTGTCATGTCAACATGTGCATGATCGATTAATTTGTTCTACTAGAAAAACTAGATAATGATGATAATGTTGATGAAAATGTGATGTTTTTGTACATTTTTTGTAGTTGCCTGTTATAATACTGTGTTTTATATGAAAATGTTCGAGAGAAAAATGTTTCTTGAAAACAACAATGACTTCACGCGCTGACAACACCATTCTCTGAGCGAATCTTCAAACTTTTGTTTAGGCCCGTGAAAGTGATGTTAAACATGACGTCACCGCTGCAGCTTCTGAGTGGGTGAGGACCTGGCACGTGATTAAACATCTTCGGCCAGGCCCAGAGGTGTGTCTTCTTTAGTAACGCTTGTAGCTTGACATTTTGCTCCATCTTACGGGTGCAAACACTAAGAAAACGTTATTCCCTTATTTTAAGAGAAGGATCAAAGAATTTGGATTGTAAAGATGTGTTACTCGCACAGGTCACAAAACTTAATGATTTGCAAACAATTCGTAAAGCATTAATCCGCCGAGTTAAACTCAGTTTTTATTCGACTATAATTTTCCAGAACCAGTATATGATAATATAGTATCTAAGGTACAATCGCGGCGTTGTGTGCGAATAGAAATCAATTATTAATAGGGTTTTCTAAAATGACGAAGGTTTCGTGTCTTGCAGAATGGCGTTACAGAGGTAGCGGTGCTGCAAGCTTGCAACTGAATTATAAATGAAAATTTGCAGAATTAGATAAAACATGAATACGAATATAATCTTTATGAATGTATATAATGTTTCTTTAAAGTAGTAGGTCTACCAGGTAGTTTGCGTATGCTATTTAGTTTAAACAGTATTTTATAAACAAATTGTAATACTGTAACTATAACAGTATAAGCTACATGCATTTACTTATGTTGTCTTCAGACATAGACATAGACATTTTTATTTATCTCCTCATTTACACCATTATATACAGATTCACTATTATTTTTATAGTTATTGATTAAAAAGGATAAATTAAACATAAAGGAAAGAGTTAGGGGGTGTAGGAGAAAGGGTAGCGAAAGACCAATTGGTCATCGAGTCAGCTACCCTTTAGGGATCGTTGTTATATCGTGTACAAAAACCTCATTAGCAGCATCCTCTCTGATCCCCAGGGATGAAGAAAGCGGTATTACTGCAACAGACTTTTGCCCTTCAGAAAGCGTTTAAGATTTCCGTTTTTAAGACGGTGGCTTAAATTAAAACACTGTTAGGGTTGGCACCGATAGTATGATAAAACGGCACAGGTAGTTCCAAACTGGCACTATTCTCAATGAAGCACAACCTTGGTGAATATTGAGTCTGGCACGTTCGTTGAAAAGTTTGAAGTTTCCTCCTCGTGTATGACTTATGTTTAACCCCTCCACGTGTATGCCATTTTTAGTTGTAAACCGGAGCAGTGGCAATGCCTTCCATTTCTATCTCCTTGCCGTGGATATGCTCAATCCTCTTCACCAAAATCGCCAAGCAAACAGACAGCAACAAAAAGTGTCTGTTTGCGAATCAATTGCACAAATTTACTTTACTTGCGAATCACACTATATAGATCATTCACTTTGCCTATGCCGTGTGCATGCAGTTTGCCACAGTGCTGAGTACTGCACCACTGTGTAATGCATTGCTTTGCACCGCCATACCATGTGCCACGTCGTGGCACATAGTGTCCTGGTACGTGTCCTTTCTGTACGCGACCAAGGTACCACAGTACTCCGCACCGTTTTCTACACTATATTGTGAAGTAGTACTAGTTATGGCAGATGCAAAGGCGATGTCGGAGTGTAGTGTTTTAGTTAATGTAATTGCCTAATGTAATGCAATTTGCCATCTCATTTTCAAGGTCTATTTCTGAAAAATAAATTTTATCTAGCTCAAGTTGCCTGTTTTAATTTTCAACTGATTTATAATAATGTGTTGATAAAAATTATTTGCAATTTTGAAACACAAGCATTGCAAACAACCACAATCTTGATTTATTTACCAAAATCTATTGTACAGTTTCGCTTTCAGGCTTAACTAATAAGTTAAAAACTTAATTAACGACCGGTGAGCCCAGTTCCTGATGGTGTCATAACTGAACATAATTTTCAACAGCATAAACATTCCATGAGCGTGTTGCACGTGTTTGGGAAAGCAAAGATTGAAGTACAGTGCTACTATACAATATTCAGTGTGATATACAAAAACTTGGCAAATACAAATTTCAAGTTGTTCACACATGAGCTCTTACAGTGCACGTTTTTTGTTTTTTGAGTTCAGCTAACTGTAGCGAATGGCCAAATGCATGTCACAGTGGAAAACTGCGAAATTATGTTTCTGTGGTAATAATTCTTTCGCGTAAGTAATTTTTGAAAAAAACAGTAAGTTCACTTTCAATATTTTGTTTTGTTGTTTGTTGACTGTTTTGAGGTATAGTTTAGATTGGGTCTGGTTTTCCTGTAAGTGAATTTTTTGTGAAATAACAACCACAATTTTTTCTGTTTTGCAGCTTTTCACACAGTGCACTTCACATGTTCACACTGCTCAAGACATTTCACACAGTGATGTGAGCCTGCGATGCTGTACTTTAGCTTAAGTTCAGCTTTAAGTCATCAGAACAATGCTGAAGTTATACAAGACTTTGTTAACAGTATCATCACGTGCAAGTCATGGTGCTTGTACGCAGAGCATAGTGCTACCTGCTGGGAAGTTGTACAGCCATAGAACTTGCTTGTATTGTTTGGGATTTCACCGAACTTTCTCTTCTGCTCTTGGTGATGATAAAAGTTCTGCAGATTTCAAGACTAAGGTGTATGATTTTTCACTACTTATATTATTAATATTTACAGTACAGTAATGTCCTCACGTAGCAATGCTAATGCTCCAGCAAAATGTGTCATTAAGCAAAACTTCGTTAAATGAAACCAAATTTTCCATAATGCAAAAGCATTGAGATATGCTCCAGAGTCAAAAGTCAATAATGCTTAGTTCATATGAATGTATTTTTTGAATATTCTTTAATTTTTAAATGAAAGAGCCAGATTCTAGGAACTGCCATGTTTATTGAGCGGCGATCGCTTTGGCTACTCTAGCCATTATCAAACTATAAATCAAGCCAAAAAAGAATAAATAACACATTAATGATATGAAGGCACAAACTGAAACTACAATACAATAGATTAGAATTAACCTAATAAAATAAACGAGGTTGTAACGGAAAAAATTGCAGAGAAATGTAAAAATTATTATTTACCTAACACGTGAGAACCAGAAAAGAACACAAAACTGTAAACAAAAAAATCAACATAATGAAGAACCACAGCAGTAAGGATAGGATTATACTGTGGGCTATGTCATTTTGTTATGCTACTAGCAGCTCTTTTGAACAGGAAAACATGGCAAGTAGTATGAAAAAAGTCAGTGTGTAAGTGGTATAAAATTTCAAGACGAATTTTTCAAGCTTTATGTAAGTGGAGGGTTTTTTCTTGTGATTTAAGTGAACTGTCAAATATTTAGCATCGTTAAAACGATCACTAAAGCGAGGGCATCGTTAAGCGAGGACTTACTGTTTTAATAAGTGTCTACTTTTTAAATACTCCAATTCTGATATTATACGTACTTGAAGCTTTTGTTGCTTGTTCAGGATGAAACAAATTTTGGCAGTTCTTCTGCACCATCTTATGATAAAAATTTGCTGACAAAAATATGATCTTATTAAAAGAATTTTGCTCAAGTCGTAACTTCTTGCCGTGATGCTTGACATATTGTGCAATACAGTAGGCGCTGCTTAATGCACTCACTTTGGGATGGAAGTCTTTTTGACCCAATTAAGCAACTGATTCAGTTAGCCGACTGGTGTAGCCTATTACTACTACAGAAGTATGAGTCATGATTCACTACATTAGTATGCATTGCAAAGACTTTAAATGATTTTAGAAACAAATTAATTTCAAAATTACTTAGTGTAATTATTTAAGAATACTGATTTATATGTGATTAAATAAAAAAAGAAAATAAAAAAACGCACAAATCTGTTTATTACCACTAAAAATTACTAAAATTCGTGCAAGTCGGTTGCTTCATTTTTTCACGAATGAAAGCGTTATTCATTAATTGGTTTATGAAATTCTCATAATGATAAAAACATTGACAATCTGTTACTGTACATATTGATGCAAAACATCTAGTCACCTAGTGCTTGAGCTGCAGTTTGTGAGCTTGTTTCACATTACTAAGTGCCACTATTTGTTTCTTTTTTTATTTATATTTATGTTTTTGTACTTGATTCTAGCACTAGACCTTCTGCTTTGTTATAGAATCAAACCAAAGATGCTACTGAAAATGAAGCAACTTCTCGAACGTTCGCTAAAACGGCAAACGATGTACCACCTATTGAAACAATAGTCAAAGGTAGCTTCATGCATCGGTGCTTATGTGGTTTTTAAATTATAGAAATAGGGGGAGGGAGGAGAGAGAGAGAAAGGGAGAGAAAGAGAGAGAGAGAAAGAGAGAGAGAGAGAGAGAGAGAGAGAGAGAAAGAGAGAGAGAGAGAGAGAGAGAGAGAGAGAGAGAGAGAGAAAGAGAGAGAGCGGGGAGGGGGGAAGAAGTCTTTGCTCTTGTAGGCCGCATGTTTATTTGCTGAATTGTTGTTGCAACCACTTGACAACAGCTAGCAATAATTTAACTACTTAATCATCACCCAGTTTAAGTCGAGTACATTCGAAACAACCTGCTGGTGGTGCCAGCACTTAAGCTCACAAAGAGAGTTTCACTTATTAATGTTAGTGAAGTGATAGTGAAAAAAACACTTGATCATAACGCTTTGTAAACTGAGGATTTAGTTTTATATTTACGTAGATTTCTGTGTGCACCATAACTAGGATTCCACCCGGATTTGGTCCCTATAGTTTCTGGGTTTTTTCCATCACATTGTAGTCTAAATAGGGTGTGAGAATTTCTTTGTTAAAATTGTTGCATCTTGTCTAGTTGTTCCAAAGAGCTCTCATCAGCATGAACATCCTCATCAACGCATCGAGCGTCATCGTAAAAAAATTGACTACAGTAAAAAGTCATTAGCCAATAACTACGTTACTCCATTGAGAGCCATGTATGAGTACCTGTTGAAACCAAGGTGAATGGATTCGTGACCGTGATCATTGTATTGCAGCAGACACAACCAACGATCAGAGAAAAGCTAAATTCTTGCATATGTGTACAGTAAGTCCTCTCTTAAAGGAAAACCAGACGATTGGTTAGACTCATTTTAATGTACTGTCCAAAATATACATTTTCTTGCTTATAAAAGCTAACACTTGTTTCTAATATCTGAATAATTACCTTAAACAGTTAACTAACAGTAACCGAACACGGCTACCACTTAACTTGTGTCACAAACTAACCACGTTTTGTGCAATGGTAGGCATTTTCCCTGCACGTCAACCACATTTGCGTAATCGAAGATTGCTATAGAACGTTGATGTGATGTCACAAAAATGAATTATACATCACACTGACGTTATTGACGAATACTGCAGCTCATGATCATGCTTATCACAGTACCGCGCCTATTTGTTGGCCACGTGAATGTGACAAAAAGGTGCCATTGCCAGTCTTAATGGATTCACTGAGCTGTGCATAGCTTTGAAAGTTTGATAAAATTTAACTATCCAATATAATTATTATTTAATCTAAGCTTTGATTTAAAAAAGCTGTTGCAGTTTTCAATATTTTAGAGCATACTTTATTTTGAAATAACATCTACACATTTGTCCGGTTTTCCTTTAACGTGTCGTTAAGTAAAACGTCGTTGAACGAGACGTCATTAAGCGAGGACTCACTGTATTTTAGGAGCTGCAGCTTCATTTTACAATGCGAATAGTATTGATAGAGTCATTGCCTTTATTCCTGTTCAAAGATTTAATAGAAAACAAACATGAGTTTTTTCTAAATGAAATTTCTCAGAGCTTTTGGATGGATGTGTCTGCTATCTCATCCCAATTGTATAACAACACCACATGAATCAAGTGAAGCAGTATTTTGCTTGTGAGAACATTTTTGTTCTGTGCTGTGAGATTGCTTCATGTGGTCGAAGTGAGCATATTTCCTTTATGCTTTCTTCCATGAAGGTTTTTTTAGGCTTCGATCACTTTTGGTTTTGTTATGTGAGTTCGTACACGATGCTCGATGCGCTCGTTAAAGTGTGTTTGCTACCAAAGCCATAATTTAATATAATTCTTCTAATGCCGCGTTTGGACTAGTGAGTCTTCTGTCGCAAATTTTCTCTCTGGCAGCAAATTTGCAAGTGTGAACTGCTTGCGAGCGAGTCATTGTAAACTATCCGACAGTTGCGGCGAGTTGGTTTCCTGCTAGTTACTGTTTAGTGTGAATGCCTCGACGAGTTACTTGGCGAGTTTCTTGCGGTAAATAAAGAATTGAGTGTCAGCTCACCCTAACTGTTGGAGAGTAACTCGCAGTAAGTTTTGCTGTCTAGTTTGAACTCGCTTGCGAGTTACTTAGCGAGCTAACTTGGCAAGAAAACTTGCTGCTCTGAATGTGCCGCAAGGTATATGTGTGCCCAAAGAAGTATTTAGAAATTGCTTTAAGCCAAAAGTGTTCCAAGCTTGAAAAAACAGCGAAGGGATCATAAAAATGTATTTGTCCACTAAAATAAGCCATTGTTTTATTTTCATAGTAATACCCCGAATAAGCCGGATTGATTACAGGAAAACCTACACAGCAAACAATACCTTAACAGCGTATCGAGCAATGAACGAATATTTGCTGAAAGCCAGGTGAATGTACTTTTTGAGTCGCACAGTAAAAACGTAGAAAAATTTTATAAAGCTTTTAATTTCACAAGCATTACATACTTGGTATTTGTAATTACATTCATATCTCGATTTGCCAGACTACTAAGCGAATACAGTAGGCGCCATACATGTATTCGACTCACAGTAATGGTAGGATCAATCTCCTTATTGCCTCAAAAACGTCTAGTATGGGTTGCTCCTATGTAACAGTATATAAAAACAGTCGACACTTCACTCAAATAACTCATTTTCTGCGCATCCTTAAATAAGATACTCACATATAAGCTACACACTACTACGCACTGCTTGGTTACACTGATGTAATGAAGTGACGGCCCACCAACTAGAAGTCAGCTCGCAAAACAGCGGTCTGTGTCCGCAGTATGCGGGACTTTTTAACGGTACAGATTTGGTTCGATTTTTCCGATATCCGTAAAAGAGGGGTCTGGCAAACCGAGATATGGGTGTGCTGTGTTATAGTCGTTGCATATTCATATATGTTTTATGATACCATAAATTTAACTTTTTCTTGCTTATATATTAGTTTAATTTAACTTATTAATTTATTAGTTGTGGCATAATTTGAGTAACATGTTATTTGTCATAATGCCAGTAAATGTTGACTGAAAGTTCTACCTCATACGTCTTGTTAACCTTTTCCTTGTGTTTCCAAAAGCGATCTTGAAGGACTGAGGAAAACACTTCGTCGAAGCCCTTATGATGATAAGCCCATGACTGTCCACCTCCGATCCGATGTCGAAGCCAAGTAAGTATTGTAAGAGTGAGTTAATAGACCAGAACCCAGCACTGACAGGAAAGACGGATCACAGTGGAATGATGACAAGCAGAAGCTGAACTTAATGTTTTGTTTGTAATTGTATTTATTAGCTAAGATATCATAATCTGGTACGCTGTTTTACACGAAAGAATTGATGAGATTTTGGGAGGTTGATTAAAATTTTTATTTAATGATTACTTAATTATTCTTAATTGCAAGATTATTGTTATTATTGAACGAACTTAGAGTTACAGAATTATTAAACCAAATCTTACTGAAAGAAAGTAATTTTCTAAAATGTTTTTAAGCTTGCATCCTAAAATTTCTATTTCAAATTCAGTTCAGTTCTAGCTTTTTTATAATGTCTTTCTTTATGCGAAGTTTTCTCAAAAATCTCATGATTACAGGTTCGTTCGATCGTGTGTATGTCTATTATTGATTAACTATAGCTTCTATTCATTCCTACTTACTCTGTAGTCGATGTCTTTACAAGTTGTAGATAAATTTTGATGAAATTTGGCAGAAGGATGGGGGCTAAGGGTAATAGAAAAACTGGTTAGACTCTAATGATGATTGATTAAGAAACAGGTGAGAAAATCATTTTTATTAGACAAGTTCAAGTTTCGTTGCAGGTGAAATTCCAGGATGTTGCAGTAATCAGTAGTATAAAAAAGGGCAATGGTGTGCCGTGCATCATAAATGGAATGGTGTCTGAAAATATTTTTGCAAAACATTTGCGATGGGTTCAACCAAAGACAAGCAATCCAAATAAACCATGTATACTTAAATTAGTGACTATGTGATTTATCGAATTACGTTAAACAAAGGAAGTTCTATCAGTCAGGAACTACCATCCTTAAAAATAGAAATAAAAAATACTGCTGGTCTGCAAAAACAACAACGTTGTTTTTTGATGGGTATTTCATGGCTGAGTGGATAGGCGTTCACACTTTAAGTAAGCATTGTATAGGTGACGTGGTTTGATGCTTGCTTTGGATGGTATCATCCGTAAACCTTGGCTGTTTGCCTCTTAGGTGGAGGGTGTGTATGCAAAGAGGAGGTTGATTTGCTCTTCTTAGAGAAACTTCCTTAATGATGAGCAAGATTCCTGTCACGTCATATACATCTCGTTGAGTACTGGCTTTGACGGGATGGCTCTGACTTCAAATGCAGGATTTCGGCTTGCAGTGTGTCTAAATGTATAAAAAGTGGCCCCAGTGACCAAAAGTTACGATAACTTCCTTTGTTTAACATAATTCAATAAATCAGTTAATCACTAATTTAAGAATATATGGTTTATTTGGAGTGCTTGTCTTTGGTTGAATCTATTGCAGATGTTTTGCAAAAATAATTTTTCCATTTATGATGTACATTCTTGACAATTTTTTATACTGATTACGACGACATCTGGAAGTTTACCTGCAACGAAGTCTGAACTTGTCTGATAACATCGATTTTCTCACTTATTTCTTAATCAATCATCATTGGAATGTAGCAAGTTCTTCCTTTACCCTTAGCCCCCATCCTTCCACCAAATTTCACCAAAATGTATCCACAACTTGTAAAGACATCAACTACAGAGTAAGTAGGAATGAATAGAAACTATAGTTAATCAATAACAGACACATACATGATCGAATGAACCTGTAATCAGGAGATTTTTGAGAAAACTTGACCTAAGGAAAGACATTACAAAAAAGTTGGAACTGAATTGAATTTGAAGCAGAGATTTCAGGATGCAGGATGCAGACATTTTAGAAAATTTGTTGGTGACGAATGTGCTTGGTCATTAACATTTATTTCGTTAAGAAAATGTTTCTACTTTTTTGATATTTGACGATATTTGACGAATGACATGGACATTTTGTTGATCATAAACACTGAGCTGCCATACAAAGCAACTTTGGTTTGTTATTTAACGGTGGTTATGCCAGTTCTTACTGTAGAAACCAGTGATGCTAAATAATGGTAAAGTATGTATGATTTAATGTTATTTAGTGTTATTATTAATGTTATTAAGTCACGGAGTTGCTGCTTAAAATGTTTGCTTGTGATATGTAGGGCAATAGAAGTCTGGGGTAGTTTGGAGAACCTTCAAAAGGAACTGAAGAGTAGAAGAGATCCTCGCCATACGTCTGGTCAAGGTAAACAGTTGCTGAGTGGCTAAATTAAAGTCTATGAACTTCCTGTCATCTTTGTATTTTGCATTTCACGTATTTTATGTGAAGTGTGTACCACAAATGGGCGACTTTATCGAGTTGCTGTGAATGCTGCAGAATGTTTAATCGTTTTAGGCTGAAAAATAGTTTGTTTCCCGTATTTTCTTGTAAAAAGTTTGAAGGTAGGAATGATTTTCTTTTACTGTATAAATTATCCTAAAAAATATAACCCAAGAAGTTGTTAATTTTTAATTTCCACTGATACGAGTACATATATTTTATAGCAAGGTAACACCAACAGTTGAGAAACGCACTGCTGTTGCTGTAATTTACTACAAACAGTTGAGAAATGCACCACTATTGCTGTAACACACCACAAACAGTTGAAAAATGCGCCACTGTTGCTGTAACACACCACAAGCAGTTTAGAAATGCATCGCTGTTGCTCTAACTTATCACAAACAGTTGAAAAATGCACCAACATGGCTGTATTTAAACCACAAACATTTGAGGAATGCACTGCTGTTGCTGTGTGTAACTCACCACAAACAGTTAAGAATTTTGCTATTATGTGAAAAGTGAAAAATGTGGAATAAGGCATAACTGGCCAGTAATACTTTTCTATTAAGTAATAGTGTGTGTCAGCCCAGCAGGGTATTATGCAGGTAATGTTTGTGAGTAATAATTACTTTAACTTCTAGTGACCTTTGTGTTTCTTAGGGAAAAAATCTATTTAATCGATTTTTCAACTTTCGTTGCAGAATACAGCATAATCAAAAGAGCCATAAGAGAGTATAGAAATCTACTGCGATCTTCCGGCCAAAATGAAACTCCATTCATTTTTCAACCGTATGGACGCAAACCTGATGTAAGATTTTTTTACTGTCAATTCTTGATTTACGACATTATATATTTATGACAAAGTATATAAAAACTATTGGCAGTTGACTCAAATAACCCCGCATAATTCCACATACAAATGCTAATTAAACCACTTAAACGCGCTGCTGATTAAACCTGTTAAACACACTGATTAAACCACTTAAACACACTGAAATACAAGTTAGACACGTGTCAATACACCCTGCTTGGTTACACTGACTAGCAGCTCAGCTCGCAAAACAACAGAGTGTGTCCGTATTATGCGGGACTTTTTAACGGTCCAGATTTTGTGCGATTCTTCCGATATCCATAGAAGCGACGTCTGGCAAACCGAGATATTAATGTACTTTGTTAAAGAGAGAAAATAATCAACGATTAAGAAATATCTGGTGAATTCTGAGATTTCTTGGGTTTGTACATTTGACCATGTCTGGTTTCCATCTGTTGATTGTGCTGTACTCAAACATAGCTGCATTGTTTAAAAATGTTGTTCGTGCGTATTGATACACATGGATTCAGTGGATTAGCAAGTGCTTGTGATGCCTGGGGGTAAACGTTTGGTACCTTAGCTACCCTTTTAATCTACCCTTTGAAGCATTTAAAAAGAGTCGCAGTGACCAACTTATAAATAGTCATTAGCTATATTGTATTGCATTTTCTTTTCAATTCTAATCAAGCTTTTACCATCATGATTTTATCTAATATTAATTATGGTATTTCTTTAGCTAATTACGTTGTAGAATCAGCGTGTGGCTGTACTTGCCAAATGCGTTCATATTGAGTATATTTACATACATTGCAGAATCAACATAGCTGTGCTTTCCAAATGTGTTCATATTGAGTACATTTACATACATTACAGAATCAACATAGCTGTGCTTGCCAAATGTGTTCATATTGAGTACATTTACATACATTGCAGAATCAACATAGCTGTGCTTGCCAAATGTGTTCATATTGAGTACATTTACACACGTTGCAGAATCAGCATAGCTACATACATTGCAGAATCAACGTAATGGTGCTTACTAAATGTGTTCGTATTGAGCACATTTACATACATTGCAGAATATACATAGCTGTGCTTACTAAATGTGTCCCTATTGAGTACATTTACATGCATTGCAGAATCAACATAGCTGTGCTTACCAAATGTTTTCATATTGAGTACTTTTAGATATGTTGTAGAAACAACATAGTTGTGCTCACTAAATGTGTATTACAGGAAAAGCAGACAATGATGAAGACAGGCACAGGGAGAGTTGTTCTTCTTGCAGTTGCTATGTAAGAATTTTTTGCAAACATTTTTTTCTCTTGTGAAATTTTCTTAGACAGTCAATGTATTTACTTGGCGTGTAATATCCAGGTCTACTTTAGTCTGTGTATAAAATCTAACTCAAAAATGACTTACATAAAAGAATTATTACCACACAAACACAAGTTCACGTTTGCTCCACTAGTTCTTCGTGGTACATGCATTTTGCCATTCGTTAGTTAGACGGACACTAGCGCCTGCATTTTGGAAACGCATTGCACAAAAAAACAGGTGCTGTACCTCTCAGTTCAGATGTGTTAGTTTATGATGTACTGCACACGTTGGACAGCTTATGCACAGGTACTTTTTACCATACTTGAAAATGGGGTATTATATAAAAAGTCATCCTGTCTCCCTTTAAGCTTTAACAATTTCAAAGTAAACAACAATTTTTACTTAGTCCAGGTAGATGCTGTGCATTTGCATGTAAATTATTTATGTACTTATAAATTTTAAATATCAAATTTTGCTCTTTGTTTGTTGTTTCAGCTTGAAATTAATTGTTTCAGAAACTCTGCAAATTTCTTGTTTAAAGCAGCAGCATGGCTGTACACAGGTTCACATAGCATGTTTTCTGAAATGATACATTCTCTTGCCGACACCTGCAACCAGGTAAGATAATTGATTAGTTGAGGGCGTGAAAGATGGAACTGCTTGTAGTTGAAATGAGGCATTAGGAGTGTTTGTTTTGCAATGCCAAGGCCGAAAATGAGCTTGCCTGAGCCAGATTATTTTAGCAAAAATGTAAAATGTCATGCCATGTGCAAATTTTTCACTTTTTGTACTGCAAAAATGGAAACTCTTCATGAAATTGTTAGAAGATTTGTTTTCAATATTCCTAATGAGTTAATTATTATAAGGTATTTTAGTTTAGTACTGTTTATAAACTGTTTACTCCTTCACGATGGTGAACATTTGTGTAGTTTTGACAACCCCCTACAAAAATGCCCATAATGGCTTAATTGCATGAACTACTAGTACAAAACTATATACATTTTCTGAAAGAGAATTAAATTTTCTTTCTAGCTTATTTAGTTAAGCAATTAACAGGATGATACGAAAAGTCTGTAAAACTTTCACAAAATTTTTGTTTCAAAGCCTTTTAGTTTCCAAATGATAGCCTGTATTTAAAACTGTTCAGCACAAAAATTGTAGAGCGGTCTTTTCTGTACAATAATTTGCAGAAAGTATTCAAATCACTCTAAGCTTATCAATTTGACCGAGCTCAGTTCAAATGCCTAAAGGTGTTATGAAACTTGTACAGGAGTGTAACAGCTCCCTGCAGGTGGGTGTGCCCTTCGCTGGATGCAGCTACTTATAATGACGGTCCAGTGCACTGTTGAAGTAACAGCCAATTCAATTCAATTCAGTTTTATTTGCACAAATACACACAATGTATATTGGCAATGTACAATATAGTGTACATGTCAAATACTACATAAACCGAAAAAAATAATTCATAATAGGCTTTATGCAAAGTTGTTTTTATATGCAAATTTTAGTATACTGATACAAAAATCACAGTTTAATATTGTATAATTCAGCAATGGAAAAAGAAATATGAACCCAGCATTCCCAGTAAGTAGCTGTGTACATAATTATAGTGCACAATTATTTACTTGCTGGTTTATTCAGGCACTGAATTTTACACTGATTGAAAGAAAAAGTCTGATAGCATAGTGATTGCTAATAAGTGAAAAGTACAGAAATTGCTGTACTACACACATCTAACAGGTTACTATCCCATTCTGCCCAATAACTGTAACTGCTAGTCTGATCAAACTGTGAAATCATTCCAAATTAAAAGAACACATAGAATGCTAGCGATTTGTTCACATAGTAACATACCCCAAATATATTGCATACTAATTATGATGAAATAGACTTATATTTCCCAGGCCAAATACCAGAGCTTGCATTTCAATCTCTGATAATGTTTTAGAAGTGGACATTAGTTTGTTACGTAGGTGAAACACAAGTCTGCGTACAACACTGTTCAACGCAGGCTGCTGTTATATTCTGTGAATACACTTCCAGGTGCAACAAAAATTACCTTGGTGTGCTAATAATAGCCTGAGCTAATGAGCGGCAGGGCAGATCAATGTTGCTGCTACCGTGAGTTGCTGTACAGGTGCAACTCAAAATTTTTATCCATTAGTTTGCAAAAAACTTGTTCAAATACTGAAAATGAAGAAAGCAACAGAATTTTTTTGTTATTATATGATTTAGTTTTACGTTACCTGTTTCTTTTTTCCAAATTTCATTGAAATTGGAGGTTTGAAAGTTTAGTTAATAAGGCCTTATTTTTACCCATCACAGATGGCGGGTAAACGTATATGTACCCATCGGCAAGGAGTTAGGGAATGGATGATTATTAAAACTGCAGCATTTGTTACTGTCTTCGAATGACTGTCTTCACGATCTATTCTAACATCAGGTAATGATATACCTGCATCCACGACTACTGTAATGATACATATGGCAGCTGTGACGCATGTTCACAACTTGAACGTGGATGTTACACGTTTTTCATTTGCAAAGCTGTCGATTTTGCATGACATTGATTCAGCTTATTGAAAAATGATGGTCTATTGAAACTACAAAGAAGCTTTGGTAACACAAGCAGCCGCTTCGCTACCAAATGAATTGATTGCAAAACGATTGTTCAAAAACTGCAAGACAAAATTAAGTTTAATAAATTTAAATCTGCCTCCTAGAAGTACTAAACACATGATTTGAAAGGAATCAATGGATAACATATGTACCGCTATATCTGTGCCATTTTTTCACATACAAATGGATGGTTTGAATCTATAAAGTGATCGCCATATGTTGTAGATGACATGACAAAGAGGTAATTTTCCCCAGACCTTGCTTGTGGTTCATCATCATGCCACGGCAGAGGTGCAAACGCATTTACAGCTATACCAGTAGCTGCCCAGATCCATTCTTGATTTCCTTCAGGATCTGTCCCACTTGTGAGGAAGTCCACAGGCAGGTGGGAATGAATGTACGCCAGTTCCGAAGGTGACTCGAAACTGACAAGGTCTCCACCCTTGTCGATGCACACCTGACGTGTGTTATCCCAAGTGCCTGCTCCCGTTGAACTGAGATAGTAACAAGATCCACGAAATTCCAGGAAATCTGTTCCGCACTTTCCAGAATTACCTGCAACATAATGCAGGCATATAATCATCAAGACTTTTCTCAATTTCCTACTTTAACCATCTACAATAACCAGATAATCTGAAGGACATGTTACACCTTCTATTCTACTGACGAGCTTGTTGTCTGCTTCATAGATGTTTCACACTGTTCTGACTGTTTTGCACTGGTTAAATATTGCACTCTGTTAATTTTAATTTGTTAAATTTATTAACGAACTTCTCTAATTTTGTATTGTTGCTGCAGAGTTCTGTAATTCCAATAATTATCCGACCAAAATTGATTGTCTTTGTCCATTTTGAATCGTTCTCTGTTAGAAGTGTACCACTTGTTCCCCTTTTCCATACGATTTCACTGAAATCCTGAATTTTTTAATGACCCTAAGTTCAGAGGCATATGTAGGTGTTTGCCTTCTTAAAGTGCGTACTTATTAAAGTTCGTGATTTTCCTTTATACGACAATCCATCTTCACAAAATCTAGATGGAGACACAAGTTGCTTTTTCACCTATTTTCACTAAAATATCTTGATTGTGTTGTATTGTCTGGTGCAGATACAGACATGGATAAAACTTAATTACTTTGGCAGAGATGATGAGCCCACTTAACCTGGCATTCATTTTGTAAAGAAAAAAAAGCATTAAAACATGCAAAGATTATGAAAAATATAGAACATTACATAATTTCACAATCATACAATCGGCACTTAGAGAAATGCCACTGCTTCTCCCAATCGATCTGCTAAGCCACACGACACCCTACACACGCCATTAAGTAACAACATTAGCCTTTTTTCTTGTCTGTGTGTTGTAATTAAGTCAGCTATGATGATCCCCGACTAGGCAATTTTTTGTTTCAGGTTGAAAACTTTTGTTAATTGTTTCGTTAATGTCGCATTGATAATTAATAATTAAGAAGAATTTTGTGCTCTCTCACCCTTGCGCTCTAGGGCGATTGTCCCCTGCACCTCCACCTTGCTGCCCCCTTGTTGTTGATTTAAGTTTTCATTCTAATTTGCATTAAAATGACATGATACATCATACCAGAGTGTTGTAATGCTTGGTTTTGTTGAATATTATGTGTTCGTATCTCTGTGATACCAAATGTAAGATTGTGTTCAACTGGTATTGTTAGTGTTACATGTGCAAATCAAAGGCTTTTTCTTGAAGAACTAGTTTCAAGAGTTAATTAAAATTGCAGTGAAAATGTCCTTACCTCTTTCATAAAACTCAAAAGTAGGCATTGCAGTTTGGACAGAATCATTTGCAGCGTAAGCACTCAGGTCGCATTGGAACTGACCACCGCTGGGACCTGTATTGAAACCAATACATCCTGGCCGAGCATCACAGTGATGTGCACAAGCAAGCTGACTGACGAGGTACCTCGTTTCTATAATACCTTCTGTCACCGCTTTGCCTGTCAGCTTTCTGCGGTAATAAGAACAGCTTGTTACACTTAACCAAGCAAAGCAATTGATCATAGAAAGAACAACAACGTTTTCGTTTTTTGTCCAGCGCATTATATGAAAGAGATCAAGTTCCCAGAAGTACGAAAGACTCGAAGAGTTTTCTACTGGCCGAGTTGCACAATGGGAGCAGTTTTGCCGCGTGACAAAGCACTCACAGATGCTGACTATCAATACGACATGCTTAAGAACACTTATCTACACCTCTGCTCATGAAAGGCAACCATGGAGATGATGACGCTCTTTGTAAATTTTGTATAAGGCAACAAAAGACTCCATTATCCAACACTAAGGCTTTGTACAGACGTCACTAGATAAGCAGACAATAAGACAACAAACGTCTGCAATACTTCATGCTTTATTGATCGATTGATTGACTGATGTCTGCACAGACAGAACTGATTATTAGCTGCTTCTTTCCATGTTAGTTGCTTTCCCTCATTAATGATAGACTAGTAAGAGTTCCTGTTTTCCATTCAATGCTAGACGTTGCTTCCTTTTCATGTACCTTCCTGACTGTCTTTGTGTCTTTTTGTCCTTTTTGACACAAGATGGTATTTTATTACATTTTTGACACAATGTGTGTATTATTTACGTTACTTTGTTGTGTTTCGAATGTTATCAACAGTTTTTCCAAATTATCACAAATCATTGGTTTGGTTTTCAAATTTTTTTTATAATGCCCACCTCTCTGAAACACGTAAGTCGAAGAATCTTTAATGGATTTATTTGTCAACATTAAATGGCTGTACAAGCAAAACAAAATTGAGTAAGAGGAGAAAGGAATGGGGCTCAAGATGCTTGATTAATAGACGTGATTAATCACATGTTAGTCACTTAGACAGTTCAAAAAATTCATGTGTGGGTTTTTGCTGTGCTTAGTAAATGGCAACTCAAAGGTCACTGCTTTCTTCGGTAACTTTTAAGTTTAATTTCCTGTGAGTAAGTTTGTGAGCCTGTGAGTTAGGTACACCTAAATTTGTGAGTCTATGAGTAAGGTACGTCTAAGTCTGTGAGTCTGTGAGTTAGATACACCTAAGTTTGGGAGTAAGGTACATCTAAGTTTGCGAGTCTGTTAGTAAGTTATGCCTAAATTTGCAAGTCTGTGGGTTAGGTACACCTATGTTTGTGAGTCTGTGAGTTTTGTATGCCTAAGTTTGTGAGTCTGCAAGTAAGGTACACCTTAATCTGTGAGTTAGGTACACCTAAGTTTGTGAGTCCGTGAGTTAGGTACACCTAAGTTTGTGGGTCCGTGAGTTAGGTACACCTAAGTTTGTGGGTCCTTGAGTTAAGTACACCTATGTTTGAGAGACTGTGAGTTGCTACACCGAAGTTTGTGTGTGTACGAGTAAGGTACACATAAGTTTGTGAGTTTGTGAGTTAGTTACACTAGTTAGTACACCTAATTTTATGAGTTTATGAGTAAGGCACACCTAAGTTTGTGAGTTAGATATACCTAAGTTTGCAAGTCTGTGAGCTAGGACCACCTAAGTTTGTGAGTTTCTGCTTGCTTCAAATAAGAGAGATTCATCGGCAGTTACAATTTGAGGTGTTTAAGCTTCAACGATACTAACATTGACGAAGTGTCTCCCTATACTAATACATTATTATGTAAACTAACAACATAAATTGTTTTCAGCTTAGATAGCCTGATGTAAATTTGCTATTTCCACTATATAACCTTCTCACATTACCATTGCAGCTACTGTGAATCCTGTATGAGGACGATATTGTTAAATTGCAAACTATTTCTTGATTCATGTTTTATTTCGCTTGTTGTTTTTTGCAGTTAATCTTAGCATGGGGTGTCCATACATCAATAAAGAGACCAGACCCAGGCCACCCGTAAGTAAATTTCGTTGAAAGTACAAGTTTGCCAAACTCTTTTGAATATGCTCATAAAAATTCAGGTAGAGATTATTTATATATCATCTTCACGTCGTCAGTCTGTAGAGTATCTTATGAGAAGCACTGTATGTGGTTACAATTTAAGCAAACGTGCTGATGTTAAAATGCATATGCTTAATGGTTAGTTATTTGTTTAGATAACTTATAAATAACAAATATATTATTAATAATAAATTAATAATTTATACGTATTAATTAATAATAGATAAATAATTTACTGAAGAAAGGGTTAAAGTTTACAATTCCCTCACACAAGAAAATTATTTTGTGAAGTGGATTAGGATAAGGGTTAGGGTTAGTATTAGTGTTAGGGATAAGTTAGGGTTAGAGTTGGGTTAGGATTAGGATTGTGATACGGTTAGGGCTAGTGTTAGGAGTAGGGTTAGGATGAGAGTAGGGGTTTGAATTAGAGTTAAGTGTGTGGTTAGGTTTAGGGTTGTGTTAGCGGTATGGCTAGGGTTAGGGTTAGGATTAGGGTATTTAAATTGTGTGGGGAATTGTAAACTCTTTCCGATGAAAGTTCTGTTTTAATTTGTTGGGTTGTACATTATCAAATATACAAATGTTAGTGTTATAGAGCAAATCACTCATGTTATTAAAAATGAATTACTTTACCCGAGTTAGTGAATAAGCCTATTAAATATTATTAAAGAAATTATTGCAGCTGTCTCGGAATTGCTTAGATTTTAAATTTTCACAGTTCCAGCGATTGATGATGATAGTGAAAAAGTCAAAGGTTAAGTTTAGCAGACAGCGCATTTGTGTACACATGATAACGCCTCACATCGCCTGCTGCAGTAGTAACAGTTTTAAAAGCTACCTTACCTAGTTCATTTTTTCTTTTTCCCAAGCAAGATCCTGCTAGTAAAGTACTCCAAGCATAGACTAATATATAATTAAGTAAAGTCCACATAAAACAACTGACATTACTGAACTAATGTGGCAGACGGCTTTGCTATACCCACATGTTACCTGACGGTTGTAGTTAAGATGCATTGCTGTGGTATACTTAACCTTTGACCTACAGCAACTGTGCGTGCACACAACGAAACTGTGAAAAAGCTTATTAGTACTGTGTTATTATTTTAATTGTGAAATGAACTTTCTATTTTTTTAGCTACGGTTATTCTAATATGCGCTATGTCTCTTCATTAATAAGCGGAGTTGGTATCTTCTGTTTTGGAACCGGACTGTCAGTATACCATGGAATCAAAGGCTTGATTAGTCCCACTGAGATAGAGTCAATGTACTGGGCTTTCTTCATACTTGGAGGTGCCGCAGTTTCCGAAGGAGGTGCGTGTTATGAAAACTGTGGTTGTTTTTCACCCATTGTTTATTTTATAGTAGTGATGATGTTGTTATAAAAAGTTATTTAGGTTTCAACTCAGTCTGCATAAGGGAGTAAACATTTTTGCAATCTTTATATGCATTTTTGTTACACTGGTAAAAAAGAGAAAAGATAAACGAAATTAAGATAAGAAGTTTAAACTTTTGGCAGACATTTTTTTTGTTGACAGGTTTTCGCTTGACAAAGATGATTTGTTTTTAAGGTTTAGTAAGTTTTAGACATTGTGTAAATGTTTGGATCACATACATACTATCATATCTGTAACAGTAAAATAGTTTCAAGGTAAATTAGTAAGTGAGTGAAGGGTGTCTTGCAGAATACTTTACTCAGCATTTGCAGTTTGTTTTGCTGACCATAATGTCTTAAGTTCAATTCAATGGTGGTAATAGCTAAAATTAGTGGGGCTGCTGCTTCAGAAAATTTTTAGCCATTGTTTTAATACTATACAAAACGAAACAGACACATGTAATTTTAATGTTGTAATTGTAACTGTAGTTTTAAACAAACAAACACACAAAAATTTATACATAAACAAGATAAAATCCTAAACAAAAAAAATATTGTTTGCTTACGAATAGCCTAAATTGACGCAATTCAAGAATATGCCGGTATAAGGTTTTTAAGCATGTGAGCAACACTGTGTGAGCGACAGTACTTTCTCTAGTTAGAGTGCAGTTTCTTATCTCAGATATGTGCCCACGGCTGCATGCGTACAACAGCCAACCACCGCATTGTTGAAACTATGAAGTGCGCAGTTCCGTCACGTGCTCTGGTTCTGTACAAAGATTTACAAGTATAGCGAAAGAATTAAAGAAGAAAGACTCATATTGAATATTATCGATAATATCGATGTGAAAAGTGTGCTCAGTTACGGTTAAGACAAACTTGCACAGACAGATTAAAAATATTTGCAGTTCCATCACTTGCCGTGGTTTCGTGCAAGTATAAAGAAAGATTTAAAGAAAAAAAGACCAATTATATTAAATATCATCGATAATATCGAGTGAAAATAGGGGGTGCTGGAGTTCCACAGTACCTGTACATGAGCCGCTACTGGTTCAATGTGCAGTAAAGGTGCCTTCAAATAGGTATTTTGATTAACCTTGTAGCTTTATAAGGAAAGATACCTGCAGTGGAGGAGAAAGATATTAGTAGGAAGTTTGACCTATAGTACTGTTCTTGGACTAGAAAATTGATCCTGTCAAAAAGTAAGTATTAAATTGAATTAGTAAAAGTCACTATTGTAAACTGTTGTAAAGTATCCAGATATCTCAACAAGATTATATTTATATGGTAATTTAAAATACATATTGTAAACTACAAAAGTTTGTCTACATAGTCTGGCGAGTATATATAGATTAAAAGAGAATGTTTAACTCTAATTGGCAAGAATAACAAGTCTTTAATTAATTAGCTACATACTCACTGGTATAGGGAGGTAGTATTTGCTGTACATGCCAAGAGATGGTCTCTACCAGGTTTTGATTTACAAAGCTTACATATACAGGTTTGCATTTGATTAAAAAACTAGGTGGAGCAAAACTATTAGCCAATTTACAGGCGCGGCTATCATGGTCTGCAGCCCCATCTTGTCAGCCAAACTTGACAAACTTATTTTTAATGCTAAAATATTCGATTGTTCATTTATATAAATTCATTTTGTAAAATACATTCGTAGTTCATTAGAAGAAGCAGAATCAGAACCTTAATTATCACCATGTTATCACCTATAGTTGCAGTTACTGACAACATGATTATTTATTTGTTGTTTAGGAACGTTACTAGTGGCATTTGAGGAGATTAAACGCAAGGCTAATTTAACTGGTGTCTCTTTTATGACTTATGGTATGTTTAGTTATTTACTCATCTTCTGTTTGCATCAGGTTTTCAACTTTTTCAATTTTGCTTAATTTATACTTTTATCAAATTGACAGTTTCATAGCTTTTGTATAGGCCTGATGTGACAAAGTGACACAATTTCAAAAGTTACTGCAAAATTTAAGGTGAAAATTATATTCCTGGGTTAGTTTAGCTAGTTAAGAGTACATCTATGGAAAAGAATTTTCTTAAGTTAATTTGAAAATCACTTATCAGAAAACAATATCATGAAACAACTGAAAGTGATACCATTATGGAATTTTTGCCAGGGTTACAGAGCTAATATTGCACTTTTTTATAAACTTTTATTGATAGTTTGGGCAATTGAGAATTTCAGAAATCTTTACCAAAACTTTAATTTGATAATTTTCTTCAAACCAACATAGAAAATTGCAGTTTTGTAGAACCAATCTGGTATCTGTTTAAAGGTTTTTACGAAACAGAAATTGAGAATTTTTGTGAAACCGAATCAAATTTTTAGCAAAGAAAAAGAAAAACAAAAATTAATAGATCATTTTTAACCATCTTTTGAAATGAGAAGTGCATGGCTGTCACATCTTTTGTGACCTACACTGAATCTTCTATATTTGTCATTGATTTTTTTTTCAGTTTGGCGAGGAGAAGACCCCAATGTGAATGTCGTCCTGCTAGAAGATTTTGCCGCTGTCATTGGTGTTGGGATTGCTGCCATGTGCATGGGAATCACTGCCTACACCGGTAACCCCACTGCAGATGCTGTAGGCTCTCTGATGATTGGAGGGTTGCTAGGTGCTGTGGCCTCATTCATCATTTATACTAATGTAACAGCTCTGGTTGGAAGGTAAGCATTTTTTTCAGAGAAATTCATATTAATCTGCCATTCAGTTTGTTGAAATAGTTCTAATTAGTATTTTCTTTGATATGTCAATGATGATAATTTTTCTAGCCATTAAAATGCATTAGTGAATGATTTCTCCTGGTAGGTCAATATTTGTGAATGGAATTTTGTGTGACTATTGCTAGAAAGCTACGTCTTTTGCCATTAACTGCTTCACAGGTTGCTTTGGCTTATTTCCTGGCAGTTTTATCCTGTGCCTTCTCTGTGTATTTGTACTGATGTGGTTAAGACGCATTGCTGTGATACACTTAACATTTGACTTACAGTAACTGCGCGTGTGCACAACGCAAGTGTGAAAAGGTTTATTCCGTTGTGATCTGTTTTACAATAAGTGGAGTCTTCATCTTCTTACCCATGAAGAACAACGATATGAGCAGATGTGTCACATTCCCATCATTCCCAAATTTTGTTCATCTGACATCAAGTGTTTTTTTTTTTGTTTAGGTCGATACCACCTGGAAGGCAGGACAGCATCTGCAAAGAGCTGGAAAATGATGTTGTGATAAGGTATCTATTTCAAATTTATATCGTGTGTTTCAAAAGTTGTGTTACACTTTGCATGGATGTAGCGGATGGTCTGTTAGTTTGCTAAATCCTGCAGGTTCTTATTTGGCAACATATTTTACATTTAAAATTTAAGCATTGTCCTTATTTACTACAACTACTAAGTGCAGTTCTTGTCTGATTTTCCCTCCTGTATACTATTGCTTTAGTCTGACAGTTTGTAACACTCAGATGTTTTAATTTGTTTGTGTATCAATTAGCTTGGCTATTATTTGTGAAATTAATGTACTTGAACAAGATGGGCTATCGTCAAAGTACAGCTACAATTTTCCTTATTTGGGCAAAGAAACAAAAACGTTTGCATTCATGTATTTATGACATTTGTAAAAAACTTACCCTTTTCACTGTGTATGTTTCCATTTTATTATTGTAACACTTATCTTGTTAAATACTCACAGAGCCGATGCTAGGAAGTGCGTGTCTTAATAAGAAAATTATTAGTGGGGCCCTCTACCCTCAGAAGCTGAAGATTGATATTTTATGCTTCAAGCAATATGCCATTCTCAGCCAAAAAATGTTGAGAGCTTGAGGCTCCACCATTAGCCACAATGATGTACTAAAAATTGAAAGCCCACTTATATGAAAGTTTTAATGTTTTATTACAAGCAAAAATTTTTACTACACGCTGTTTATGCATAGGCCTTCTAAAATGGACTTTTCTGGCGTTTTATCGGAGAAATCTTTCAAGAGTATTTCAATGTCAATGGTTTTCGTGATGCCATTTTGTATAACTATCATCGCCAAATTATTTAGTCCATCCTGTGAAATTGTTGGCAGGAGGAATGCTTTAATCTGTGTTGGGGGTTTGAATATCGTCCTCAATTTAGCAAGATTAAAATTCATTGATGATTTAACTAATTCTGTGTTTTTTTTTAAAAAAGGGTAAATAGGGACGATAAACTGAATTTACAAAACAAATAAACAAACGACGAACAAAAAACATTGAAACATAAAGATATAAGAGGACAGATTGAATGAATAGTTTCACTGCCTTCACAGTACCAAGAAACTTCATGATCCTTTGCGGGGTCCCGTCTTGACGCGGGCCCAATTTGAACAAATCTGTCTAATAAGCCTTTTCACAGTCTCATTGTGCACTTGCACAGTTGCTGCAGGTCAATGGTTAAGTGTACCACAACAACACGTCTTAACTACAACCGTCACATGACATTGTTGTAAAGTAAACCTGTCTGTCGCATCAGTTCAGTAACTTCAGTTGTTTTACATGCACTTTACTTAATTATGCATTATTCTGTGCGTAGAGTGATTTACTACCAGGATCTTGCTTGGGTACGAGAAAAAATGAACTAGGTAAGGTTCTGGCTAGCTGTTAACACCGTTACTGTTACAATACCATGGGCTGCGAAGCATTGTCAAGTGTACACAAATGCGCTATCTGGTACACTTAACCTTTGACCTTATGATCATCATCAATCGTTGGAACTGTGAAAAGGCATATTGGCTTAAAACCGGCCCTGCTACCATGTTATTTGTATATGTGAATCATTCTAGAATCTGTAAGGATTGTGTTTCGCATAACAAACATCTATTGCTTCTTATTCGTGTCTATAGGGCTATTCATGATGTGAAAGCAACTGATCTTGGAGGCTCGATGGTTAGGTTTAAAGCTGAAGTGGACTTCGATGGCAGAGCTATAACTCAGTCGTATCTTGACTTGATTGATTTAGAGACTGTTTTGAAGGTATGAATGTAGAGTCTGAGTTATTGTTTGCTGACCCGTTCATAAAGATCCAATCTTAGGTTGACGAGGTGGAAACAACAACTTCCTGTACAGTGTACACTCATATCTCGGTTTGCTGGACCTCGCTTTTACGGATATTGGAAAAATCGGACAATATTTGGACCGTATAAAGTCCCGTATGCTACGGACACAGTTCGTTGTTTCGCAAGCGGACCACTAGTTGGTGGGCCGTCACTTTGTTTACATCATTATATCAGTGTAATCGAGCAGTGTGTAACGTCACTTGTGGAGTGTGTATGTCAGGAGCGGACCCTACTAGACGGTTTTTGAGACAATTAGGCAATTATATTATTGTCATCACAGCGCACAAGCTTGATTTGAAAAGCGAAGCTTGGATTTAATAAACGACAGATTTTACTAGGTTAAAGCGTTGTAGAGCTCTGTTCTAGCAATAGTGGCCATAGTGTAACTGATTTATTATTCGTGGGTTTATTAAGCGATTTGATTGTATTTGTTGAAATCAAAGCTACAGATGAACCATTTATTTTCTAGATCTAGCTTATTAAACTGCTCTATGTGCATCTAAGACAAATGCATTGTACAATTGAATGATAACCTTGGGCTTAGCTTTAGTGAAACCTCTAAACTTTGTGGAATACCTTTCTTTTTCGCATGAGCGTTTTCCAGATGCTGCCGTATCACCATGGTTGCTTTATCTAGCTTACATAAATTAATTGGACTTGTTAATTGCTCACATTAATTGCATTTCCACCACGGTTCTATTTATTTAAGTCTTGAACATTAATATGATAATACTCAGGAAGCATACATACATACATACATACATACATACATACATACATACATACATACATACATACATACATACATACATACATACATACATACATACATACATACATACATACATACATACATACATACATACATACATACATCACAAATTAACATAATTTTCAACAGCAAAAATATTCCATAAGCATGTTGCATGTGTTTACGAAAGCAGAAATTGAAGTACGCTGCTACTGTAAGATATTCAGTGTGTTGTACTAAAACTAGGCATGTTTTAAGCTAAAAGTTCAAATTTCAAATTTACCGCTGAGCTCACGCAGAAACTGTCGAACGTTTGCAGTTCGTCAGAAACGAATATGTCTGAACTAAGAGATACACCACCCATTTTTTTTGCAAAATGTTGCCAAAATGCAGGCGTTAGTACCCATTTAACTAGCGAATGATGAAATGCATGTAACAGCGGGAAACTAGTGGCGCGAACATGGAATTTTGTCTGCGTGATAATAACTCTTTTGCAAAAGTCGTTTTTGAAAAGTAGTATGTTTCCTTTCAATATTTTAAAGAATAGATTGTTTTTACATACAGTTTAAGATTTGGTCCAGTTTTGCTTTAAGCTTGTAATGAAGTCAGTTTACATCTTATAGGAGTTAAAAAATATCCAAACTCTAGAAGAGCTTGAAGCATTTATGGTGAAACATGGAGAAAATACCATAGACAGGCTTGGAATCGAAATAGACCGGATAGAAGCAGAAATGAAGGTGAGGTAGATTATTTTAGCATGCAAATAAAACAAGCTTATTGATCATTTCCAATGATTGTTAATTTCTCTTTTGGGCTTTGAATTTGATTGTTTGTGTGGTCTAATAAGCCTTTGCACAGTTTTGTGTGCAAGTGCAGTTGCAGGAGGCCAAAGGGTAGGTTCTAGCTAGCTGTTAAAACTGTTACTATTACAACAGCATGGGCTGTGAGGCGTTGTCAAGCGTACACAAATGTGTTGTCTGGTTTACTTAACCTTTGACCTTTTCAAGATCATCATCAATCGCTGGAACTGTGAAAAGGCTTTTTGTAATGAAACCTTTTTAAATGTTATACACTGCAATTAGGTTTCATTACATTAAGCCTATATTATTATATAGGCTTAATGTAATGAAACCTAATTGCAGTGTATAACATTTAAAAAGCAGTGTATAACATTTTAAACATATTATACATTATAATATAAGCCTATACAATAATATATATTTATAATACCATATATATATAATATATATTTATACAATATGTAAATGTGTACATTTGCTATTCTCGGCTAAACAAGAACTCTGTGTTAGACATGTAAGGTATCAAACTGTTTGTCTTGGTTGTGTGTTTAATTTCGAATCACACGACAAGAAAAACTTAAAGCAAAAAATCCTTTTTTTTCTAAAATTTTCAAAATGTTCTCTTACTAATAGTCTAGTGCTAACATATTTCTTTTCATTAACGATTACATTACAATTTTTAGAGGCGTTTACAAAAATTATAAAGAATTATGGGAAAACATCAGGGATATGTATCTAGTCTGTGTCAGACATGTACAGTTGATCAGTGGATGGTAGATTACCTGTAAAACAGCTTTTTTACAGTTTCATGTGCTTTTTGTGACCGTTTGCCTTTTTGAGAAAGAATGCTATCAGACTGGAACGTATTTCTGCTGTTGCAGTCTCACATTTTGTAAGACTACTCCATGATAAGTACCCATGTTCTGGTTCTGCTACAACTATCTACATTACTAAGCAGTGCCTGCCAATGAGCCTCATAGCTTACAGAACACCAAACTATAAAAAAAACCATGCTTACGTAACACCTTGCGAATGCCATAGTAACACGGTGCTTGTATAATTTCAGAAACGACATCCGGAAATTCGCCACGTTGACCTCGAAGTGTTGTGATCGCTATGTCTTTTCCGGATAAAAGAGCCTGTGATCGTTTCCTGCAGGAAGGTACATGACCGATGCACCTAAACTTCAGTTTTTATCGTTGTATGTACTCTGTACTCCAGCACAGATGTGAGATTTCTTTATGTACACTTAATTATGATTCACGAAAATTTGTACTCAGGAGAATTATAGGAGACCAAGTCATAATCGAATTTTTTATAACTATACTGTTTATAGTAATTAGTCTGTGTGAGACTAATTTTGAAATCGACTTTTCAATGTGCACTGTCAAAATTAGTCTGTGTGAGTAATTTTCCACACAGACTAATTTTATAGAATTTTTTCAGTGAAATTTTGCTTTTCAATCAGAATTTTCTTCAGTTGGGTTCGTAGTCAGAGCTAGAAGTTTCTTCATCAGTTGGCTTGCCATTGAACTCTTCTTGGTATTTTGCTATGATTTCCTACAACACCGGGCACAGTTGAGGTGTATTCCATTTACTGTCCACATCCAGTGCCAGACCATCCCAGTTCCTGGCAAAATTCAGACACTTTTCATCCTGCTGAGCATTTGCTGTATGTGCAGAGTCAGCTGCCAGGTTCCATAATCCTTTGTTTCACATGTGGAAGACATGCACAGCCCAGTGCAACACAGACTAATTAAATACTGGAAAAATATGCAAAAAGTGAGACTATTCTTCCACACAGACTAATATTTCATACAGACTAATTATACCAAACAGTGTAGTTAACTTATGCAGTGTAAAGGGAGTGTTTTCAACTAGTGTTCCTTCCTTGAGTTGTGAGTTTCTGTCAATTTGATCTACACTTTTTATTATTTAATGTACAGGTGTATATAGTCTTGTATAATATCATGTAGGTGTTTGTAGGGAATGTATTTACTTAGGTTAGTCCTTTTTTACAATTCTTAAAGTACAAACTTAGTTTTAGTTCTTGATGTTTTTCCTGATGGGAGTCAGTATTTTGAGCAAACAGTTTTATTTTGTACATTTTGCAAACGATCAGTTTTGACAGCAACTGTCATTTTCAATGCTGCAAATCAAGCCAAAACAAATTAGTACAATTATGACACTACTTCTCAAGGCATAGAATAAATTACATCAATACACAGTCACAAGAATGAAATTCAAATTGTCAGAATATGAGGAAATAACTTAGGAAGAGGTTCTCATGTATAGAATACTGTAAAGAAAACATGTACTACCTTACATATCAGACTCAGGCAAAGAACACAACAACCAGCAAACAATTGCTTTAGTACCACATTGGTGTATGCCAGGCATCTTACATCGGTCAGGCGAAAGGTCATCTGTGTACTAGAATTGGAGAGCATCATAAGGGCCAGCTTGGCTCTCACCATACTCCATGCGAGGGTGATTTGAACAGCTTTGGCTTTGACTCTGCATTTCACATCTTACATAGTGCCAGAAACATTCAGGACCTCAGGATAGCAGAGGCCTTTTATTATATTATGAGGCACCACCCAATTTTTAGTACCCAACTATCATCAGTGGCACCATGCTGCACTCTGTCAATTTCTGTGTTCTAAATTAGCTCGACTCTGGGCTCATTGGGTCCTGTAGTGGTTCTTGTGAATTACTGAGTCTTTGTGTTGTTTGGAGAGTTCTTAGGTTTTTCATATTGTTTCCCTGTTGTGGTTGTGGAAAATGCAAACTGGTATAGACGGTACTATTTTATGTTTTCTTTACAGTTTTCTTTACATGAGAACCTGTTTCTAAGTTATTTCCACGTATTCTGACAATTTGAATTTCACTCTTATGATTGTGTAGTGATATAATTCTATTCCTTGATTAGTAGTGTTACAATTGTACTAATTATTATTTGTTTTGGCTTGACTTGTAGCATTGGAAATGACAGTTGCTGCCGAAACCGATTGTCCGCTCTAATAAACAACATGTTTGTTTTGTTTTGTTTGTTTTTTATCTGTTTTCCATGTACCTGTTACTTTACTGCATTTGGAGACAAAAGTAAAGTATAAAAAATTTTTATGTTCCCTGTGGTTTGAACTTGAGACTTCTCACATACAAGACTGGATTAGGACAATTAGCTGTCCCTTTCAGGCATTTTGACCTACATTGCTAACATTTTAAAAACCCCGCTCACTATAGACATATACAGCAGTTTATTTATGTGTAAATAATGTTTTTTATTTAATATACAGCTTGTGATATATCTGACTTTAGAGTATATTTCTGCAGTTTAATTACAAAACATGAACGACATAAAGACCATTGTTAATATACAGATGAGAAATGAAAAATTTGTGATCATGCCCGTAAAATGGAAAGGCACGTACATCGGTATGTCATGGGGTGCATATTGCATTTAATTATGTATAGTAAGTGCATTTATTGGTGTAGAATACACCAAAGAACGTTTATTTGCTTTATTGTACATTAATTTGCAATGTGAATGGTGTTTGAAACATTGATAGTTGTTATGTCAACACGAATGTTGGAATTAATAATAAAACTTGGGGGAAATACCATTTGATCAATGTGAAATTTATTTCTCTTATGAATGCCATAATTAATATTTCAAATGTAAATCTTTTGAGCAGACATGTGCATTTAGTTCCTAAAAATGACAATAGGGCGACAACAGGGGAATTATTAGGTGGTCACTGTGTGCTTAGCGGACAAAGTTTAACAACATTAGGATTGGTTAGTAAATTGATAGGTGGTATTAGTAAAACTGCTGCTGGACAGTTTTAACTACCTTCAACTATTTCCTTCAATGAAGAAGCATGTCTATGTGTCAAAATGTGGCTGAAACACCTGTACCAATTCTGTGTTTCTTCTTAGGGAATTGTCCTTGATAAGTGACTGGTCCTGCTACAACTATTAGCGTGATAAAGAATTTCTGTTTGCTGAGCTTTGGCTTAAAACTGACAACAATTATAGGAAAAATAAAAATCTTCAAAAAATGAAATGCCTCATTTCTGTTTTTGATATAATAATAATAATCGTAATCATAATTATGTTTATCAAAGCAGTTAGTTATTAGCAATTTCACCATTCACAGCACTCACGTCACTGTTTCTGGTCTTGTATACATTTGATAAAATCTTATCTTTATAATAATGGTTTAAAACTGAAATTGGATCAAATCTACTTTTGAAGCATTTTACACTATACTAGCGTAGTATAAATAGACCTGCAGAATAAATGGCTTGACTACTCTTATTAATTTAAACATATTGTGTGATATATAATTATTGTTACAATATGACAGAAGAAATTTGTAAAATTATTCACATGTTCGAGGAAGTCATTTCTATGGCAAGATTTTTTAAAAAATTTTGTAGGAGCCATTATTTCAGTAATAATTCTCACAGGCGACAGGTGGTAGCACTTTGTTAACTGTGGTCTGTAGCTACGCAGATCCTTTTGAACTGTACATTAAGAGTTATGAGAAATACTTATGCCGCTGCCGCGCAATATTTGACCTTCTAAATTTAAGAAGAAGAGCTTAGTTTTTGTTGCGAACTGACTTGACCTTATGCAGATGAATATGAAACACGCACGTGTTTTTAGCGCACTATTTTCACGCATTTGCACACATCTGCAGAAATGTATTATGAAAGCTGCGACCACACAGTCAGGAAGTTAATGTACTCAAAGAGGTTTATTTAATAATTACTACTGTGTTTGCGCAGACAAGGTGTCTTCCTCTACATCCGGGTTCTATGGGTATAGCAACTTTTTGACGGGAGCTGATGGAATAACGGAAGATGGATTTAATAACTTTCAGCTTGTGGTGTCTGAAGAGTGCATGTGAAGATTTTATTTTGACTAGAACGTAGATTTTTTTATTAACGAAAGCCTCAACAAATCGACGCCAATCACATTTTCCCGTATTATTTTAAATAACGTCCGACTTTATCTTATATTAATATCTTCTTCTAAAATTTTGATATAAAATCTAAATTTTTTAAATATAGGTTGGCAGAAAGACTGTTGATTTTATTATTTTTTCATGCAGGTGCAATTTTGCTCTTCTCCATGATCATCAGTATATGGGAATACGTAGGACGTTTACTCGTTTGTCAATTTCATTCATTCATTCCTTTATTTATTCATTTATCCATCCATCCGTCCATCCATCCATCAATCCATCTATCATTCATTCATCCATCCGTCCGTCCGTCCATCCATCCATCCATTCATCCTTCCATCCACCCATCAATCCATCTATCATTAATTCATTCATTCATCCATCCATCCATCCATCCATCCATCCATCTATTCACCCATCCATCCATCTATTCACCCATCCATCCATCTACCATTCACTCATCCATCCATCCATCCATCCATCCATCCATCCATCCATCCATTCATTCATCCATCCATCCATCCATTCATCCATCTATCCAAAAGTCAAGAAAACAAAAAGTCCTTATCTACTATCCCCACCTACTTTCTAGTAGTACAAAAAAAAACAGATGTTGAATTAGAAAAGTATTATTTTATTAAGATTTTATGAAACTTTCTCATGCACGACACAAAGTGAAGCAATGTAATCATTTGTCGAAAACCAAGAAAAATCCTAATATACAAGTTTAAAGTCAACGAACTGTCATACCTTTACATTGACTACAGTGATTATGAAGCGAATTATTTCCCCCCTGTAAGCGAAAGTCAGTGAGCTGTCAATTACCAAAAGAGGGCGTGACCGCTGCAGCCTTACACACGAAAGTTCCTGAAGCCAAAACCTCAAGCAGCAAGGTACGAGCGAGCAGTATCAGACAGGCTTCCGCGCTGATGATGATGATGGTCGTGGAAAGACTGTAACGATTTTCTTTGCTCTGAATTGCTTGAGATTGCAATCTTGATGCGCTGAAATTGCAATCTTGATGCGACGAAGAGCTGCTAACGTTGATAACATGATGATGTTTTAGCGTTAATTTGTTATGACGTGACTGGAATGGCGCTAAGAGATGTGAGAAAATTAGACAGGTTGTAATCAGGTGAGTTCTAATTCTTACTGAACTTAGTTAAAAAGTCGTATTACACTTTGTATTATCGATGTATGAGATTTTAGAAATGCACGAGAATTCGCTTCCATCTGAATTCAAACCCCGACTAGTCCACAATTTTTCAGTGTCACCTTTCTCCAACTCATTACCCGCAATGGTAAAATAAACTGCAATGATTTATAAAATTCTGGCAGTCACAGCGATAATTAATTATGATTAACACTGAATTTATAATGAATTTAATTAAAATTAGTTTCGATTGAGTGCAGTGTTATATTGAACTCATTATGAATGACTAGTTACGGTAGTGGAATAGTCATCATGTTGACTACCAATCATTAGAAGCCGGGTTCAGTTCCCGAGTTTCAAATTTTATTGATGATTTATTATTTATGTATTAATTATTTATTACATATTTGTTTGTTCATTTTATATATTTATTAATTTTACTTATCAAGTTATAAAAAGTGAAATTCATTCACTGCTTCACAGTAAGACTATTTTACTTTCCTTTATTTCTAGATATTTTTCGATTTGAAAGTTGCTTAATATGTGTAATTAAAATCAAAAATAGCAAACTTTAAATTACGCTCGCTACCATTCTGTATCTTATAACTTTGACGTCAGAAATTAAAAGCGAAAAAATAATTGTATTTCAGTCAAAGAAAGTAGACGAGATTAAATGCTGGAATAGGTCGAAATGTAATAGGAATCTTACTTGCTTATAATGCAGTTTCAACAGTATAGCTTCATGTAGGGTTTCCGCCCCGTCATGAACCGCGGAAACTAAAACCAACAAGTTTAACTTTAAACTACAAAGTAGTACAAATTTCTTGATTTTCGAATCCAAAAAGCCCTAAAAGTCTAAAACTTACAAAAGTTTCAGCAGTGTATATCAATTTTTTGGAGTTTCTTTCCAGTCACATTTCTCTCGTTTTCTGAGGTTTCTGGGATCGGTTTAGCAATCGAATTATTAAGCACTTTATGTTACGTGAATTAAAGCTAAAGCGGAACATTACTTGTCTTGCAGCACTTGCCGCTGGCAAGTAAAAATTCGTGAAAAATATAGACCGGATAAGTTTGCTGTTACCTTAATTAGCAGAGACTTAGCTGTTTTTGGCTTAATCTTTTGCAAAGTTTCAATAACATGCAAGTTGTGGTTTTGCTTTTTTCCACTTAAGCTTCAATGTGATGGTCGAACTCAGGATATTTCAGAATGTTTCAAAAATCCGACCGAACTACGAATCTATGACCGAATTTCAGGAGACGTCGGGCCAAATCAGGAGTGCTGGCAATCCTTGCTTCACGTGGTGCAATTGCTACTAACATTAAGCTGTTTATAGTAGAAAAAACTCCAACAACTTGTAGTTTACAGTGATTAGTTTGTAGCTAGAAATGTAAATAAGAAACTTAAACCACAACAAGATGTTAGGCGGCGGCAGGCGGCAAGGATAACAGGGTATATTATGACTCTGGCGGCGGACAAGAACACTTCTAAAACTGATTGCTAATAAAAGACTTTCAGTTTTGTGCCTTTAAGAATGTTGTGATTTTACTTCGCGTATTTTACTAGCTTTTTACTGGCGACAAGCGAGTCTAGGAACACGTGTGTCATTGAGTACGTATTCTAGAGCCATTTATAGTGTCGTGGTCGGTGTTTGATATTGCTTGAATAAGCCTTTTCACGGTTCCAGCGATTGATGATGATCGTGAAAAGGTCAAAGATTAAGTGTACCAGCTACGCATTTGTGTACACTTGACAGCGCCTCGCAGTCCATGCTATTGTAAATTTAACAGTTTAAGCAGCTAGCTAGAATCTTACCTAGTCCGCTATTAAATCAGTCGACGTATACATTAATGCATAGTTAAGTAAAGCCCACGTAGAACAACTGAAATTACTGAACTGGTGCGGCAGACGGCTTTGCTTTACACACACGTCACGCGACGGGTGTAATTAAGACGCATTGCTGTGGTATCTTGCAGGATACCGAATTGTAAAAAATGACAAACGCTTGTAGGTGGTAAGCAGTAATACGAACTTTTATAAGTGCTCGCTGTTTATATTTAAAATATCTTCTATGTATAATTTTCTGCGTGACTCGTAGTCCAGTTGTAGGTGTAAGTAACTTATTGTATACAACAAGTAGTGTCTTATCAATGCAGTCAGCTGTGTAAGGTTAAAACACAGTTACCCCAAATAAGAAGCTACTTGTACACGTGGGAATTGAAATGTTCCTAACTTCTGGGGAGAACTAAATCATCTCAGATATGGCTTCATAAATAAGATTTCTCAGTCATTATACATATTTATAAATCCAGTTTTTCCCTCAGGTTGCTTCTCTGTAGTATTCACTACCAAAAAAATTCTTCGCCTGAAACCTGTCATATCACTCGACTCAAGAAAAACGTCTATGGATACATACAAATCCATTTTCCCTCGGGTTGCTTCTCTGAGGTATTCACTACCAAAAATGCTTTCCTGAAACCTGTAACGTCATTCGATTCCAGAAAAAGCTTGTATGGATACTTACAGATCCATTTTCCCTTAGGCTGATCCCTTAGCCAGTAAAAATGTTTCCCTGAACGCCCTGTGTACCTTTACTCGATTCAAGAAGCGCATCAACAGGCATTTCCTCTCACTGTAAAATTAGTTACACGAGATTTCATGTTACTTGACGTGTATAGGTACGTGTATCTTTAGTTTTCTGCCTTTGCTATTTACATTGAGTATCACTAGTTTGGCTTATTTGGGACGATTTGTAGGGGGAGTCCTGCTAGTGATTACGTCACAACTGAACATAATTTTCAACATTCTAAGAGCAGGCTGAAAGTTGTTTGCAAAAGCGAAAATTGAAGTACAGTATTACTGTACAACATTCTGTGTAATATACAAAAAGTCGGCAAGCTTTAAGACAAAAACTCAAATTTCAAATTAACCGCATGAGCTGTCGAACGTGTGTACACACGTAATCGAAATTGTGTACTACGCCAGAAACTAACACCTCTGAACTGAGAGGTACAGCACCTGTTTTTCATGCAACGCGTTTACGGAATGCAGGCGCTAGTGCCCGTCTAACTAACGTGGAACGAATAGCGAAATGCATGTAAAAGCGAAGAACTGGCCGGGGGAACATGAAATTATTTTTGCGTGATAATAATTCTTTCACATAAGTCATTTTTTAAAAAATAGCATGTTTCGTTTCAATATTTTGAATTGTTGATTGTTTTGACCAACAGTTTAAGATTGGGTCCAGTTTTCCTTTAAATAACCCGAAGATCTCAACAATTGTCAACGCCTTGCTTTAGTCAATAAGTCAATAATGCTTTCAGTAACAGATTGAGTGCCTGTCTTACAAGATTTAAGCCTGTATATTAAACGCCTTGGCGTTTGTCTCGTACCAAATGAGCAACCCAATTAGGACGCCAGATTTCATGCCTGTGCTCCAGTTATTTCTGCCTAAATGGCTTCATTATTATTGTGCACAGGAGGCGTTTCAGTCTGCTGTTTCAAATCAAGGCTCGTGTGGTTATTATAATAATGCCATGCGGGTAGTTAATTCACGAATAAATTGCTTTGTCGATTTAGTGGATTGTTCTCAGAATAGGCAGCCAGAAAAGCTTTAAAAATGTTGATACATGGAGGGATAACTTGGCTTCGGGGGTGGAAACAAATTAAAAATTGCACCTATAATTTCACAATATTTTTTTAAATGAAGTAAGATTTTGGTCATTAATAGATAATAATGTCATTACAGTTGTAAACATGATGAAATAATTACAATAATTAAGAAGAATCTGATTTTTCTGGTTACAAGATTTAATTCCGAGTTTGTAATCCATTGGCTTATAATTCCTTCCAAGTAAATGTGACATTGAACTGCAGGAATTATAATTACTGTCGGTCTTACCACGTATTACAATTCTGGCGACATCATTACGATCATCATCATCATCATCGTTATCATCTTTGTCATCGTCATTATCATCGTCATCATCATTATCATTTTGATCACCACATTTGTCACCACCATTGCCATCATCATGATCACCGTCACCACCGCCAGTACTACCAAAATTATTATCATCATCGTCATCATCATCATCATCTTCTTCATTATCATCGTCGTCATTGTCGTCATCGTCATCGTCATCACTTCCGTCACCACATTCGCCATCATCATTGCCATCATCATCATCACCACCACCACCTCCGCCACTGCCACTACTACCAAAATTATCATCATCGTCGTCACCATCATTACCATGATGGACAGAAGGGAATATTGTACTCTTTCTTTGTCTCTATAGTGAAAGAATGCATGAAAAATCAATAAAAATATAACCACGAATCGCTTTATTTCAACCAATCAAATTCCTACGTAGCGTGCTCACGTTTTGTTAAAGTAATTGTACCGCGTCGCATTGAAATCTCTTAACAAACTCTTTTGCATTCAGCTCGTGGTGTTCAAATTACGTTGTCCAACGAGATACATAAATTATGTAAGATTGACTTGCGATGCGTGCAGCCCTCTGGTGGCAGATCAGAGTTAATGGAGAAGCTTATCAATATGAGAATAAAATTGTAGCACAGAACTGGTTACCCTTCATAGTGGAAACGTTTAAAATGAAACTGTAGGTAGTAAGATTTAAATACTAGTAAAGTAAAGTTTTAGACAACGCATTTCTTAAGAAACTTACACCTAATTTTTGAGTTGTAAAAATTTAATATGTTATTGATTCAGTGCACGGCAAAATTTATCTGTGTGCTCGCTAACAATTAGGGCCTATTTTGTGTATATTGTTGTGATGAGACAGGAATGTAAACGAAAACGAAGATTATAACTCTAACATGAGTCACTGAACCAGTAAGGGTGTCTCATACAAGTCTGATGCGTATAGTTCTCCCTTCAGTGAGATAAATAATTTGTGCACTTATGCAGACAAAATCGCCTAAACGCATCTGCAGTCAGCTGTCCGATGCATCACATTGATTTTAAATGCTTATAATGTAACTGTATTTTTATAATTTTCTTCTTTTTTAGTTCATTTATTTCTTAAAGCAAAACCGGACCCAATGTTAAACTGTAGGTCAAAACAATTTACTTTTTAAAATATTGAAATTAAACAGACTATTTTTCAAAAATGACTTACGTGAAAGAATTATTACCACACAAACACAATTTCACGTTCGCGCCACTAGTTTTTGGCTATTACATGCATCTCGCTGTTCGCTAGTTAGACGAGCACTAGCATTTCGGATCGTGGAATATTTCTGCTATTGAAAATTATGTTAGTTTGTGATGTCATTAATAGCTGGGCTCGCCTGCCGTTAATTAAGTTTTAAATATATAATTTAATTATCAGAAACGCTTTTGCAGTATTAAATGTGTTAAAATGTATATTGTTTTCGGATTTGAAAATTGGGTAGTATATGAAAAATCCTGTCTTCCTTTAATTTATTCACATTGTACATTTTTAGCACTTGTTTATTTGTATATATTTTTATAATATTACACTATAATTTTACGGTGAAACAAAAACAAAATTGTAAAAAAACGAAAAAAGTTTTCCAGCCGCTTGCTTATCATTTACAGACGGAGTTGGATTTTGAATGCACAGTTGCTGCTGTCTGAATTATTCATATAAAATGCAGCTTTTGCGTGCAGTAAGCTTACGTAATTTTTCTTCTAATGTGTGAAAATTAGCAGAGTTTGTGTAAATTCTCTACGTGCTCACTGTGTGGAAAAACAACCTGCAAATTACATCGTACTAATCGACTAAAGGCTTTCTAACGGCTATAATTCTTCAAAATGTTGTAGAGCTTGCACTGCTATTCATTAAGGTTTTAATTACAAAAGAAAACAGTGGAAAATGCGACGTATTGACAAGACAGTATAGTCCAGTGGTAACGCGTCTGCTTTCCGTCTGGTAGGTCGTTAGTTCGATACTGCGGCTGGGTAATGCTAAAGACTTTAAAAATGGTACCTGTTTTTACCCTGCCTGGCGCGTGGTATTTAGGTCAAAAGTGGGGTAATAATAATCTCTGTTATGTAGTTAAGTTTTATAATTTACAGTCGGCGTTTAAAGGCTCTTGGCAGGCTTGTGTTGTGTGTTGAATTTAAAGACGACTTTAAATAAAAGTTATTATTTATAGTTAAAACACCACAACTTTATTAAAACATTTAATCTATATAGTTAAAAAATCATGTCACACGTGTCGACAGTGCTCGCTGTCATCGTCAGTGATAAATTTTTGCTAACATACAACCAGTTTATATAGGCAGAGCCTACAGTATAGAACATTATGCACTAATTATGTATTTAACAGAAGCCAAATAAGGTAATGAATAAGCAGACCAGTAGAAAAGAAATTAATACAGTAACAAATAACTAAGTGTTTTAGAATAAAGTTAAAGGAACTAAACTGCTTTGCGCATTAAGAGAAGGCTTATTAGGGTACATAGATAAACTTTCTTTGATTAACAAGTCCCAGTTATATGTAGCTCTGTTCACAATGCTGAAATTATTAAAATCAGCTTTGTGACCAGAGGCACAAATATGGTCATTAATGCTAGATTGAGGAGAATTTTTTAATTTCTTGCCAGTTTTAGACGAAATACCCAAATGTTCACAAATTCTTACTTTAAAGTGTCTGGATATTTTGCCATGGTAAGCAACATTGCAGCTGCTGCACTAAAATTTATAAATAATAAATCTATAAATAAGGTTATTATTATTATTATTATTATTATTATTATTATTATTATTATTATTATTATTATTATTATTATTATTATTATTATTATTATTATTATTATTATTATGTATAGTCCTAAAAGCTTTTCAGTTACTGTAAAAGTACAATGTGTTTTCATCTAAGGTGATTTCTGTACGTCTGAGTCTGTGTGTCCTCCAAAGTTATGGACACTCATCTCTGGCGGCTGGCTTCTACTAAATCAATATTCGTGATATTTGCAAGAAGTAGAAGTGATTCAAAGTGCTGTTACTTTTCAAGCGTGATATGATCGTCAGAATCCAATGAAATTTTCATGAGCATAAGTGGGAGGCTAGGATGGATTTTACTGCAAGAACGTCTTGAGAATATCGTAGCGGCATATTGTCACATGTATAAAACTGACATGATGAGGAAAAGATTCAAAAAGATCTTTATTAGAGAGGATATGTTGGAATTATTTCCTTAGAAAAGCTCAAAGCTCCCGGAAGACGTGTGATTGTAATTACGTAATCAGTTGAGTGATCAAAGTGCCTTAAAAACCTAAGAGTCTTACTCTAAGTAATACAGGGTGTCTCAAAAGTCACTATATATTTTGATTTCTATTTTTTTAAATTTTTTTTTCAATCTCAGCAAATTCTTACATGAATCAAAAGGGGCTTTTGGCAGTTTTTTATTTATTTTTGACTGGAACGTGGTTGCTATGGTGATGACAGTAACTTTAGAAATGAGGTGCAATATCAGCCTGGCATGAAAGAGTTCGATCACCAACTGAAGTTCAGTGGGAATTCAGAGTTCCATCTAGACCACACTATTCTCTCACTATTAACAATGTAGTTTTTCAATTTTTCAATAAGGTACAGCCCTTCTTCACCATCATGGACTGTGTGAGACTTTTTCAACGCAAGATGTCTGACTTGCTATTGTTTTGGTCTCTGTAGCTCTCGTCTCTGTACCTCGAAGAAGGTGATGAAAACAGCAAAGCCTACTAGTGCAGCAGTTCTTTTCAGATTTTTGTCTAATTTGACAAAGGAATTGCTCAAGGTTTTAGTTCATCTGAATCAATTTTCAAACTATTTACTTCGTTTGCTAAAAAATATAAAAGTGTATAATGTTTTTGAGACAACCTATATAAGTTCAAGCTTTAGCAAATTTTTCTAAAGAGTGTTGGAATGACTCTCTACCACTCTCACCATTCAACTACAGTTGAAAATAAAAGAAAATGGTTTATATTCGCATCAAAAGCTGAATGTTTGTGTAAAAGCTGTCGAATAGTTTACGAGGTGTAACTCCTGGTGGGGCAAAAACTCTGAATAAGCTTTTTCATAGTTCCAGCGATTAATGATGATCATGAAAAGGTCAAAGGTTAAGTGTACCAGACATTTGTGTACACTTGACAACGCCTTGCAGCCCAAGCTATTGTAATAGTGCCAGTTTTAAAAGCTAGCTAGAACCTTGCCTGATTCAAGTTTTTCTCTTCCCAAGCAAGATATTGCTAGTAAATCACTCTACGCACAGACTAATGGTAATTAAATAAAGTTACGTGTTTTTAATGTATGTCATTTATGTACTTTTTAACTACTTTCTCTCTTTAATTTTCGAAAATGGTAAGTTTATGCCTTCATAATTTGTTTTATTAGTAATTGTATTTTTATGTAATGCCTATGAGCTGAAATGAAGAGTGAAATTAAAAGTTACTGGAGTTTGCTGAAGTTTGCCATGATCAGTTTGCAAATTAGATTCGTAACTTTTCGCAGGGATAAAATTTTAAAGTGCACAGTTATACTTCTTCCTGTGGTGACACTGCAATTGTTCATGTGTACCTGATATCGCAATCAAAGAAGATCCTTCCTTGAATTTTTCGCAAGCATTTTAAACTAAAAGTTGGCCCAACTCTAGTTGATATGGCTGAAATTTTGGAAGCTATTCTGAAAATTTGGCGTTAATACAAAAAGCCAACGATTTCTTTATTTCGATACATTCCCTGATGGATTGCTAAAAATAATGTAATCAGAGGTCAACGTAACCAGACATGTCGCAGTAAGATATCATCGCTGTGGCTTCTTGTATAACATTTCCAGTGAATAACATCTATATTTCCAACGTTATTTCGTGTTTGATTATATAGTGTAATACTTGTCCAAAATGTTCAAAACGTAATTATCTACAAATTCCAACCTACCCAAAGCAATACAGTGGCTTCTGGCTGTGGAAATATGGCTTCTCTAGTCTAGACATTTGGTCCTTGCTTCCGTAGGTCAAACTTGTAATTTATTAGCCTTGAATGTACAAGCAGCAGAACCGATATAAAGGAAAGCCATGTTGTTCAATTGCAGCAAGAACAACACCTCCAAGGAAGTATGGTCGGCGATAAAATCCATCCGCCGACACGATCTGTTATAGAGATCATGTCATGAGTTCCCGCGTATAACCGTGTTTATGATCTAAATATTTACAAACACCGAGGGAATTTCGCTGTGCATAAGTCGGGCCGTTATAACCCAGCTGTCGACACGTGCGGGTGGTACGAGTGATGGTCAGTCAGTGTCTCAGTGGGTGTACTGAAGATGATTAATAGTAGTCAGGTGTCTATGTCATTGGGCTTGTAAAACACTATAAAACTGTCAGTAAAGAAGTAGCTGTCAGTACTTTTATGAGTTAGAATTGTTACGTGACGTCTCTATGAGAAAGGAGTGCAGCAAGGTGGTCAAGAGCCAGGAGTGGCGGAGGAGGTCAGATATGTCGGAAATGCATTTCCGAGTAGCAAATTAAGTATTTGCCTCATGTAAATAACTGTAGGAAGTGTCTACGAAAGTTTGTACATAATTACTTCTGTTGTTCTTTTGTGCAAGTATGTAAATAGAAAACTTGACTTAGTGCCTCATTAACTAATTAATGTGTTGAATGAATTAGGCCTGGTATAAAGTCCGTGGCAGAAATTAAGAGATTTAGAGAAACCTGATCTGCCATAAAGTAGATGGTACAGGTTTCTCCCCACACCAAATGCAATAGGGAATATAGTTTTTCCCACAAATAAGTGCACTGTAGGAAAGTGGTTCAGTTTGACCCCGTTATAGGAAATATAAGTTTTCCCAAAATGATAACTTTGAAATTGTAAACTGTTATTGTTGTGACGGCTACAGATATCTTTACTTTGTATCACAGGATTGTTATTATGAATTGTATGTTTTGTTGAATTCTTAAGTACATCATGATGTTTTAATTCACTGTTTATTCCCTTCATTCACTTATATACAGGCATCAACTAATTGGACAACAGGTATTAATAATAAACCCTTTCGTACATTTATTTGATACGTCTCTCCCTTCTTATCTGAGCAGAAAACAAACAAACGAACCAAAACCTAAATTTAAGTTTTCGACATGATAGCAAACTTTAGTCTTGTTCTCGACATTATGTCGAAAGCACTCTGCAGAATTTAGTTGATTGAGACCTCAAGAGGGCGAAATGATCTTATATCTCAACAGTTTAGCAAGACCAGATTGCTAGGCAATACAGTGATTAATCTGAAAACAAGATGGAAGTTTTGGTCCTGCCATAACCCTCTGCATTGACTAAGCTTTGTCAATAAGTGTTAGATCTCATTTTGTAGGGTGCTAAAAAGTTCGATTTACGTACTTGTGAGCCCTGGGTGAAATTCATGATTAGAAATGTTGTCATGTTTCAGTATCCAATATATATTTTTTATTTGCCCAATATGTTTAGGCCACTGTACGCCACTGTGGACCTACACTTATTGTACAGGAGCCCCATACTCCGGGCCCTATACTTATTGTACAGGAGCCCAATATTCCGGGCCCTATACTTATAGTTCAGGGACCCTTATGATTTTGAAAATATTATATAATGAAATACCCGGTGTACACTTGAAACAAGGATATACGCTGACACGTTGCGCGACAAATTATTTTTAGTGTGTCGTCGGTACTCGTGGGCCCTAGGCCAATGGCCTACTTGACCTATTGGTAAATTCAGTCCTGTCTGTGGTATAAAATAAAATATTTCCGATGAGACAGAATTTAAAGCTTTGGACAATTGTTTTCAACTTTGTTGTTTCTGTTTTGATAACATGTTTGCAGATTTCACAAAAAAGCTCGATCATGTGATTACACGTCGTTCACAAAGGAGACGTTGCTACTGGTGTTTCTTGTCCTGGTATTTGTCTTGTAACCAGAACCCTCCCTGACTGGTTGTAAAAGCACAGTGGCTTTTCGCAGTACATCTCTTTATGAGCTCATTCCCAACCTTAAAGCGCCAGATCAGCAGAGACCAAACAGAAAGAATGTTCGCAGTTTCATGAAAGAAAAGAAATTCTATTAAGACATAGGGTAGATACAATAATGACTTCTAAAACACCACAAACAGTTATCTCTACTGATTTGTTTCTGACAGTACACCACAAGTTGTTGGTTAGTCAAAAGGTTTATAAGGCAAACAGGCAGTTTTGTTCTTTTTAAGACCTACGCAATACAAGTAGTTTCAAGTATGCTTGTCAATAGTTTCATTTTGATTACTTCTTAATTAGCAATTGCAATGTTTTTCCAGTTTAGTTTTTAATACCGCTTCTTAATGAATTTTGTATCCTTTATTTTAATATCATACTATACTTATAATTTACATGTAGTTTTATCTGTAATTTTTATTATTGTAACTCTACCTTTACAGCTGACGAATGACGAAAGTTTCTGAAAAAATAAGTTTTTGAGATTTAATTTTATTTTTAATCTTAAGAAAAAGAATGTTTAGAATCAGACTTGTTCTTCTGCATAAAACTCCTCAAAAAGAGATGAATGAATTTCAGCATCTCTCTGGTAGAATTACGTAGTTCTTATAATCAATTCAAAGTCCATGACTAACGGCGCGCGTTCAGACTAGCAACTTTTCTAGCCAAATAAACTCGATAAGTAACTCGCTAAACAAGTAAGTACGTATAAGCGTATTCAGACTAGAAAGGCAAACTAGCTAAGAGTTACTCTCCGACAGTAAGGGCGACGATAAAGACATACTATTTTTTTAAAAATTGCTTAACGTGAATGAATTATTACCAACAAACACAATTTCACGTTCGCGCCACTAGTTCTTCGTTGTTACATGCAATTCACCATTTGCTAGTTAGACGGGCACTAGTGCCTGCAGTTCGGAACAGCTTTGCTTAAAAAACAGGTGCTGTACCTCTCAGTTCAGATGTGTTAGTTTGTGACGAACTTCAAACGTTCGACAGTTTATGCGTGAACTCAGCGGTAAATTTGAAATTTGAACTTTCAGCTTAAAACTTGCCTAGTTTTAGTGCAACACACTGAATACCTTACAGTAGCACTTTACTTAAATTTTCGTTTTCGTAAACACGTGCAAAACGCTCGTGGAATATTTTTGCTGTTAAAAATTATGTTAGTTTGTGATGTTATCAATAATTGGGGTCGCTTGCCGTTAATTAAGATTTTAATTTATCATTTAATTATCAGAAACGCTTTTGCAGTATTAATTGTTTAAAATGTATATTTTTATCGGACTTGAAAATGGGGCAGTATGTGAAAAATTATCCTGTCTTCCTTTAAATTCTTTTGCATTTGGGAAGAACTACTTCTCGCTTATGCCTCCAGCTCTTTTATGAATACATTAACAGTCCTGTGTGTATGCACACAGTGAAGCAGAGCGTGAAAAGGAGAATGGCCGATAATTTCTGAATCAATAAACGACAAATAACTCCTATGGAAACACGGGTTTACATGGCTTCAATGTGGATTTTCTGGCTTCCCTCGCTCGTACGTGTACGCACCTCTCCTCACTGTTGTAGGGAGATGTAGGTCAAGCCTTTGTTGAAACAGCAATAACTATGAAGCACATTCTGAACATAAACAAATGTTATTAAATACATGTGGGGCCGAGTGGCACTCAGAATATGAGATTGGTAAAAATTTTAAAGGAAGACAGGATGATTTTTCATATACTACCCCATCTTCAAGTCTGATAAAAAGTATACATTTTAACACAATTAGTACTGCAAACGCGTTTCTGATAGTTAAATAATAGATTAAAAACATAGTTAACGGCGGTCGATCCTAACTATTGATGACTTCACAAACTAACATAATTTTCAACAGAAAAAATATTCCACGAGCGTGTTGTGTTACACGTGTTTGCGAAAGCGAAAATTGAAGTATGGTGCTACTGTAAGATATTCAGTGTGTTGTACTAAAATTCTAATTTCAAATTTACTGCTGTGCTCACGCATGAGCTGTCGAACATGCACAGTTCATCACAAACTAACACACCTGAACTGAGAGGTACAACACCTGTTTTTTGCAACGCTTTTCGAAATGCAGGCGCCTAGTGCCCGTCGAACTAGTGGCGCGAACGCGAAATTGTGTATGTGTGGTAATAATTCTTTCACGAAAGTCATTTTTGAAAAAAAATGTATGTTTCCTTTCAATATTTTAAAGAATAGATTGTTTTGACCTACAGTTTATGACTGGGTGCGGTTTTGATTTAAAGCATTTTTTGTTTTTTTGTTTTACGTTACTTGTGCTACATACATATCGCTTGATAAACTAGATTCTTATTGTTAAAATTTAGGAAAGTTCACAGAAATGCTCGACTTCAGTAGTCCATGACAGTGCCCTATGGGATTGCGACTTTAAAAGTGATTTTACTAATTATACGAGGCGCTTATTGCAGTTTTATTACTAAATCTTTCTAACATTTTTCGCGAACATTGAAATAAGTCTAACCTCCTGGAAAACTCGGCCTTTCCTTTAACGCAGACTACCAAGACTATAGTTCTCTCAGACGTGCATTTTCTCATTTATTTTCTATGGGCGCAGTGGGAGAATATTTCACTTAATTTACACTTCCAGACCGAGTCTGGTGGCAGCTTGTTTTAAGACTCATTATTAGGGCTTCAGTATTTCGTTGCCACTTTACGACTATTGCTATTATGAATCATTTTTTCCTGAGGGGAGAAAGTGGGTGTTTCTACAGGCTTGTATGGGTAGCTGTGCTTCGACCTGACACCATCTGCTGCTGCTGCTAGTGAATTCTAAAGGAGCGTATTTGTAAGAAGATTCTAGACTGTAGCGCTGGTTTGTTGAAACTAAGCTATTATGTCCGGATGTTATGGGGGTATGGAAAAATTCATTTAAAATATACAAATGTGCTTTAAAATTGCACTGTACATCTGGCTTGCATGTGGGGAGAGAGAGAGAGAGAGAGAGAGAGAGAGAGAGAGAGAGAGAGAGAGAGAGAGAGAGAGAGAGAGAGAGAGAGAGAGAGAGAGAGAGAGAGAGAGAGAGAGAGAGAGAGAGAGAGAGAGAGAGAGAGAGAGAGAGAGAGAGAGAGAGAGAGAGAGAGAGAGAGAGAGAGAGAGAGAGAGAGAGGGAGAGGAGAGGGGAGAGAGAAGGGAGAGAGAGGGGAGAGGAGAGACAGCAGGATGACGTTGGGAACATAGATAAGAATACAAGTTGCAAAATTTAATGTGGTGTAAAAATTCCAGTTGAAATCCTAGTTGCGAACTTGAAATGTTGAAATTTGTTATTCTAATCTAACCTGTATTTCCGTAAAGACTTTACTGCACGCAAAATTGGAGTACGAACTCTGCACCTCACAGTGCTTCATAAGTTAACTTATCATAAAGCCAGAAATTACTAATGAGCTCCTATCAGGTACTACCCCTCTACTCCTAGCAGATACCCCAATCCAGGTGTGCAGGATAAAACTGATGCTTTGTTGTAGCAAATAATAGACTGTTAACCACCAACCAAACCACTTTTCCTATGTTAAATAACATCCATGACAGACTGATTGTAAAATCACTTACTCTAATTGCGCAGAGCTGCTTCTGCTTTTATTGTTGACAATAAACTTCTCTTCATCAACTCTTCAAACGCTTTTATTAATCTGGGGAATGAGAGAAGAGGGGATCAATCGAGCGATGAAATGACTGAAGTTAGTTCTAAAATGTATGGGTGACCATGTGGTTCCATACTCGCTTTAAAAGGTTTCATTTGCTGTGCTGATTGTGGCTGTTTACTTCGCCCAGGAAGGAGTGCTTCTGAACGAAGTCAACAGCTTGGCGTAGTATGAATTGAAATTATCTTAAGCGTATCCATTTTAGCAGGCCTGGTGTTGCTTAAGTTCACAACAAGCATGAACTATGAACACTTTATTCCACTCGTCCTGGCATTATTAATTTAGTTGCTAAAGCAAAACTGGTAATTTACAGCTCAGGATTTGAAAAACGGGGTTTTTGAAATGTGCCTAGTTAAAACAGGCTTGTGAAAATTTGCTGGTTTAATGAAATTCCCATGCAGTTTGATTTCCTGGAGTAATTGTATGATGTCCTCTCGCAAAAAGTTAGGGAAGGAGTTTACAACTCCCCACAAAATTTAAATACCATAACTCTAACCCTAATCCAAACCTAACCCTAACCCAGCCATAACCTAATTCTAACCCAACCTGATCCTAACCCGACCCTAACCTTAACCTTAACCCAACCATAACCCTAATCCTAACTCAACCCTACCACAACAATAACCCTCGTTCTAACCCAACCCTAACGCTAAGCCCAAGCCTAACCTTAACCTTAACCTTAACCTTAACCTTAACCCTAACGCAACCGTAACCCTAATCCTAATTCAACCCTAACCCTAACTCAACCGTAACCCTAATCCTAACCCAACCCTATCACTAACCCTAACCTAATCCTAACACAACCATAACCCTCATCGTAACCCTAACATTAAGCCCAAGCCTAACCCTAACCTTAACCCTAACGCAACCGTAACCCTAATCCTAATCCAACCCTAACCCTAACTCAACCGTAACCCTAATCCTAACCCAACCCTGTCATTAACCCTAACGCAATCATAGCCTTTATCCTAACACAACCATAACCCCCATCCTAACCCTAACACTGAGCCCAAGCCTAACCCTAACCCTAATTCGCTTCACGAACTAATTTCTTGTGTTTGGGGAATTTAAAGTTGAGCCAAAGTTTAGTTACTATGCTGTCTTGAGGACTTCAATACTTTCGAAATTTACAGTTGAACCTTTTGTCAAACTTAACAGCAAACACCAAGTTTATCAAGAAAGAATAATGCATTGATTATTTAAGAAGAGATTTTAATTGATGAAGTCTTCTGTTTGGAAATTGCGACGACCATGGTAATAAAAGTGATTGAAACTTAAAGGAAAGCTCAAGTTTTCTGGAAAATTAGGCTTGTTTCGGGGTGTTTTTGTGGACGCCAAAAAGGATTTGTTGACATCTTTTTTCAGGGATCACTTTCTTTGTGGATTTTTGTGTACAAGTAAAATAAACGTGTCCACAAGTTTACAGGTCTCTGTGTCCACAAATACCTGCGCGATAAGGAACGAGATGTGATCCCCAAGCTCCCTACCGACTTTGATTTATGCCTGAATTGGTAAAACTTGACTGAATGCTCAATAAAGCAATACTTACGCAAGATATTTCACGATGATATCGCGAATAATGTTAGAAGGACTTAGTAATAAAACTGTAATAAGCGCCTCGTGTAATTAGTAAAGTCGCGATCACTACACACTTGGACGCTCCCATTTTCAATCTGCATTCTTGTTCCAATGATGTCATTCGTCTTGAAGAAAAGTAGTGCACTGCCAATCTTCATCAAAAGTATAATAAATTTAAAAAAATAGATAGCTAATTTTGTAATATTTTTGCGTGAATATTAGATACGCTACGTAAGTTGTAATTAGTTTGAGCAGCGCGCTTACGAAAAGTCACGAAGTCTCCCAATTACGTCATGATTTTCAAGTGAATGGCGACAACCACCTCACCTGAAAATTTCTACTCAGAGGTAGTATATTTTAAATTTACGCTTTATAGATATTTTTTTGGTAAATTTCTTTGTTATATTTAAGTTTCAAATATACATTAAAATAAACCCAACATACTGAGAGACTTGTTACTTCTTTTAAGCGCAATATTAGGCGTTTGTGTAGCCGCTTTCACAGTCGACGAGTTTATTGCAATATGACAGTAATAGTAATAATAATATGCCTGCAGCCATTGTAAAAAGTCGATAGTATGGAAATGCCCTGAACTGTTTCGTTAGTTATCCAAGCATGTATGCAGCATTAACACCCTAAAAGCTTTTCTTGGGAAATGTCACCTCGGGTCCACGCATCAGATGGATTGAAAATATTGACATGTGTGGGGCATAACGCATGGATTCAATTCCAGCATTTTATTAACATGCTGTAGCGTAGACCACAGACTTTTAATGAAGATCTTGAAGATTGATAGAGGAATTAGCCTTTTCACAGTTTCGTTGTGCGCAGGCGCAGTTGCTTTCGTTCAACGGTTAAGTGTACCACAGCAACACGTCTTAGCTACAACCGTCACGTCTCTCACGTGACATGTGTGTAAAGCCAAGCCGTCTGGCGCATTAGTTCAGTAACTTCAGTTGTTTTACGCGGACTTTGCTCAATTATGCATTAGTCTGTGCTTAGAGTGATTTACTCGCAGTTTCTCTTAGATATAATGTAATAAAAGTCTTTGTTTGGTGTTTAAGTTAATTCTTTTTTCATAATAGTACCTTGTACACTCAGTCCCTGACGATAGTATTTCATTCTTTAAGCAGACATAGACGGGCAGACAAAGACAGAAAGATAGATAGAGAAAGAGAGGGTGAGAGAAAGAAAGAGAAAGAGAGAGAGAGAGAGGGAGGGAAGGAGAGAGAGACGAACTAAGGCCTTCCTTTTTTGCCATGGCTGAGCAAGCTTGATTTTTCAAGTTTAGCGTAATTTTTATTGTTTCTTTGCCGTGGCATCCATTCAGGCAGGCCCATAGACATAATTATTAGAAACAGCCCACATGGATAAACGAGGGAACCTGACGCCTAGCAAAGGTGATTTATCTTCTAAAATAGTCCGCCTCATTATTAATCATATTCAAAAAGGATGAGATGACGATGAACAGCCCACTTCTTGTCATATTTACTGTCAAAGCCCAACATGTCTACTAGCTTGATCACAATTGAGATGATTGGTAATAGCCTGTTATATGGCTTCATTTAGACTTCGATCTGGGTTTATTCAAACTCCCTGGCGCCGCTGAACATATCAAATTAGCATCTAAGCACATTTCCTAAGCTGACTCCTTAGCCTTCAGGACTAACTGGGTGTATATTTAGTCGGGCTTCTTTCAGATTAGTTCTAAAAGCGCAAAAAGTTCAGAAGTAGCTTTTCCAGTATGGTCAACTTCTGTGATATTATCTTTTTTTGTTGTCATCGTATTGCCATTGTTGTTGTTGTTGTCGTTGCTGTAGCTGTTGCTGTTGTCGTTGTCGTTGTGGCTGTGGCTGTCGTTGTCGTTGTCGTTGTTATCGTTCCTGTTTTTGATAACTTAAGACGATGAACGATAAAATTACGATGATGACGACAGTCACGAGACGTAGAAAACTGAACAAAACTGTCAAAACAATTAATGAATGGTTGATGGGAAAGGACGTCTGCAACATTTACCATATGAGAAGATATGTCACGTTTATTAGCCACTATTTATTCTCGAAATATAATAAATTGTCAGAAGACGAAACTGCAACTTCAAACTGACTTTGATGAATTCAAGTATAAAATTTTTGACGTTTATTGCAAATGTCGAGTGTGCAAAGCTACAGCATAATGACTGGCTGGGGAATTCACAAGTGAAACTCACATCAAAGAGCCATTGAAACATTCAACAGTTTGAGAAACTCAAGTGCAAACGGGCACCTTGGAGCAGACGAAAACGCCATAAAGGGCAAAAGTATAGAATTTCTGTGTAAACTTTAAGGAGGAAGCTTTGTTTTTAATTAGCTGAGGTAAAGAGTTGATTGATCTTCAATTGAGCATGTTTTTGGTGAATAGAACGTGCTGTTATGTCTAGATTAATGACAACGCTGAGTTAACTTTCTTTCTGTTATTAAAAACAAAGTTTTAAAGAAACTGTTTTGCAGTGAAAAATAGCCAGTGTTTAAAGGAAAACCGGATGATTGTGTAAACATTAATTCAGAATAAAGCATGCTCTAAAATATTGAAAATTACAATAGCTTTTTTTAAATCGAAGCTTAGGTTAAATAATAATTACCTCGGATACTCAAATTTTGTTAAACTTTCAAAGCTACGGGCGGCTCAGTGAATGTACTAAGACTGGCATTGGCGCACTTTTGTCCCATGCGCGTGGCCGACAAATAGAAGGCGGTACCGTGATAACCATGATCATGAACTGCAGTATCAGTTTCTGACGTCATATGACGTAGAGCCCTTTTTCGTGATATTACGCGTTTAAGCAGTACTGTAACAATGACGCAAACGTGCTTGACGCGCAACGGAGATGCCTGCCATTGCACAAACTGTGGTTAGTTTCTGAACTTAGCGATAGCTGTGTTCGGTTGCCGTTAATTAACTTTCTAAGCTAATTATTCAAATATAAGAAACAATTGCTAACTTTTATAGTCAAGAAAATGTATATTTTGGACAGTAAATTAAAATGAGATTGAGTCTAAACAATCGTCCACTTTTCCTTTAAATTCGGAACGCCGAAGTTTAGACTACAGTACTATTAAAAGAATTTCCCTATAAAGTTGAAATTTTACAACCTGATTTGCAATACATTAACTTTTGGCTGTGGAAGTTACAAGTCTACAGTTTTACTGATTTTAAAGTTACGGCTGCGAAACTTTACCATGTTAAAAAATTAAATGCCGGAACAATATTAGCCAATCATCCACTGAAAAACAGCCATGTTGACGTATAAAATCTCAATACATGACAGGAAAACAATAAACAAATCAATCAGTTTACATCATGATCTTCACCACAGAAAATAAAGTTCTGTAAGAGATTTGTTGTAAAAGAAAAAATGGGACTTAATCATCTGGAATATGCTATCTGGAGTTCCCTTAAAGAAAAATTGTACAATGGCCGCACAGAACCGTTTGATGTAAAGGAACTAAAGACGAAATTGTTGAGTCCCAGGATTAACTATATCTTAAAAAGCGAGAAATTGTATCAGTTACTGGGAGAAATGATTCGCCTAGCTTGCAGTGGACGTGATGGACACATAGAGCACTTGCTGTGAATTTAAAATTAGTAACACAACTTTTTTCGGCTTGAATTTTTTGACTTGTTGATTTAAATTTTCTGTACCTTCGGACAAATCCAAGAAAATATCTGATGTTTGTACATAAACACCTGTAACATCAATTTTCAAGAAAATTCTGTTATAATCGTGCAATACACAATATTCAGCACATATAATCTTCAGCACACATTGTGTTTGTTATAAATTATGGTTTTATAATCAAATATTATTGTTTTTGTTATCAATTATGGTTTTATTACTTTTTTTTAATCAAATACGCTTAAAAAGAGCCATGGATTTGTAAGGACGTGTTCCTGTATGCGTTGTTTTTTTAAGTATATGATTTGTTAATTGTATTTTTTTTCGTGTTTTGTAAAATAATGCTAAACGCACACGGCATTAATTTAAAAGAACACGACACAACTAAGATGTCATTTAATGTTTTAACAAAGTTTGTCTTAAAAAAATTATATTTTATTCTGTTTTGCATATTTTAAAGTGTAAATAAGTGTCTACTATAATATCTAGAAAACTGTTCAGCATTTTTTTATCTGACAGATTTTAATTTATCTGACATAATTTGATTTCAGCAAAATTTATAGTGTCAAGGTGTCAGCAAACATTCAATTTTTATTGAGTTAATTTTTGATTAGAATTTAAATCAGGAGTCGTTAAAGGAAGACAGGATGATTTTTCATATGCTACCCCATTTTCAAATACGGTAAAAAAGCACATATTTTAACAGCAATAACACTACAAAAGCGTTTGTGATAATCAAATAATAGATTATAATCTTAATTATTGATGACATCACAAACTAACATAATTTTCAACAACAAAAATATTCCACGAGCGTGTTGCGCGTGTTTGTGAAATCGAAAATTGAAGCACAGTGCAACTGTAAGATATTCAGTGTGTTGTACTAAAACTAGGCAAGTTTGAAGACAAAAATTCAAATTTCAAATTTACTGCTGTGCTCGTTGAGCTGTTGAACAGTTCGTCACAAACTAACACATCTAAAATGAGAGGTACAGCACCTGTTTATTGTGCAGCACTTTCCGAAATGCACGCGCTAGTGCCCGTCTAACTAGTAAATTGTGAAATGCATGTAACAGCGGAAAACTAGTGACGCGAACGTGAAATTGTGTTTGTGTGGTAATAATTCTTGCACATAAGTCATTTTTGAAAAAAATAGTACATTTCCTTTCAATATTTTAAACAGTAGATCACTTTGACTTATAGTTTAAGATTGGGCCTGGTTTTGCTTTAACGCAAATTTTAATACGTAGCTACAGATATATACAGGATAGTTTGACAGGTACCAAAGCAGTCATACGAGTCAGTCAATAATTTTAAATTGAACAAAGCTGGCTTATATACATAATTAGCACAGGGTTTAATTTCAATTTCATTTGTAAAAGACGAGTAATTTCATCATGTTTGGTTAGACAGACATTTCATTTCACAGATACTGAATTTTACGGACTATAGATGAGATAGTAGCAAAAGTCATCAACCTTAGTTTTACACTTTAACATGAAATTTAAGAGTCAGACTAAAATTACTTGGCTATTTTCCTTCGTGTTAGAACACCGTGTTAACTCAGCTGTGGAGAAGTCTACTCTTTCGTCTGAGTAAACATTATTATTTGCAAACGAAACTCTTTCTTGTCTGCAAGTCTGAAAAGATCTCTATCATCTTGGAATATTATCTGCTGTCTATCGCATCATGACTTTATTGTTCGTCTTATGAATTTGAATCCCTGAGTCCGGAATCTGCTAACTCAATTTTCTTTCTAAATCCCTCAATTTAGTAGCGGTTCGTATTGCTTGTGTAGTCTGTAGGGCGGACGTAAGATGGAAGTAGATTGTGTAGTCTGTAGGGCGGACGTAAGATGGAAGTTGAATGTGTAGTTTGTCGGGCGGACGTAAGATGTGAGTTGCTTGTGTAGTCTGTGAGGCGGACGTAAGATGGAAGTTGATTGTGTAGTCTGTGGGGCGGACGTAAGATGGAAGTTGCTTCTGTTGTCTGTGGGACGGGTAAGGTGCTCGTCTTCTTAAAGCAAACGAAAACTCTTCATAAACGAAGCTTAAAAATTCGTTTTGAGATTTTGTATCACTTGCACGCGGTCTTATTGCATACAGAAATTGTATTAGCAGTAACGCTGTATAAAACTTAAAATTTAAACTCCAGCTGTGACCGTTAGGCACAGCCATTTTGATGTAACTCGTTTGAAACAAGTTTAGATAACATTGGGTAAAGATCGAAAAAATAATAAGAGCATTCCAAGTGCACACTTCACTAACTAAGCAAAAGTATAAATTACTTTGTATTTTTGTGTTTTTGGTGAGCCAGTGGTGCACACTGGGAAGGTGACGCAGTGCCGTTTTACCAGGTAGCGTCAACATTTTAAATTATTAAACATTTTGTTTTCCAAATCACATAAGTCTTTCATACAGGTAAGCATAATGCTAAATAATATAATTTTATATGGATAGTTTTCTGGGAAAGACGATTTCTTGTAAAGCCAATTCATAAGCATTGCGTTACTTGTAAACAAGTCTTACCTAAACATAACCAAAGCATTGATGGTGAATATTCATTATTTTTCAATGCACTTTTCATGTATTCTTTGCATTATTATTTGCACATTAGCAGACGTAAGTGAAAAAGATTGTTACGAATAATTAGGTGCCGCAACAAGTTGGCAGTTGGCAGTTTTCTAAATGGTTTTAATAAGATGCAGTTGACTGTATGAAATATCGTAATCATCAGCCTCTTAAATCAACTCGTTAAATCCGAGATTTGATTACATTGCAATGGAAAAGATAACGAAAAAAACATAAAAACCAGAAATATCAATAATGATTTTAATATTGCAAATGACTGAGTTATTATGATTACGAAGCAATGATTATTTTTTAAGAAAGTTATTGCTCTCTTGAGGCTCGTAACTAAAATTTTATGATTCAGCCAGTGAGCAAAGCTTTACTTTTGGAATGAATTTAGGACACCGTTGAAAATGGCACTAATTTTTAGACACTGACGTGTTTAAATGTACGCTTTTTATTGGCAAAAAATACGAAAAAAATAACAAAAATTTTCATACAATACTGAGTAACCATGTGTGACAAACGATTCTTTAACAGTTCACAGTGTCTTTCTTTGAAGATGGTTGATAATCAGGGTTGGATTATGACATTTTGGGATCCCCAAGCTAATGAAATTATGGAGGGGGGCACCCTCTAACTGGCTCGCGAACCTCTTGAATATTTTTATTCGCGATACATTTTAGTCGCATTTACATAGTTTGAAATAAACCTATTGCAAATTCTTTAAATAAACTAGAATAGCTATTATTTGTTTGTCAATAAAATATTCTTTAAGAAATACCACTATTTTACTATTTATTATAAGCCAAAAACCATTTCAACACAACCGTAGTGTAAAACAGATTTTTTAGCAAATTTTGCCAAAGCCTGAGGAGCCCTAGGCTGCAGCCGATGCTAGCCTATCGAATAATCTGGCCTTGGTGATAACAATAGCCTTACGCCTGTTTGCTTTGAAAATGTGTTGTTAACATCCAGTTTAGAATGAAAACTTGGTGCACGTGGGACTCTTTCTGAATGGCTAATGTTGAACGTTAAAAGTTGACATTGTGCTTACGACCTGGCTTTATTTAATTTTAGAATGAGTTCGTTGCATTTGAAACAATAAGAGGCCCCTCTACTGTGAGTACCAGACGTCTTCTGCAAAAAATAAACTTTTCTTAAAAACTTTAATTTACAACTGTTTAAAAACTCGTCCAAACGTTTGGACAACAATCAGTTGTCATCATCAGTGGTAACACTATACAAACAACCAGTTTAAATAGCTACAGTATAGAAAATTATGCACCAATTATGTATTTACAAAAAAACCAAAGTAATGAATAAACAAATTTGCAGAAAAGAAATGGCTATATATCTGTTATTGTATTTATTTCTTTTCTATAGGTTTGTTTGTTAATTACTGTGGCTTCTTTGCAAATACATGATTAGTGCATAATTTTGTATACTGTAGGCTCTGCTTATATAAGCTGGTTTGATGTTTGTATAGTGTACCACTGATGATGACAGCTGATTGCTGTCGAAACATTTGGACATGTTTTTAAACATTTGAAATTAAAATTTTTAATAAAAGTTGTGTTGTTTCAATAAGAAATTAAACTCTTCCCAAAACTATCAAAAATGGTTTGCGGAGCTCTCTGCCAGCCGAAAGAGGGCGCATTAGTTTCGCACTTCTCAATGTTAACATCTTTAACTTGTTTTTGACAGGCGAAGATTTTGCAAATGAGGCAGCAGTGACATGTGATACGTTCAAAATGAAGAAGTTCTGCAGTTGTCTCCTCTTGATGACATATTTGTCTCTTCCTGCTTCTGACTGTGATAAAGGTATTGCTGGCTCACTGGTGTCATCATTAATATAAGATTCTTAGAATTCCGTAGTAATGTTAGAATCTGTAGCCTTGTTTCTCTTTCTGAGAAAACTTCCGGCTGGGAGTTAAATGCTATCGAGCTAGAAGAAAATGAACGGATGAATGAATAAACGAATGAGCGAATGATTGAACGAGTGAATGAATGAGTGAATGAATAAATGAATGAACGAACGAATGAATGAGAGAATGATAGAATGAGTGGGTGAATGGGTGAGTGGGTGGGTGAGTGAGTGACGAGTGGGTGGGTGAGTGAGTGAGTGAGTGAGTGAGCGAGTGAGTGAGTGAGCGAGTGAGGAAACAAGCAAACGGACGGACGAAAGACGAGATAGTGAGATGCTTAAATGACCAAACAAAAGAATGGAAAAATGAATTTTTGACTGTTTGAATGATTAAATAAATGAATGAAAGAATGAATGGATGAACGAACGAACGAACGAATGAATTAACGAACGAAAACTAAAGGGATCTTTATCACTTCACATTAGCACATTTCACATTATCCACATTTTACATTTTAGATTTTGCACATGAAAAACGTCTTTATTATTTTTAGTTGTTCTTCTGGATACAACTGATTCTAAGAATCTGGACTGGGTGCGACATAGCAACTTTGCAACCAGTGGAGCTACAGAGGGGGTACGTTTACTTATTTTATTTAATAATAAACACTTAGCCTATTTAATAAAAATTGTTTTATATAAAACAGCTTATTTATTTTTATAATAATAACCATGACAAGAATCTGTATCGTAAGACGTATTTGATTGCATTCGAATAAAAATGCTGTTATTTTAAGCGACTAAGAAACAAGTCTGCCTGCAAAGATGGTTTAAAGGAAAACCGGTCGATTGTGTAAACATTAGTTCAAAATAAAGCATGCTCTAAAATGTTGAAAACTGCAATACGTTTTTTAAATTAAAGCTTAGATTAAATAATAATTACCTCGGATAGTTAAATTTTGTTAATCTTTCAAAGCTGCGCGCGATTCAGCGAATCCAGTAAGAACGGCAATGGTGGCTTTTTGTTGCATCCGCATGGCCGACAAATAGGCGCGATACCGTGATAAGCATGGTCATGAACTTGTAGTGTCCGTCTGTGATGTTAGTGTGACCTAGTGCTCATTTTCGTGACATCATCGCAATGTGACGACATTCATACGTGACTTACGCTAACGTGCTCTACGCGCAGGGAAGATTCCTACCATTGCGCAAATTGGTTGCTGTTAATTAACTTTCTAAGCACATATTCAAATATAAGAAACAATTCCTAACTTTTACAGGCAAGAAAATGTATATTTTGGACAGTAAATTAAAATGAGATTGAGTCTAATCAATCGTCCGGTTTTCCTTTAACTGACTTTTTTTTGTTTTGTTTACTTGTATAGTTACAACCTGCTGTGTGTGCTAGGGACCAGACCAGTATTTGGTGATAACTATATTTATACTTTCGTATCAACTGCATCAGAACCCGATGACCTTTTTCTTTTTCAAAGAAACAAGACGCAATGGCGGCCATGTAAGTGATACGTCTCTGCACCTGATTTGAAGAAGCATCGCGTATCTCAGCCTAGCGTTCATTCCATTACCAGCTCTTAGCTTTTGAGCTTCTGGCGCTACGCTTCTTATATTACCACGTCTCAAAGCTGAAAGAAAGTTGAGTAGTTATTGAGTACTTGTCTAGCTGATCATTATTGCGTATAAATTATAGCCGCTGATGTTATTACTCGTGTTGAAGAGTCCTGCAGCAATCAGCCAATGAAGACTTGCTTGCTAGTATGAAATGGCTTCATCTACTTATCTATGTATTAGTCCAGGCTGCTTCTCTGGACGCTGGCCGCAAGCAACGTCAGGGATTCAAAGTGTACTGACGCCACTTAGAAGATTAAATTTTGCGGTTCTTGGCTTAAGGGTTCAGAATTTGGGTTTTCCCGGCCGCAGCCATAGTGTGAAGCCCAGCAGGTGGCTGAACTGCTCGTAATATTACTAAATTATGGAGTTCCCAGTTTGTATGAAAAGAGGGTTTACAAATCTTGAAGGAACGCAAAATGATACATATACTACCCCATTTTCACCAGCGGTAAAAAGTAGACATTTTAACAACAGTAATAATGGAAAACCGTTTCTGATAATAGATTAAAAACTTAATTAACGACGGGCGAGCCCAACTATTGATGACATCACAAATTAATATAATTTCCAACATCAAAAATGTTCCACGGGCGTGTTGCACGTGTTTGTGAAATCGAAAATTGAAGTACAGTGCTACTGTAACATATTCAGCGTGTTGTTCTAAAACTAGACAACTTTTAAGATAAAAATTCAAACTTCAAATTTACACCTGTACTCACGCATGAGCTGTCGAACGTGTGCAGTTCGTCACAAACTCATACATCAGAACTGAGAGGTACAGCACCTACTTTTGTGCAATGCGTTTCCGAGATGGCAGGCGAGTTAGCAGGCGCTAGTGAATTGCAAAAAGCGAAGAACTAGCCGCAGGAACACGAAATTAGTTTTGTGTGTTAAATATTTTTTCATGTAAGTCATTCTCTAAAAATAGTGTTACCTTTCAATATTTTAAAGAGTAAATGGTTTTGACCTGCTGTTGAAGATTGGGTCCGGTTTTCTTTTAAACAGCTTCATTAAACTAGGACTACGTTGACTCTCAACATAAAACAGGGATACTTAAGGGAGAAGGAAAGTTTATTTCAAAAATGTCCTTGAAAACTTCCCACACAAAGTTATGTTGCTTAGTATTACGCTTGCCTGTTTGAAAGATTTACGTAATTAGGAAAAAATTTAGTGATTTAAAATATTCGCGCCACCTGTTATAACATCACTGTATCACCATCCCAGTGTGCACCACTGACTCACCAGAAAGGAAACACATTATTGATCTTATTGACAAGATAAAGTAACATAATGTTCTGATTATTTTTCGAATTTTACGCATTGTTATTTAAACTTGTTTCAAATGACTTGCTCTTAAAATGGCTGCACCTAACGGTCATCATGGGAATTTAAATTTACAAGTTTTATACAGAGTTGCTGCTAATACAAGCCCTGTATGCAATAAAACAGCATGTAAGTGAAATGAAATATCAAGACAATTTTTTTTAAATCTTTATTTATGAAGAGTGTTTTCTTGTGATTCAACTTACGTACTTGTGACTGGAATAAAATGTTGTTAATTGTAAAAAATATCAAAAATTGTCGTCAAATTTTCGTCATTGCTTCCAACAACAGGGAAATAGCCGGGGAGGAGGGAAGCAGCATAGCAGATATGAGATTGGTGTTGATGCGACTTTAGTCGTACGTGTGCCACTTTCTTATAGCAGAGCATCTAGTTGCATTATCACAGATACAGTAAACACTTCTTCAGCGTCAAAGCTAGATGAGCTACATTTAAGAAGCGCGCGTGACACAGCCTTATGACATGAATACATCCATTAAATGTTCCATTAAAGCCATCCATCAGTGCTTTCCTGACAGCAGGCGCACCACCCAGCTGAGGTTCATAACGCCCTAAAGAAAGCCCTTGCTAATGACGTCTGAGCTCTATTGAATACGCCTGGATGACTGCCTGGAAGGGGGAGGGTTGAAGCAAGTCTTTGAGAAAAATAAAAGGTTAGCCTGTGATGCGTTAGTGAAGTTTGTCATTGTTGAAAACACGAGCCAGGAATTGAACCCTCGTCCTTTTTGACTGGGTTTCCAACGACAGTAAAGTGCAAATTTATCAAAATGCCTTCAATGTAGCTAACCTTGGTTTGTATTTCTTACCTATAACAATCACCTTCATATGATCCGAAACATAACGGGTAACCAAGTATAGGTAACGATCAATAAGAATTGTAACAAAAGCAATGTCTTTTCACAGTTTTGTTGCGCGCATGCGCAGTTGCTGTAGATCACGTGACATGTGGGTAAAACAAAGTCGTCTGCCGCATCAGTTCAGTAGCTTCAGTTGTTTTACGTAGACTTTCCTTAATTATGCAATAGTCTGTGTATAGAGTGATTTACTACTAGCAGGATCTTGCTTGGGAACAAGAAAAAATGAACTAGGTAAGTTTCTAGCTAGCTGTTAAAACTGTTAGTATTACAATGGCATGGGCTGCGAGGCGTTGTCAAGTGTACACAAATGCATTGTCTGATACCTTTGAACTTTTCACGATCATCATCAGTCGCTGGAACTGTGAAAAGGCTTATTCATATTCAGTTAACAAAATTATTTTGAAATTCTGCCTTGACTAAATAGGTAATTTTCCAAAGTTTAAGAACCATTACACCAAAAACAACTTCTGCATGCTTCTCTAGACTCTAAAGGTGCGGGCTTTTCATAGAGTTTTGTGAAAACCCTATGTTCGTCCAAACAAGCTGCCTGGCACTCAAGCTTTATTTGTGTTCAACGGATTATTACCGAGTGACCGGATTTATCAGCGATCATGCTCAATTAAGGGACGCATTCGCAAGAGTTTAGTTGCCATTAATCAAGCAAATTATTTAGAATGTGTTCGAAGTCTTTAACGCCAATGGTGGAGTTTATAAAACTTAAAATTTCTACTGGCCGGTTGACAGCATTATTTATTTATTTATTTTATTCACACCCGATAGTAAAACACAGTCTATAATAAAAACAATATACATAAGACACGTTGGCAAAAAACATACAAATACAATATTTACAAGAGCGTGTTAAAGACACAAAGAAATTAACTGCTTACATATGTCTATTATGTACAAGTGATTTATATAAGTTAACTGTATATAAGCGGCTTTTAAATAACTTAATATTTTGTGCATTTACGATGGGTGCACCATCAACATGTGCAGGCAGTGAATTCTAAATCGGTACTACTCGATTTTGAGAAAAAATTACCAACTGATACTTTAGCAATTCGACGCACGAAAAGCTTCAGAGAATGATTTTGCCTTGTTCCATTGCAAGATACATGAGTACAAAATTTGTCAAAATCAACATCTCTATGAATAATTTAGTGTAATAATATAATATTGTATTATAATAAATCTTTATTTGAAAATTTAGTAGGATAAAAGTAAATCTTTTTGAATGTGGCTCTCTTCCAAGGACTTTAGATTTAGAATCCCCAGACGCTTATGATATGTCATATACATTAAATTACATCTATAAAACAGGCGTCGAGTAAAGTATCGCTGTACACTTTCAATACGGTCAACATTACCCAATAAAGCTGAATTCCAGACTGGCAAGCCATACTTTACAATAAATCTTATTTAAACTATGAACGATTTTAACAAAATGTCTTTATCGTCAGTACAAAACATTCTAAACAACATATTTGTAATTCTATTGGCTTTAGTAGCTGCCTCAATGCATTGTGTAGACAGTGTGCATACTTGACTACCATTTTTCCGAACCGACAAAACAAATCAATTTTTGACAGGTTTAGTCAATGTCGGATATTCTCGATGAAACCATGCCAACGTCTAATTTCATCTAATGTCACACGCAGTGTCCAAGCGTTGTGATAATTGCAGTATTCATACTATGCATTGGTTTATGTAAACTGGGCTATACGGTATTCAGTTCGCATTAGGCAAAGACAGCACGCGGCGTGAAAGATAAGAACCAAGATCAATGAAATCCTACAGCGCTGATTTCATAATGTCACAACCGATTTACGTTTCGAGAAGATTGGAATAGAGCAGATGATAGAGTGAGCGATAAATTAATTCAGCTAGATGCACTACAGCGGGGTGAGAGACTTGATTACTGTAATGATTTCGTGTGGAGTTACAGGAAGTTCTTGTAAAAATATTTGCTCAGTTTCCGGTCTTCAACAAAAACCACAAATAAAATAAATATCTCAATTCCCGGCTTATAGTAAGCGTTGTTTTATAAGTTTCTTTTCTACGGATTGACATAATTCTCCAAGTCAGCTCAACAGCAAACCTACTTAAAACACAAGAAACCAGCCTTCATAAGTAAAGATTAAAAATTCGTCTTACAACCTTGTATCATTTACATGCCGTCTTATTGCATATAGAACTTGTATTAGCAGTAACGCTGCATAAAACTTGAAAATTTAAACTCCCACGATGACCGTTAGGCGTAGCCATTTTAACGGTAAGTAACGTTTGAAGCAAGTTTAGATGACATTGCGTAACGGTTGAAAAAATAATCAGAGAATTCATAGCACACACTTCAATAACTATGCAACAAGTTCAATTTACTTTATATTGTCAATAAGATCAATATGGTTTTTTTGGTGGAATCAGTGGTGCATACTGGAATTGCGAAGTAGTGACGTTTTACCAGGTAGCACGATGATCGTTAAGCACTGCCATTTTAACAGTAAGTCGTTTGAAACAAGTTTAGATAACATTGTGTAAAGTTTGAAAAAATAATCGGAGCATTCGTAGCATACTCTTCACTAACTAAGAAAAAGTTTAAATTAACCTGTATTGTCAGTTAGATCAATAATGTGTTTTTTGGTGAATCAGCGGTGCACATTGGGATGGCGATGCAGTGCCGTTTTACAAATTTCAACATCTAATGTTCTCTTATCGTAAATTAGGATTATAATTACTAAGAAATATCTTAAGAAGTTTCATAAGTCTTTCAAACAGGTAAGAGAACGCTAAGTAATACAACATTGTATGGAAAGTTCTTGGGGACATACTCTTTCCGTTTTCTTCCCTTTTAAGGTACTGCGGAGGGTCACAACGAACTGGAACTATTTAGTGTACGAACTTCCTAGAAACTAACGAAAACTTGTACAGAAATGATCAAAAGTTAATATTGCAGGTTAATAATTTGTAGGCAAGGAATATATAATGTTTTTTAATGGGGCGGCGTAATCTAAGTGCTACATCTTATGGAGTCCCACTGAAAAATACTTTATTGGAGATGTTATAGATAACTTTGACGAAAGAGACCTTCACTTTTATATTAGGCTACGTTTTTTAACAAAAATAGAAGAACTACTTTCTTGTCTAGTGTGAAGTGGTTTTTGGCTTCTCGCAGCGAGAATTTGCGATACTGTCGTAAGTAGTGCAATATTAAATTCCCAATACTTGTCCATTCGCAACTCGCCTCGGACCTAAATCTTCCAGAGATTATACCGTCACACTTTTGCATAAAATTCAGCTTAGAAGAGTCATGACATATGGGCGATTCTATCACATCTATTTGTGACAACGAGGGAAAAATATGGAATCGAAGTTTCAACATCAGATCAAAAGCGACGTCTGCTTATCGTAAATAAGGATTTTATTTCCTTTTATCTTGCTTTACAAAGAAGCAAGCGGTGGCGCAGCTAAGATTTCCGCCACTGCTCTAAAAGGTGTATTGATCATTATCTACTCCACAGTTGTAATTTGTAGCCCGGGGCTATTATGAGGCATGACACTTCATTAACGGTAAAAATGAATTTATGCTTCAATTAACTCATCCACGTCAAACGAAAACTCCCAGAGTTATGGCTTCATAAATTTCATGATCTGCCTTTCCAAGAGACGCGCTCATTCAAACTAGATGATTATACGTAAGATTGAAGATAATAAAATGTGGTTTAGTAGCAAGCTGTAGTGAGCACAGTTCATAAGTGTCCATGATTCATTTCTAAGCTCGTTTTGGGGCTAAATCGTCTGTTTATGGCTGTTATACTTAGTTAAAGTAAACTATTCTGGTGTGATTCACCATGAAGTTAAACGGCACCGGACTTGGTTAGAAAAAGGATAGGTGATCGCCTGGTAAGCTGCTTTGAACGCTTTAATGTAGCACACAATTTTCGCTCAGATAGGAATATGTATTTATTGTCTGCTACTGATTTATTGTCTAATCTCAAACAATTAACCCGGCTTTTGGTAGATTCCGATCCCGCCACATTTATAGGTATTACTGGCGCTTGAATTACGTTTATAAAAAGTGTTAGTTCACATCTAATACTGTTTATTTACCCATCTCGACATTCAAATCATTTAATTTTTGTACCTAGTTACTCACAAACACATTTCATTGTGAAGTTATTTAAGTTGTACTCACTCTGAGTAACAATGAACTTAGCTTCCATCCAATTACTTAGTTTGAGCCTCCAGATACTTATCTACTCATTAGTAGCGCCAAGTTGCTAACTATTTGCTTATCTTTGCTCATTTTGAATTGTAAGTTAGTAAATTTCATCATGAATGTTCTTAAGCCTAGCCATTATTTCACTCACTTCTACTTCAGGGTATCCAGCTTTTGTATTTCCTCATGTAAAGTATCAAATGACTTGTTTCTGATATCTAGCAAAATCGTCGACAGCTACTGAAGTTGGTTAGAGTAGCCCCCTTCCCCAATGAAACGAGCAATTTTGAGACTACAGATTGTGATAGTAACGGCGCGTTCAGACTAGCAAGTTTTCTCTCTGACAGAAAACAAACAAGTGTGAACTACTTTGTGAATTACTGTCGGCAAGAAATTGTAAACTTTTGACCGTCGCTGCGAGTTGATTTCCTGCGAGTTACTCTCTAATGTGAACGCCTCGTAGAGTTACTGTCGACACTTGTCGCTGTGAATACAGAAGAGAGTGTCAGCTCGCGTTTACTGTCGGAGAGTAACTTGCAGCAAGTTTTGCTCTCTGGTCTGAACGTATCTTGCGAGTTACATTTTAGTTGTCGAGTTACTTGCGAGGTGCTTATTATGAAAACTAGAAGGTTTGAACGCGCTGCAACAATAAAGTCCTTTAATGCAGTTCGATAAAAATATATTATTATATACAAATAAATCAGCTATGCATAACCAATTGACATTTACTTCAAATCTACATCAAATTTGCTTCAGCAGTACACAATAGTGTATCCAATAGTGATTCAATAATACACAGGTTACAACACAAACATGTTAGGAATGCTCTTAATTTCACTTATTTATTTATTAAAGTATTCATAGATACAATGAAATTTAAATACGTAATACAATAAAATACGTACAATAATGAACAATATATGCTAAAATAGATACGGGAGAGACACATAGAGTAACTGCAACTTATATGTGTCTACAGAAATACAAATATATCGAAAAGCAAATTTTCATTAATCTACTGGAGGCGACATTTACCAGTGGAGACACATTTACATGTTCAGGAAGAGAATTCCAGTACTTGACAACTCTATAGGCAAATGAATGTTGAGCTACAGACGATACAGATTGATTTACATAAAGTTTGTGACAATGACCCCTAGAAATTCTAGGAGCTTGGGTAAAAAATTCATTTCTATCTAAGTCATTTTCCCTATGAATAATATTGTAGCACATAATGAATTCTTCTGCCTTCTAATGACAACATATTCAAAGCTAAAAGTCTGTTAGGGTAAGACACAGCAGTAAATCCACACAGTAAATGCAATCATTTCAAAGCAATTAAAAATTATCAAGATTAATTTAAAATTTCACGCTTATTGCTTAATTACCCAGATGGCATAATTAATCATTATGATTTACATTATGATTACGATCGTAATTTACATTATTTTGTAGGTAAACCATAGTTTTCACTGGCTAGAATTGAGAGGCGCACGCTTTTTCATCATTATAGCTGCATAACATCGATCTTTCCCTGCGAAAAAGGCAAACACAAAGGCGAATTTCTCATCTTGGCACATAAAGATAATGTAGCTTGTTGAAAAATGCCGGCACGTCGTAAGAAAACTTCAATTTCGTTTTGATGTTCTCATCTTGAATAGACGGCGCTGTTTAACTCATCTTTCGGGCGCAATTTGCAATACTTTTTATGCGCAGTCACATACAATTTGAATCAAGAAACCAATATCTGCGTGAGACAATAATAGCACGATTCAGGGGCGGATCCATGATTTTTAGAAAGAGGGAGGCGGAGCGTCAAAGAATGGAATGTTTGGTATACTGCTACGGAGAAAATTCCTAAAATTTGGGACGGGTTTCCTGCAATCTGAGTACATATGAGTCCAAATTAATCAGGGCCATAACACCAATCATTCCTTCAATTACGAGAAGTTTGCCGGGAAAACTGACTACTGAGAATGAATCCTCGAGTCGGATTTCTAGCTAGTATTCATTGGGTCTAAAAAGTAACAAAGTAACAGTTTCAATTCCAGCGAATGGACAGTCAACTTCACCCTCAGTCAGTCACACTCAGTTTCCTCGAGGGCGGTTGGGGGATTCCCCTTTCATATAACTAATTAATGCTCATTCGACTAGTTTAGCATTACAAAAGTAGACTGCAAGGTCGTGCATGGAAGACACGCCTTCATACTTCACACATTGTGGATGTATCCTGAAATAAAGTAATTTCGTCCTGGCAAAAATGGGGGGGGGGTGCCCGTTGCGCCCTTTCCTGGATCCGCGTATGAGCGTCATCTGAGCTCTTGGTCTTTCTGAGCGATAGATCTGCCGTTAGGGCAAAATGGGTAAAACTGGTATTAAGGGCAAGTTCTTTAATAATCAATTTTCGCTTACGAATTACAGTAAACAGCTGAAAAGGGCAGTTCTAAAAGAAACAGTTTGTCTGTGAGCTTAGAAGTCGTTTCTGAGCATAGGTCTGCCACTATAGGGTAAAGTTGGTTTTAAAGTCTTACATCTCTGCTCAAACATAGTGTACTGTTCAGTGTGTTTACTGCTTGTACCGCTGCTACTCACCTTACTGTTACTGTTGCTGTTGTTGTTGTTGTTGTTGTTGCATTGGTGTTGCCGTTGCAGTCGTCGTCATTGTTGCTGTTGCTGCTGCTGCTGTTGTTGTTGTTGTTGTTGTTATTATTGCTGCTGCTGCCGCTGCCGTTGCCGTCGCATCGCCCTCGTTGTCGTCGTCGTCGTCCCTGCTGCTGCCGCTTCAGCCAGATGTGCTGCTATATCACCGCATCTAAAAGAACTCTTAATTTGCAAGAATACTGAATGCTAATCGCCATTCTTACTACTGTATCTATCCAATTTCGATTACAGTTAGGATTATAACGAACCACTTAGTAAATCTCTTTAAAAAACCTTCCTATCAAATTAATGATAAGTGGTATCGTATTTTGTTTTTGCACGTACAGTGAGCGATGCACCACACCCCACCCACCCAATTTGTACGTCGCACTTAATGTAAATGGCTTCATTTGTGTTCAACATTTTGGCCTCATTTATTTGAAAAAGGTCATTATTTTTATTCATCTGTATTTATCAATATTTTTTCACGAAATTTTGCCAATAATCTTAATTTTGTGAGCTTAATAATCCGACATAATTATTATAGTAGAGAATTGAGCTTATAAGCCATCGATTGTGACCGTTTATTAGTTTATTACACAATGTATGCAGCGATAAAAAATAATGACTGGTTCAAAAGGGTTAATTTGTATACCAATGTTAACAATGTTTTTCTGTTTCGTGAAATTTGCATCAATTAAATGTAAAATGGATACAAACTACTTAAAAGAATAATAATCAAGCAAACCAATCACCAACCAACTGATTGGCTGACCAACCAAGTAGTGGACTGATTTACAAATTTCAGGCAGGCTGGCTACAAAGCACGTGAATAAACGGGGTGAATCAAGCAGACGGAAGATAGACAGAGAGACTAAATAATAAGTAGACGAACAAGCAGGCAAACAAACGTGACGGACAGACAGGCAGACGGATAGACAGACAGATTGGTACAGATAGACTGGCAGGTAGACCGGCAGAGAGACAGACAGACAAACAGACAGATGCGCAAGCAGTTAGTTAGATAGAACAACAATTACACAGAATACAAACAAACAAACAAATAGACAGACAGACGGACAGACAGACAGACAGACAGACAGACAAGCAAGCAAACAAACCACAACAGCGCAAGAGAAAGAAAAACTAAATTCACGGCATTTTGTTGCGTTAAAAGAAGTCGATACTCTATCTAGATTGGTAGCTTAAAAGTTCTTATTAGAGAAGTGAATAGAAACGCAACTTAATACGAACCATAATAATTGTGTTTTATCAACTGATAGCCGGTCTTTTGTGATGGAAAATACTCAGTGTACATGGCGATCAAACTGTGAAAAGAGATTCTCACTTTGAATTAGAGTTATCGTTTGACGTCATTCGTTCTTCTTCTTTTTCTTCCAGTTAGTGCTCGTCCCAAACACTAGAAACTGGGCGACTGCTCGTGTTTTTGTCGATGAGCCTCAATCGATGCTTACAGCCTTACAAATGATGACAAAGTGAACGATTCTGTTATACTTTGGTTATACATGTTCGCATCGTCTGTTCTATTTCAAGTTGTAAAACTTTTTATAGATGCGGCAGAATAGTGTCTGTATCGCGGACGTTTTATCATAACTTTTCGTTCGCCCTTCATTAAATTATTACACTTGGTTTAAGATGCTGGAAAATTTCTTCTGAAACAACGTTTAGTGAAGAAGGTGTGTGATATTATTTGTAATAACAACATTTCACCTGCGTGCGTTATAGCATAATTTGAAATGACTGAGAGAAAAGGGATGAGACAGAGAGAAAGAGAGAGAGAGAGAGAGAGAGAGAGAGAGAGAGAGAGAGAGAGAGAGAGAGAGAGAGAGAGAGAGAGAGAGAGAGAGAGAGAGAGAGAGAGAGAGAGAGAGAGAGAGAGAGAGAGAGAGAGAGAGAGAGAGAGAGAGAGAGAGAGAGAGAGAGAGAGAGAGAGAGAGAGAGAGAGAGAGAGAGAGATGGAGAGAGAGAGAGAGAGAGAGAGAGAGAGAGAGAGAGGGAGAGAGAGAGAGAGAGAGAGAGAGAGAGAGAGAGAGAGAGAGAGAGAGAGAGAGAGAGAGAGAGAGAGAGAGAGAGAGAGAGAGAGAGAGAGAGAGAGAGAGAGAGAGAGAGAGACAGAGAGTTTCATTTAATTGTTTAATCGTTTCACTTCGTTCGTTTAATCAATCAGTCATTTCGCTCACACATTTGCCTGACATGCATGCGTGCGCAGTAGATATTCGTCGCAAGTTTCTACTACTGATTACATTTAAAATCTGGCTTCTATTCAAGTAGACGCACTACTTTTCTTTGCTCCTTGAAGAAAATGAGATTTTTCGTTCCACAAAACCCAGTTCTGTTGCAGGAAAATCCCCTTTTGTAAAGCAAGACAACGCCAGCCTCTAGCGACAGTAGGACTGAATGGAAACCTCTTAAGGAAAACTTAATCTTAGCGTCCGTAATGAAATTGCTTTCCTCAAATTCGGATTGGAAACAAAGTGATTATTGGATTTTCTGGTTATCTCATCACCGAGACGAAGTTTGTGGTTTTTGCACAAGCGCGTGACTTTTCTGCTTATCTCATCAGCGAATCGAAGTTTGTGGTTTTTGCACAAGCGCGTGACGATTTGTTTGTTTTGAAATTCGTGTAGCAATCATTCCTTATTAATCCACAGTTTGCTGTTGACATAGGTTGGATTAGTGTATCAAATTTTCAAACTAACACAATTAAAAGGGATTTTCCAGAAAAAAACTAGAGAAAATTAATCTTCAAGTAAAGCAGTCAAAGCAGAATGATATATTATTGCAAGAGATGGTAATCAGTCTTCGAAAAGTGCAAGTATTGGGCACTCTTCCAAACACCGAAGATGATATTAAAAGTAGAAAGCATCAAGTAATGCATGCTTTCCTTCGGCGCAAGAATGTATTAACTAACTTAAAAGTCTTAACATAAGACTTTGATTATTTAATGCTTATGTTACCAGTATATTTATGTACAGCAGTGAAACATGGGATTTAGTGATTACTCAAGAAAACAGGTTGACACATTTCATAGAAGTCTTCCAAGGAAGGTTTTAAAGATAAGATGACCATACATAATCAAAAATAAAGATTGATGCCCTAGAACGAAAGAAATTTCTTGGAGTTTAAAAGTCAAGATCCGAAGACTAAGATGGTTAGGACATCTTCTAAGACATTATCAAGTGAAGTACCAGTAAGAATCGTCTTAAAGGAAGCCTTAAAACCTGGCAAACCAAAAACAACTTGGATAGCTAAGATAAATAAAGACGTTCAACAACTTCAACCAAATCTATCGTTAGGAGTAGAAGAACTTACACTGTTAGCTGCAAATAGGAGTGGGTGGAATACTCTAGTAAACGGTAGTGCCTTAATGTCTACAACAGATGGAATGAGACCTTGAATAAGAAGTAGCAAGACAAGCTGAAATGTTTAGTATGCAACATGTATTCCGTCAGGTACGGAAATTAGTAATAATAATAATAATAATAATAATAATAATAATAATAATAATAATAATAATAATAATAATAATAATAATAATAATAATAATAATAATAATAATAATAATAATAATAATAATAATAATAATAATAAGTTTATTTATCATCATTACAGCCAAATTTCAGGACAGCATAAGATTACAAAATATAAAAAATTTTGAAAGGATTAAGCAAGTAGAACATACAGCGAAACATAGAGAGAAAAGGAGAAATTTCTTCACTCTTTGGACTGCAAATAAGATTTTTTCCATTTCCGGCAGATAAGGCAAGATCAACAGAAAATTAAATCGTATAGGAAGCCACAAAAACATTGTTTCTGGGAAGCCAATTCTCTCTGTAGCATAAAAAACTCTTATTTTCAAAAACGCCAGTAATTCCAAGCGTTTTCAATTGTAACGTTTACCTTTCTGATTGACATTCGTAGAGAATCCGAACATGTAAAGCTTCCTGCTTGCATTAGACAGTGTTAGAAGCCATAGAAGCCAGGTAACTTTAAGTTGCGCAATATTAGCAATTTCTGCATGATCTTGCTGATTTCACCTTTAATCAAGCGTTCTAATCACGACGCAGGTAAATGGATATTGCTTTAGCATTCATGAACAGGTAATAGCAATTACCTGTAGGCAGCTGTGGGATGCAAGTAGCGTAAATTATTCGAGACAACTTGACCGGAAGTTGGAAATTTATTATTTTCAGTGACTAGTAATGGCTGCTGACTAAATCTCATAAAATCATTAGTCTTCCCTTCTTCTTAACTTCCTTCGCCTTCTCTCTTTCTTTTTCTCTCTCTCTCTCTCTCTCTCTCTCTGTCTGTTAGAATTATGTATGTATTTATGTTAATACATATATGATAAAATATATAATAATAATAATAATAATAATAATAATAATAATAATAATAATAATAATAATAATAATAATAATAATAATAATAATAATAATAATAATAATAATAATAATAATAATAATAATAATAATTCTCGCTTTCTGCTTCTCTCACCTTTCTCTGCCTAACCGATTTTATATCTTTTCCAAAACTCGTTATTCGAATTTGTTTCACGGCCTTGTGATTTTTCTCCCAGACGTGGGGGGGGGGGTGGTTAACGGATTTTTGCCCACCATAGTAAAAGCTTTGTAAATTTGCAATTTTCCAGTTTTAAGGGAGCATTCTTTTCTCTGCATTTTTTTCTAAGCGCATAATTTTTCTAACCAGTTACATTAAAAAGCATAAATAAACTATCGTGACACCCACTTATTAATTAATTAAAAATTACTTCGTTCTTAAGTGTCAACCTGTTCTATAATTGCGTGAAGCTTTACCACTAATGCTGTATAGAAACCCAGTAATTTAACTCTTGCGTCGTAGCCTTGACTCCCCCCCCCCCCTTGATGCTTCTGTGCCTATATTTGCATAGGTAAGCCTTTTCTCCCTAAGCAAACACATTACGGTACACGGCAGACAATTACAGTAAGTGGTCATTCCGGTGCAAATTAATGATACTTACGCACACAGTAGCGTGTGGTGTAGTTATTGGAAAGAAGCCCTGTAGAGTTCACAGTGTGGCTTCCTCATAGAGGTCACTGTGGTAAGAGTTCTCTTGGGACGGTACTGTTCACTCAATTATGTGTTAAGCAAGCATGAAACGCTTTACCGAGGGGGTAGGTTGATGAAATTTACGTTGAGTGTTGAGAGTTAATTACAGTATTTCGTGATGTGGCGGATGTTTAATTTGTACGCATGCGCAATGCGAGAAAATAGCATTTTATACTGTATCATTGATCTAAATGCAGCAATGGCTGCGGCGGCAGCAGTAACCTCAGTGTCGGCAGCAGCAGCAGCAGCAGCAACAGCAACATCGGCAGCAGCAGTAGTAGTAGCAACAGCAGCATCGACAGCAGCAGCAACAGCAATATAGGAGCATAACACAAATGAAAATTTTGAACGCTAAAACTTGAGTCTGCTAAATAATGAGTAACAATAAACCAATACAGACTGATGGGTCATAACTCGTGTTTTGTTATGCTTTCAATGCAGATAAATTTTATGTCTACAATTACATCCCTCTTTCTAGATCTGTCCTCATTGCCGCTTAATGTCTATTCCAATGCAGAAGCTGTGTATTATAAAGCACTATAATTTCCTGGATAGAGAATTGATGATGCTATGATTATGAAACTATCCCACATTCTAAGCGGCAAGCAATGTCAACAAATGTGGCCTACTGTGAGTAGTCCGTAGAGTTGACAAGTTGTGATCAGACTTTCTGTCTTTACAACAAGATGATATTATGGACGTAAAAATCCTTGGAAACCTACAATAGTTTTATTTAAGCAATTCAGTTTTAAAAAGCCGTTTTATTGGATTAATGATGGTGAAAATGATCGTTTCAAGATTTCAGGCGTCTTACAAGTTGGGGGGAGTGATTCCATAAGGAAACAAAAAGTTTTTGTGATAGTTCTGTACTGAACAATTGCTTAACTCATAATTATTTTTAATTAGATTCAATCGCCGCTTGAGATTGACCTTGTTCGCACGCATCAGGAATTTTCATTCGGTAGAAGCGGCAGATCCGGTCTCAAATTGCGCATTTTTTGATGGTAGGTTTGTAAATACCGCATATTCCGGAACTATGTGAATTTGCCCTTAGCTGTCACAGCGCATAGCGGTGTAGACGGATTCAGCTAATTATTTTTCGTAGCTGTTTATGTTTGACCATTGTTTTATTCTGTTTATTCGCAATAAGCCTTTTCACATTTTCAACGATTGATGACGATCGCGAGAAGGTCAAAAATTAAGTGTACCAGTCAACGCATTTGTGTACATTTGACAACGCCTTGCAGCCTATAGTAACAGTTTTAACAGCTGGCACCTTACCTTGTTCATTTTTTCTTGTTCCTAAGCAAGATCTCGCTCGTAAATCATTCTGCACACACACACAGATTAATGCATAATTAAGTAAAGTCCACATAAAACAACTGACGTTACTGAAGTGATGCGACAGACGACTTTGCTTTACCCACATGTCACGTGACGGTTGTAGTTAAGATGCGTTGCGGTGATACACTTAACCTTTGACCTACAGCAACTGCACGTGCGTACAACGAAACTGTGAAAAGGCTTATTGCTTTTGTTATAATTCTTATTTCTGATATTATTTTCTTTAAATTTCAGAGATTTAAGGGAGCGCTATCCGGGGTAAGATAAGAATGAAAATGTGTGAAGAAATACTAACACATAACAATAACCTAACTTGAGTTTCCTTGATGTGCTTTAGGTTATCATTAACAAACTAATTTGATTTAGAAACCTTAAAGAATGCTGTAGTCTGTGTAGTGGTATACTCTGTTTAGAGCATGCGTACTTTGATTATATTAATAACAATTAACCTTTGGTAATTTAAACCGTCTAACCTGGATATATACGTGCATGTAATAGGTCATAAAAGTATTTTGATGAACAGGTTTATGTCAAATTACAAAGCATTTTATCACTGCTACACGCGTTACGATCTTCGATGATTTCAATCAGAATTTTTTATTAACTACGCAACAGTAGAAAATTTGTACATCATATGTGAAGAGGGTCAGAGAGAGAAAGAAAGAAACAGTGTGTGTGTGTGTGTGTGTGTGTGTGTTTGTGTGTGTGTGTGTGTGTGTGTGTGTGTGTGAGAGAGAGAGAGAGAGATTGCGACCAAAAGACAGACGGATGGATAGAACGACAAGCAGACAGACGGACAATAAATATAAAGTGTGTGAGATGCACACACGCACGCACACAAACATGTACGCACGCATACACAGATCCTTCAGGTGGTCAGTCTGTGCAATAAACCTTCCATGGCATCTACCTGCAATATTTACATCTCCAATGAGACACGAACACACGTGCGCACGCACACGTACACACACACACACGCACAGATCTTTCAGCTGATCAGTCTGTGCAAAAAACATTCCACGGCATATTCCATGCAATATTTACATCTCTCCAGTGACACGCACGCACGCACGCACATACACATGCACGCACGCACACACTGATCCTTCAGCTGATCAGTCTGTGCAATAAACGTTCCACAGCATCTACCTGCAATATTTACATCTCTCTTCATGGCTTCAAGCCTCGCCGATATTTCTGATATTTGTGCGTTAAGTGCCGATGTAAAAGAGTTGACACATAATGAAGCCAGCCAGGTTTCTGAGAGTTGCAGCTTTAGCATCAGGCTTCATTAATAAAGATAAGCTCTCTGATGGATCAATGCGGCCTAGGCTGAAGTGAATATAATATTTAGCGTTTTTATCATCCCACGTTGCAAAGCTTTGCTGACCATATGGCACAATATTTAACGTTTATAGACAGATTGGATACGAGATTAAAATGCATAATCATTATAACAAAGCTGTAGGGGGCCTAAAGTGCTGTATGTAGAAATACCTCGTCGAACAACATTGCATAATATCAATACATAGAGTCACCAAAATATAAGAAAAACGCAGTAGCGGTAATGAATTGTTTCCAAATATGGAGTGTGAAACGTGGAGGAAGAGTATGAGCTAATTAATTGATTACTAAAACAACACAAGTTTTACGAAAAAACTTTAATTCAAAATTGTTTAAAAGCATGTCCAGACGTGTGGACAGCAATCTGCTGTCATCAGTGGTACACTGTACAAACAACAAACCAGTTTATATAGACAGAGCTTACAGTATAGAAAATTATGCATTAATTATGTATGACAATGAAGCCAAATAAGCCTTGAATTTACTTGTATAAATTAACTGTAATTACTTATAATTGTAATTTCAAATATTTTAGTTAATGATGGAATGAACTGTTCAGTTATTAAATCTCCGAATGCAACCTTGTGAGAAAGAACGTCAAAAAAATTATACTTAACCTGGATTTGAACCAGGAACGTGTTACATTACAAATTACAAAATGCTAAAATTAACAGGATTTTACGCATTTACCTGCTCTTAGATGCTAAAAAATTGCAGAAAAGTTTTGTCATTATCGAATAGAGGGTGTGGTGAACAGTCGAGTTGTTACCGTGAGTGCATGACGACCAAAGTTAACCAACGCCTAGTCTGATCAGTGAATGGATTTTTGACTGCCGCTTTTCGTGTCTGTGGTCATGTATGCCTCTTTCAGAGAAGATATATACGCATCCTGTGTTAGCTGAGTGTCTTATATTAGATGATTATTCTTGATAGTGAGATAATGATCGCAAACATGTTAAAATGATTTAGTAATAAAACTGCAAAAAGCGCTTCGTGTAATTAGTAAAATCACTTTAAAGTCGCGATCAGTTCATGCTTGGACGCTCCCATTTTCAAAACCCATTCTTCTTCCAATGACGTCATTCGTCTTGAAGAAAATTAGCGCACGGTCAATCTTCATCAAAAGTATAATCAGTTTTTTAAAAAATTAGATAATTAATTTTGTAATATTTTTGCGTGAATATGAGATAAGCTGCATAAGTTTGAATTAGTATAAGCAGCGCGCTCTTACGGAAAGCCACGATCCGCTTACGAAAAATCACGAAGTCTCCCAGTTACGTCATGATTTTCAAGTGAATGGCGGCAACCACCACGCCTGAAAGTTTCTATTCAAAGCTAGTATATTTTAAATTTATGCTTTATAGATAGTTTTTTGCAAATTGTTTTGCTATATTAAATAAACCCGACATACTTAGTAACTTGTCCTTTCCTTTAAAATAAAAAAATGACCAATTTACACGGATTGCAGTTGTCGTCACTAACATTAGCCAGCGCTTTGTTCTCACTTGGTTTTTAGTCTGACGCAGTGAAAACTTGGCTTCTTGTGAGAACTACGCTAGTCCAACATGAGCGCAGATTAGCAATAGAAGCCAAATTTTCAGTGCAAAAGACACGAGCAGCTGTTTCTGATCAGCTACTAAGTCATTAGGTGTAGCCGAACTGCAGCACAATTATTTTCTCTGCAATTCTTTATATGTTTGCCTTGCTAACTGGAAAATTATGGCGGCAATGTTTAATCAACGATTTAGATTATTTGCGACGCGACGTTAAAATTTACATAAACATTTGTACATGAAAAACAATATTCAAGGAATTTAAATAGTCAAGGTTCTACTTTTGAACTTGACAAAAGCATGACTGCATGTAGCGACTGAAGCTATACTTAATGCAAATTGCTTTTAATAGGCTTTGAGACTTTTGAGATATTAACCCAGTAACTAAGTGGTGTTTTTTCATTAGTGAGGCAAAAATGGACTGAAAAGAACTGGACATTCAAAGCGAATATGATCGAACAGATGAACTCAAATTTTAACTGCTGACTTCGTAAATTTTCCCCACAGACTGACGACTAGTTTTTGTTTAAATGCAAAAACATTGCGAATCAAACTCAAGCTTTTCTTTGAATCTGGATTATTAGATTAAAAACGCGTTATAGTTATTGATAAGTGTTAGAAATAACTGTCAGAAATAAATGAAAAGTGCAACACAATTTTGATGAGTCTTAATGTTTAACGAAATAATGCAACTTATAACTATCGGTAAGAGGAATATTAAAGGCATAAAAAATTTGTCTCCTCTGCGACACGAACCGTAATCTCCTGCATGCAGAGTAGCTATGCTAAGCTTTGTCATCACAGATTAAAAATGATTTTTATAGTAAGTTCACTCAGTGAAAATTACAGGACCGCACCATTCAAAATAGGTCTTGTGTAAAGACTTATGAGTTTTCTGCTACTGTATGAGCACAGACATAACTAAATGATTACAAATTAGTTACTGTTCTATTTAGGCCCATCTTGGCTATCCATTCCTGCTATTCGTTTAAGCATTTATAAGTGATTTAATTGGATAAAATTAAGAAAAACACGCCTTTTAGGTATTCCAATTTAGCCTATCGAGTAGCTTAGTCTGGTGTACACTTGCGTGATCGTACACACTACTTTGCTCATCGCCTGCTTGCTACAGCCAAGATCAAATTAAGGCCATTTCACGTTTTAACAGGAATTTCTCCTTAAATAGAGCAGAGTTGAGGCCGAAGTCTATCAGAGTTTTGTCTCTGAATAGTTGAAATTTTCTGCATTAGCAGATTTCACACATATTTATTTATGGCAAATCGCCATAAATCGATTTTTAGTTTGTCTATAGTAAGCAAGTGCATTGTATACATAATTTTGCATGAAAGTCCATTGTGTGAGGAGTAGAAACTTCAAAAGTTATCAGAGTAGGCTAATCGCTGCTTAATAAACACGGTTTATCATAAACCTAAGCAAATTACAGCAAACTTTTACGGTCCTGAAGGAGTTAATACATGTCCGTAGGACCATCAATCCAGTGAGATAAATTAAACGGAAATAAATACATCTTGTAGTTACGTCATTGCACCACTCTTTCGTGCCAAACCCCTTGTTCCAGTTGTAATGCCTCTATGCCTCAGGACACGGCTGTGCTCTACATGCCTGGTCAGCAAAGAACATTTTCAAAAGCGTATCCTTAGGTTGAGCTACACGATTTTTGAAAGCAAACGTGCCAAGGACATGTACTGGAGGGATGGGAATAATTACCGACCCTGGCTCAGATAATGAAGAGCATATGAAGCCAATGAAGCCACGCGATACACGAGAGACATTCCTTCCTTATCTCTGAGTTGTACTCGCTAGTAACTCATTCATCTATCAGGTTTGTTTACGTCAAAAATGCACACCCAAGAGACCTGAAAGCCCGCCAAATAATTTTCAGCTTCCGCTAGGCTGACGCCAAAAATGGGAAAGCCAAATTCAAGAACGTAGAAGCACTGAACGCAAAGTGGCTGGTAACATTTGCTTGAAAATGAAGTAAAAAAAGCCATTTGCAGCGAGTTGTCAGGAACACACACATAACGTTTTTTGCTGACATGACAAAAAAAATTGGAACTGAATGTCATCCAGAAAACTGCCCTCTAAATGTAATGAGAACCCCTTCCCAAAACACGTGACGTAAGTATGACGTCAGTCAAGTATTTAAGAGTCAGTCACACACCCAATCCCAGTGGTGGCTGCAGAACTCATCATCCTTGTTGTCGCACTTGTATATGTGCTACGCCTATTATATTTTATTAATAAACCTCATTGTTATTACTTATACCAACATCAGGATTAAGTTACTTATGATGGGATCCGAGTTATGAGTTCACACGCATCAGTGTGATGATAAACCGGATGATTAATTAGACTCAATCTCATTTTAATTTACTGTTCAAAATATACATTTCCTTGCCTATAAAAGTTGGCAATTGTTTCTAGTATTTGAGTAATTGCCTTGGAAAGCTAATTAACGGCAAGCGAGCACAGCTATCGCTTACGTCACAAACTAACCACAGTTTGTGCAATAGTAGGCATCGTCCTTGCGCGTCAAGCACGTAAGCGAAGATTGCTATAAGTCACTCTTGATGTCGCAAAACTAAGATCTACGTCACACTGATGTCACAGACGAACATGCGTATCACTGTACCGCGCCTATTTGTCAGCCACGCGAATTTGACAAAAAGGCGCCATTGCTAATCTTAGCGGATTGACTGAACCGCGTGTAGCTTTGAAAGTTTAATAAAATTGAGCTATCCCAGGTAATTATTATTTAATCTAAATTCTAAGCTTTGATTTAAAACAAGCTGTTGTAGTTTTCAATATTTTAGAGCATACTTTATTTTTTTACTAATGTTTACACAATCGTCCTTGTTTTTCTTTAATCTATGTCCACATTAAGTGTTACTAGGCACCCTATATTTATTTATTAAGATTCTGCAATGCAGACTCTTCTTGAAAATGAACAGTTTATTTTTATTTTATTTCACATTCATTAAAATATATTTTATAAAATAAACTATAAAACAATAAAAACATGAATGTGGGGAGAGACGTAAAGATACACCTATCTTGTACAAGTCATTTGTCAAAATTTAAAAACTTTAATCTATTTTTGAAAATTTTAAATTGCCTGCAGTGACCAAAGGTGCATCATTTTCTGAACTGGGTAAGGAATTCCAGACTTGAGCAAAATGGTTGGAGAAAAAACCCTAAACCTTTTTATTCGTTCTACGAACATACACTTTAGACCATGGCTGCTTTTTGTCCTATCAGTGAGCGCTCTTGTAAAAACTTTTCATGCTTTAAATTAACATGCGTATGAATTATATTGTTGCAGTTGAACAAATTGTTCGGCAATCGTCTCGCCTCTAAAGACCTTAAAAGAAGGCCAGGAAATTTCATTTTAACTTATATTAATTATTCAGCAATGTAACCTATACTTGAGGGCCCTGTGCCGCAGCCTGTACTAGCCTATAGGGTCATCCAGCCGTGATGGTCACCGTACCCGCAAAAGTGGTCAGCTTGTTCGAACTAGGAGAGTATTTTAAGAAAATGGCATACACGAGTGCGAAAATTTTCGAAAAAACGTTTATTTCTACTCGCCCTAAGAATTCATAAGTTCCTCAAGTAGACCTATGCATAACACCTGCCTGGGCGTATTTTTATTATTCCAAAGCGGCAAGGGAATGATTAATTTCACCGCTCTTTCAATGAACACGGGCTATTATAACTTCAACAGCAGGGGACTTAGTTACTTGGAAAACGTTTTTATTTACTATAATGCCAAGGGGCCAATTTTCTCAAGTGCAGATGTCATGTTATTACATCATAGTTTCACGGATAAGATAACGATAACGCAGAGAAAGCGCAGCTTCTTGCCAGATGCCTGTGGAGATACTCAGGTTTCTGCTTGTGTGTAAGTGAGTTAAAATAACTATAATAACTTTAATTAAAGCGCCATTGTCATCTTACCTAGCTTTAGTATTACTTTAGTTTGATTTTTGCTACGACAACAATTATCGACGCCATAGGTATCACAATTGTCGCCATCAGCCGTGTTGTCTTCACCGTAATAGTTGCCGTCATCACCGTCTTTGATGCCTCCTGGTTGTTTGACCTTAATGAGACGTTAAATACGGAAATGTTGTATGTTTACTTAAAACGTAAGCAACAAGATCTCATCATTGATTTTCCTCCTCTTTTTCATCATTAATAACATATTCATTAATGTCGTCATTATCATCATCATCATCGTCGTCGTCGTCGTTTTCATCGTCATCATCATCATCACTATTATCAGTGCCTCATCTTCATGATTATTATTTCAAATTAGTAAGTGAATTCCTAATTCCTTTGATGTTATTATAGTCATCGTCATCGTCACTGCCATTTCTATCTACATGTTCATCATTGTCGCAGTCATCGCCATTGTCACTGCTGTCTTCGTTATAGTCGTCATTTTTATTATCCCTTCCTCCGACAGTTTTTTAATCGCCTTATCGATGTCATGAATAAAGTAATAATTTTTGAAGAGCATTGAATCTAAGCCACTAAAAGATTTCGATGTTTTTACTCATTCATATTTTCTTTAGCGAAGCCAAGTAGTGAAGCCTCAGAGTAGCCAACGTTCATCCAGGTTGTAAGTTCATACGTCTATGAGCTTAAGTTAAGCTAGACTTAATGCTTGGTGCAGGGAAATCAAGACGCGTTTACTTTTTAGTTTCTAGAATTCTAGATAGTTTAGATTTTCATGTAGGTATGAACACTCGCCTTACCAAGTGGCGTAGTTGGAGCAGCTAACAAACACATGTATCCAAACATAAGTTCAAAACATATCTATGTGTAGTTAGAAATAAGGTGTATATATACAGTCTTTGATAAATATAAGGGTAGAAACAAGATTGAAACAAAATAGAAAAAGCAGAGAACAGTAAATGGTAGCCATCTAAAAAGGATAAATGTGAAAGTAAAAAAGTGTAAAAGTAAGAGTAAACGTAAATGGTACAGATTTAGGTAAAACTAAAGTAAAGATAGAGACAAGTAAAGGAAAACAAGGGTAAAAGTAAATGATAAATGTGAAAGTAAAAAAAAGTGTAAAAGTAAGAGTAAAGGTAAAACTAGGTAAAGTAAAGATAGAGACAAGTAAAGGAAAACATAAAGGAGAAAACATAAACATAAAGGAGAAACACACAAGCAGAAAACATAACAAGTAAAGGAAAACATGAAAAAGATAAACGTGAAAATAGTTGAAAATGCAATATAAAGATAAAAGCAATGATAAAGATATGGATTTAATATAGGTACACTTTTCTTACCTATAACTGCTATGCAAGTTTACAAACCCCCGGTTTAACGAACAGGTGAAGTTTGGTTTCATGACGCAAACAAAAACGTCTCACTGCTCATTACCAGGTAGAGTTTCTCACGGATGCAGAGTCAACTTTTTTAGCTATTAGACAAATCAAAGGGAGATTTTGTTCGTCATTCATTATGCATTGTTTAGATTCCAAGAATATATTACTGCAAGAGATGGTAATCAATCTTGGAAAAAGTGCAAATATATGAGCACTCTTCTAAACACCAAAGATGATATTAAAAACAGAAAGCAATAAGCAATGCATGCTTTCCTGCGGCACCACAATGTGTTAACTAGCAAGAAATTAAGACTTTATATAAGGTTCGATTATTTAATGCTTACGTTACCAGCATATTTATGTACAACAGTCAAACATGGTTTAACGATTAATTAAGAAATACAGATTGACACATTTCATAGAAGTCTCTTATACGGAAAGTTTTGAAGACAAGAAGGCCATATATAATTAAAAATGAAGATTTATACACTAGAACGAAAGAAATTCCTTGGAGGTCAAAAGTCAAGATCCGAAGATCAAGATGCATAGGGCACCTTCTCACATTACCAAGTGAAACACCAGTAAGAATCGTCTTAAAGGAAGCCTTGAAATCTTGCAAAAAACCACCTGGCAAACCAGAAACAACTTGGATAGCTAAGATAAATAAAGATGTTCAACAACTTCATCCAAATCTTTCTTTAGAGCAGAAGAACTTAATAAATGTTAATGCCTCGATGCCTCCAGTAGATGGAATGAGACCTTGAAGAAGAAAAAGAAAACGATTCCGAGATTTTACCGATCACAAATGTCAAATTACACTCGTGCAGATCACGTCTGACTTCCAGCAAAAATCTTAAATTTGCTGCCATGCTATTGACCTGAGCAGAGCCAGAAAGACAGTACGGCAATCAGCAAACGGACTACTACCATTTCAGGAGCTGCCTTCGTCCTCCGTTTTCGTACGCTAAAAGCCTATTGGTTTTCAATACGGTTGACCATTGTGTCCATTGTGTCTTAGCCACAAGTTCGTTTACACAACGAATGTCGTGAGTGAATCGATGGAAAACTTTCCAATGCAAATACAAACACGTGAAACATATTGATTTATATGAACATTGAAGTGACAGCAATATGTCCGTGACTCCATGGATTCTTCTGCAGTTCAACTGTTTACACGGATTAAGTGGAAACTGTCCGTTTCCGTTTCGACATGTCTGGCAGACGAGGATGGGGTTGATGGCATTTATACTTGTAGTAAGTAATTTTCAGAGCAAGTGTGGGTTCGATGCCGCTCTTTGCCTTCGAAATTCCTTGTAGATGAGCTATAAGACGTGGTCCTCTAAGCCACTAATATCAAATCATCCATGTTAGTGGACTTGAGGTAAATTTTACATCTGAAAGTCCCATTATAGGAACTCATTCTATTTAACATACAAAGTATCTTTTCCTTGGTAATTTATTTTTGTTAATAGGTCTATTTAGAAAGCACTGCGCTTTTTAAGTGTGATTGTACGTCTGTTTTTTTTTGTACAAACATATTTATTTAAATGACAGATTTATCAATAAAGCAACAAGCTGCTTAACTTAAAATTCTTCTGTATAAGTATAAAAAAATTACTAATACTTATTTGCACCTACTGCGGACAGTTAAATAAAAGATTATTTAACAATTATAAGAAGAACACTACCTACTTTTACAAATGAACATTGTAATAAATGAAATAACTGATGCCAATCGGAGAGTAATAAGCAGCTTAAAAATAAACTATAAAAATGATACGACTAACCAAGCATAAATTGAACACGATTAATAACAGTGACATGGTTAAGAGAAAGAAAAGTAACCAACACAAACTATTATAGTCAAATTTGCCTTTTCGAAGATATCATATACATCTGTGTTTCAAACTTAGGCAGGTAATTAACAGAGTCAGTCAGATCACTAGACCAACAAAGAAGAAGCTTACATTTTTCACTGACGAAGCAAGCATTGAAATTTATACACACGGTTGGAGAATAGAAGGTTCTTTAGTAAGGAAAGGTAAACGTATATTATTACTGTATATGCAGCAGATATCAACAAAACTGTTCTGAAGTTTCAACCTGTAGATGTTACATACGAGTGATAAACGTAAATTGCGCTGTACGCCTGTTGGTCATGAGATTATTATGTTTCTCTAATAATAATAATGATAATAATAATAATAATAATAATAATAATAGTAGTAGTAGTAGTAGTAGTAGTAGTAGTAGTAGTAGTAGCAGTAGTAGTAGTAGTAGTAGTAGTAGTAATAGTAATAATAATAATAATCTTTATTTAAAGTCGACTTTTGGGTGAACAGTTAACATTACCCCAAAGAGCTATTATCGCCGTCTGTAAATAGCAAATTACTACCCCGCTTTTACCCTAAATAACACGCGACAGGCAGGTACCATTTTTAAAGTTTCTGGTATTACTGGCCGCAGCATCGAACTCACGACCTCCCAGACAGAAAGTGAACGCGTTACCACGAGACTATACTGTCTGGTCTAAGTCGTTACGTATTCTTCCCAGTCTATAACAGAGATGAAAATAGTTGTAATCCTTATATCTCGTAAATTACTTGTGCCACGGCTCAGTATCAATGCCAAGAAGTTAATTTATTTCCAACTTGGCTGATCAAAGACCAGCCCAGAAGCAGTTTTACAGCACTCACCCTGCCATTCATTAAGCGAACCTGGTGTTGCACAACTGCTGTCCCTAAGCACACGCAGTTACCGCTAGCTTATTCCCTTATCAATGTTTGCTGCAAAGAAAATATTTTCAATAAAAGCATTTAATATACTTGAGAATACAAAAAGCAGAATATTGATTTCGGCTAGACACAGATAAATGATTAGTGTCAAAAACAGAAACTTACAATTCTACACTTTAAAGGCGCGTTCATACTAGTGAGTTTTCTGCTCACAAGTGTGAACTGCTTTGCGAGTTACTGTTGGCAAGCTATTGCAAACGTTTCGACAGTTGCTGAGAGTTAACATCCTGCGAATTACTGTCTAGTGTGAATGCTTCGTCGAGTTTCTTGCAGTGAATAGACAATTGCGTGTCAGCTCGCGCTTACTATCGGGGAGTAACTCGCAAAAGTTTTTCTCTTTAGTCTGAGCACAATTGCGAGTTACTTGGCGAGAAAACTCGCTAGTCTGAACGCACTGTAAGTTATAGCGCGGGGCAAGTAAAGTTTTTTGACTCAAGTTTCCATACAAGCAAAAAGATGAAGCCTAGGTTTTCACAAAGCTACAAATGACTTTTTCGAATAAGCCCTTTCACAGTTTCGTTGTGCGACGCGCATTTCCTTTAGGTCAAATGTTAAGTGTGCCACATCAACGCGCCTTAACTACAACCGTCACGTGACATGTGGGCAAAACAAACCTGTCTGCCGCATCAGTTCAGTAACTTCGGTTGTTTTACATGGATTTAGCTAATTATCATTAGTCTGTGTGTCGAGTGATTTACTAGCAGGGTGTTGCTTAGGAAAAAGAAAAAATGAACTAGTTAAGGTTCTTGCTAGCTGTTAAACCGGTCACTATAACAATAGCTTGGGCTGCGTAAAGTGTAAACAAATGCGTTGTCTGGTACACTTAACCTTTGACCTTTTCACGATCAGTATCAATCGCTGGAACTGTGAAAAGGTTTATTGACTTGTATACTCGACTCATGTCTTCGGTTTTCTGAGTACCGGAAACTAGACGAACCTGATCAGACTACGTAAACTGCTTCCTGTTTTGTGTTCTGGATTACAGAAAGTTTCCTCTTTCTTGCGGATGGGAGAAAATAAGAAAGGGACGTTTCTGCATTTCAAAAAAGTGGGAAGTGCTACGACTTTCGGTTTTGGAAATCTTTTATGCAAACGTCAGAGATGTGAACACCAGAGAATATGTACAAGAAAATCCTTCGTATACTGCTATCCAACAACGGGCTCAAATTCTTCCTTCGGCAAAGGAATTTCAATTACAACGTTTTAAAATTATATATTTAATTTGTTACTAACTCGTTACCTAATTGGCTATTTTGAGTACTTTTAATCTCATTTGTTTGTATTGTTACGTTTAATTGTTCTCATAACTGAATATTGCTTTAATTGCGAGATATTTTGTATGTATTTTTCTGTCTGCACCTCATACATGTATTTGAGTAGTCTCGGGACGGGTCAGAAAGCTCACTCTCCTACTCTCCTCGAAGCTTCAAACCTTACCTGTTTTTATTATCGTAATGTTATTATCATGGTGTATATTTGGTACTTTCTGTGATGCAAATCAGCCAAATAAAAATTTATTGAATTTAAATTAGTTGAATTGAGGTGATGTAAGAACATGCTTAAATTAATATGGAAATTTTATTTCTGCTTTGTGTGCAGGCACGTACTTTTTAATATCACTCATGTCCAATATCTTCTAAAGAGCAAAGCATAAATACTCGTTTGTCGTACGAAAACTGATCAAGTCGTCTTAACGTGATTCTCTTTGTGCAAGAAAAGAAATGGTCACCTAATAAAATACCGCCATGGTTTTTATTATATGACACTGAATCGATGGCACATAAAACCAACATTAATTCCCGTCACCCGCGCTTCTATTTTACTTGCAACTCAACAAAGGCACGACTATAACGGTAGATTTATCTGCTACATAAATCCTGGTAATGGAGCGAGTTTCACGACAAATTCGTGCCGTCGAATCGGCGGCTGTAATTAGACGATTTCACGCCTGCTCGGGATAGTAATCAAGTTAGACGATTTCAGCCAAGTGCTGTTTCGAATCGGGGGATAGTGTTTGCACACGGTGTTGATTTTTGCGCGCCATTCACGTGGTTGCCATGATGATTTAGCTGCGTCAAATCTTAAACAAAATCTTTCGCGAGTAAACTGACTTGGAGATGATGAGAGCCGTTGAGACGTTTTCAGCAAAACCATCAAATCTTATCTGCGACTGCCCACAGAAATGGGATTTCTGCAAAGAGGTGGTGAGATAAGAGCCAAGGCTGAAAACAGACTGAATAAACTGATGATTTAGTGCGGGCTGTAAGCAAAGGACCACTTTACACAGGACCTCTCAATGATGCACTGAATAGCTCGAACTTATTAGAACCATTTTGGTAAAACCGAACCAAACCAACCGGTTAAACCGAACCAACACTCCAATAATTTGACTGGCGACTGAATCAGACCAAACTGACCAAACAGAATTTAATCTTGTTGGCTAAAATTTTAAACCGAGCCGATTCGATCTGCAGTAACTGAGCAGAAATTACTTGCTTGATAAACGACATCTATCAACCAACCAAGTTTTTTGAGAAAGCAGAGCGAGGCCAAATAGTATTATTATGACAGATTAAAAACACTTCCTGTAGTGAAACTAGTTGGGGGTCAAGGGCTGGTATAACAGAGCCTTTATTATGTCTATGACCATGTCTTATTCTTGGTCTAGAAAAAATTCTTTCCTATGAAACAAAACATTGTGTGAAGCCAATTTTTGTAAAGAAAGGTAAATAGATATTATAGTAATAAAGGTAAGATTATTAGTTATTATCTTGACCATCAAGAAAATTTCTTAAGGTGTCACTACATTTAAAGTCAATCAGTTATTATTGTATAATTTCTATTCTGATAAAATTATCACAAATTCAAGGCTGCAAACCAAGTAAGGAAGAGGATTCCGTTAGTTGTTAGTAGTTACTCTGCCCTTCAAAGCTGAAGATTGACGTTTGATACTTCGTGTAGTACGCCAGTCCCAGCCGAAAAGCGTTGACGGCTTGAGGCTCCACAATTAGATACAATGATTATGTACTAGAAATTGTAAACCTGTATAAAATATCTCATGTTTTATTGCAAGTCAAAATAATTACTGACATACTGTTTGTGCCTGTACCTTCTAAAGCAGACGATAAACTAAAATTACAAAACAAATAAACAAATGATCAGTAAAAAACATTGAAGCATAGATATACGATGTCAGGCTGAATGGGTTCACAGCGTTTGCAGTTTAAAGAAACTTGGTGCTCATTGGACGCTTGTTAATTCATCACAGCATCCTCGGTTCGAGCGTGTGCGCGGGGCCCAATTTGAAGAAATCAGCAGCTTTGTGAAACTCGGGCTTCATCTTTTGTTTCTATGGAAACTCAAGTAATGTTGTAAGATGACAGATTTCGGTGCATGACATTTTTGAAAATCAAAATGAACTTTTTTGATAATTCCTCTCTGATAATAAATAGAACTCGTAATGCCACTAATGAATATGAATATGAATAATTCCTGTCAGAACGACTTTATTACATCTCTGTAGTTTCACTCGTCAGCACAGCACAGCTTTCATTCGTGTCAGAAACAAACGTTATTATTAAAGCTTAATCTCTTATCATGCCAGGATGCAGCAGGGATCACAGTGGTGAGCCAATACCTAGATTTCGTCTGTCATCATCATCTTTCCTCATCAGACTAGCTGGATGCTGTGATAAACCATCATCTCTGGGCGGTATCATTTTGGATTTATTTCATTTATCAGTTTCTGGCGTCGGAAATTTTCAAGAGAAATTCTGATTGATCGAGTCTAGTCATGTTTACCGGAAGTAGCCAAGAGACGCCATCTTATGTCCAGAAAAAAATTGTCGATCGTTTCGCTCGGGGTTTCACTTGTCTGTAATTTGCTCTTCTTCAAAGCTACGCAACATCCGGGAAATTTTAGGAATTTTAGGAACTGATACTGTAGATTACTGATACTGCACCCAATCTTGGAAAAATTGTATTTTATTATATACACACGAGGAAAGGGTATCTTCACACGTGTTTTAAGAAATTTATTTGTGTTATTTGTCATTTTGAAGAAGCCACATTGTCATGCCACCTTCAAGCTATCAAGCTTGTTTTTATGATTGCTAAGCCTGCGTGTATTTAAGTCTTGCATTGTAATGGTCTCAGCTGCAGGAATAAAATTAAGTTGAATAGAATTTTTGACATTCTGTAGAATTTTTGAATTTGAACAAGGGATTTCTGGGATATAACTCTAATGTTCTCATCTTATCCAGTTAAGCTCTTAAACCGTGCTGGTTTACTTTCAATATTTGTTCTACTTCTGGCACCTAATAATTTTTACTACTGATTTACTCATGTTAGACTGAGCAACTTACTAATTATTCAACTTTAAATGAACACAAATGGTAATTTTGGTTTGTATTTTATATTTTATTATAGGTACTAATTTAATTTATTGTTGCAAACGAAAGGTTTGTACCATCAGTGCATTCAGTTATAGCAAAATTTCGCCAGTATTTTTCATGTAAATTCTTAATGCATGTTAACCCTTTTAAATGAATCTTAAGTGCAATCCAGTGACTGAATGATCTTATTGTCTTTACTACCATGTGCGTTCTTATTGATGGAAAACGATCGATTCTCTGTTCAATGCAACACAAGTATAGACGACAGCAGCAGCTTTTCCAGCTCATTTCCTTCAGCTAATTATCCTTGACAAGTGCACGAAGGATGACATTGTTTTTGCTGTAGTTGGTGAAAGGGTTAAAGCTAACAGGCTGCCAGTTAGAGCATTAAAGGAAAAACGGACCTATTCTTAAACTGTAGGTCAAAAACAATCTACTCTTTAAAACATTGAATAGAAACATACTATTTTTTTCAAAAATGACTTACGTGAAAGAATTATTGCCACACAAATACAATTCCGCGTCCGCGCCACTAGTTCTTCGCTCTTACATTCATTCCGCCATTTGAAAGTTAGACGGGCACTAGGACCTGCATTTCCGAAACACGTTGCATGAAAACAGGTGCTGTACCTCTCAATTCAGAGACGTTCGTTTGTGACGTAATGCACACGTTCGACACTTCATGAGCAAAGCAGTAAATCTGAATTTTGAATTTTTATCTTAAAACTTGTCTAGTTTTAGTACAACGCATTGAATGTCTTACAGTATAACTGTACTTTAATTTTCTCTTTCAGAAACGTTCATGGGGTGTTTTTGCTGTTGAAAATTACGTTCGTTTGTGATATCATCAATAGTTGGACTTGTCCGCTATTTATTAAGATTTTAATCTATTATTTAACTATCAGAAATGCTTTTGCAGTATTAATTGTGTTAAAATGTATGGTTTTTATCGGACTTGACAATGGGGTAATATATGAAAAATCGTCCTGTCTTCCTTTAAGGACGTTACTTGTATCACGATGTGGCAAGTAAATATATAAGACGCTTTAAATTACAAAAAAAAACATTGTCGACATTTTGCTGCATTTGAATACAATGAACCATGGCATAAACGGCAAATTAATTCATTAAATCAAATTAGCAATATATTAAATCTATACTAAAATTATTGCCTTTGCTCATTAGTAAAATGAAAGTTAAAGTAGTACTTGATTTAGTATAAGTACATTAGCATTAAAAATGTTGAGGTAACAACAGTAAAATTTGAGGTCAAGCTAACATGGTCTAAGGGCTTAATTGGACTTGAAAAAGCATCTGTCGGTTTGTATAGCTTTCTTTTCCGTGTTTCTGCTTATTTTCTTTATGTATTGATTGTACTATGTTTGTACGATTTTTGTGTATGTCTACAAATTTTATGTTTTCGCTCTTACACGCTCTTAATTTTAAATTACTGAATCCAACAATCAGGAACTTGTTGTAAACGAACTTTGTCCTTTTAAGTTATCCTGAGTAAGTATCTTATCTTACATTATCTTATCAAATTACTGAATGCTATCTTATACTTAGCATCAATTTCCTGTGCGAGTTTATCAAATAATCGGTGTATTAATTTTAAAATTATAACGTTCCAACTACCAAGCATAATTAGTGTTGCTTAATGCACAAAAAACCCTCCACTTACATAAAGCTTGAAAAATTCGTCTTGAGATTTTGCATGCAGAGCTTGCCTCGGCAGTAGCGCTGTATAAAACTTGTAAGTTTAAAGTCCCGCGATGACCGTTAGGTGCAGCCATTTTAACGGTAAGTCGTTTGAAACTAATTTAGATAACATTGCGTGAGTTTGAAAAAATAACCAGAACATGCGTAGCGCACACGTCACTAACTAAGTAAAATTTTACTTACTGTATCTTGTCAATAAGTCTTAAAAATACGTTTTTGGTTAGTGAGGTGCGCGCCATGGAGGATTAGCCAGCGACATTTTACCAATTGGCACGAATATTCTAAATTATTGCATCTAGTTACATAAGTCTTTTCAGCAGGTAAGTGAAATGCTAGGTAATATAGATTTACATGGAAAGTTTTTTGGCACATAATTTAACATTTCTTTTTCTTCCCCTGATTTACGTTTGCGTAGTGACGTCATGTAATAGCGCCGTTGGAACAGAATTACGAGAGATTTAAAATGAAAACAAACAAAAATTTCTTTCAACGTATACGCATAAAGTTGCTGTAAAGTAATATAATTCTTTAAGCGATTTGTTTGAAACCTACTTTCGGTAACCCATTTCTTGTCCTTTGTCACTCTAATAAAAACCTCCCAGTAATAAATGTAATGTAAGATTAATAAATAAACTGCTACGCTTAACCTGTCCAGTACGATTACACACGGACGAGTGAAACACTAGCAATTTGTAATGTCTAAAGACAAGTTAAAAAGCCTAAAAGCGTGTTAATTTATTTAACGGATTTTCTCGCTTCACAAAACGTCTTGAAACCAAATTAACGCTGCGCTAGGAGAGTTTAGCGGATGAAATGAGCTATAGATAATGTGTATAACTGCAGACTATTTGTAAAGCGGAATTAGAACGTTTCCTTTTCCCTGCATGCTACCACTTCCGGTAACCACACGACTTTCTTACGGTTTACTGTCATTGTAACAGCTAGTAAAAAAGTTATTGTAAATCATTGGCATGGCATTCTTATGTTTTTTTTGTAAATAAAGTAAAAAACAATAGCAAACACGCGAACAAAGTGAGCATACCAGTTTAAACAAAAAAAAAAACAAATAAACAAGTAAATAAACTGACTAACTAACTACATAACTCACTAACTAACTGACTGAATGGCTGGCTGACTGACTGACTGACTGACTGACTGATTGACGGACTAACTGATTGACTGACTAGCTTACTGATAAACTTACTAACTAACTAACTAACTAACTAACTAACTAACTAACTAACTAACTAACTAACTAACTAACTAACTAACTAACTAACTAACTAACTAACTAACTAACTAACTAACTAACTAACTAACTAACTAACTAACTAATTAACTAAATAACTAACTTACTAACCAACTAACTAACTAACCAGCCGACTGACTCACCGACCGAATATATGCACATTCGAACGAATGAACGAACGAACGAGCAGACAAACGAACGAATGGATGAACAAGCTAGCAAAGTAACGAATGCACCAACCAACCAAACAACCATCAACCAGCCAACCAATAAACTAACCAACCGACCAACCAAACTCCCAAATAATTAAAAAGCAACAAACTAACCAACCAAACAACTAACTAACAGCAGGCAAGCAGCAAATAAAAAATAAAAAACAATCAAGCAAGAAAACAAAATGTGATGGACTATCGATTATTGTGTTAAAACGTATACTTTTTACCGTACTTGAAAATGGGATAGTATGTGAAAAATTATCCTGTCTTCCTTTAACCAACTTGTCTAACTGCGTTGCACTGAATTCATTGATGCAATTTAAGGCTGTTTGCACTGAGTGTCGTGTTTCTAATCTGGTTTCAAATTTGCTCAATTTTCGCTGGTTTTTGTTTAAATTGCTGTCAGCAGCTCTCACGCTGTTAATTGAACAACTGAGAATCAGTGACTAGCAATCAAATTAACCTGTATTGCCAGATGCAATCATCTCCCTGCTGGGTTTATTAGGCTGTGGACAAGTCGTGCTAAGAGATTTGAAATCATACTCGATGATTTGATCAAAAATCAAGGTTTTATAATCTGCTTCTGAGATATATTGGATGGCACAGAAAAAATGTACCAAAGTTTAGACTACAATAATGTTAGAAGCAAGTACCTACAAAGTTGAGATTTCGTAATGTAATAAAACAAACTTTGACTTACGGCTGTGAACGTTACAAGTTTATAGTTTTGGTAATTTTTCCCGAAAAACTTTTCCGTGTTAAAATTTTTTGCGTTTATTTCCTCTGCATCAAGCAGCTCTTTGCGTCCATCGTGTACTTTCTCTGGACATTCAAGATACCCTCGTTCTTAAGATTCAATTCCATTTTTCTTGACAACAGATCTTTATTTTACACACTTTAGTTTTTGTGACAACGACCATAATAATTTAAAATCAGGAAAATCATAAGGAACAACGTCAGCTAATCATCAATTTAAAAACAGCCATGTTGAAGCATAAAGGACTCAATACATGGTAACAAAACAATGAAGAAATCAATCAGTTTACATCATGGTCGTTGTCATAAAAAATAAAGTAAATCAAACAAAAGAAAAAATGTTACTTAATCGTGAGAACTACGGAATTCCCAGAGAAAATGTACGACGGCCGCACAGAGCTTCTTGATGCAGAGGAAATAAAGGGAAGAATTAAATATCCCTTAAACAAGTGAGAAGCTGTGTCATCTGTTGGAAGAAATGCTTTCGTCTAGTTTGCAGTGGACACGTAGAGCACTTGATGTAAATTTTTTCCGACATTTATTTTTATTTATTTATTTATTTGACTTCTTATTGTTAAAACTTTTGTATCTTTGGAAAAATCTAACGGAATGACCTAAAATTTTTGGAGTTTATGAATAAGTTTTTATATTTTCAAGCGATCCCATTATTTTCTTCCTATAATGTCGTGATCAAAACTTCTACGCGTTTTTTGCGACACCTGGTAGATTGTAGATCATGTTGGTCGAGTTTGTAATCTGCGAGGTACTCTCATCCGACAATACTTGTGACTACATTTAATTTAGAACGAGACGAGACGCAGATTTAGTGCATTCGCGTGGTGATCGTTGGCTAAGCGTTAGCAGCAAAACTGGTTAGCTTATTCTGTTATGCACAATAACAATAATATGCAATGTGTTTGATCTTCTTTTATAAGGTTTTGCATTACCGAAAAAAACATTTTGAACATTATTAGGCATAAGCAAATATTCTTCCAAACAATATATAGTTTTAAAGAGAACATAAGTTCGAAGTTTGTCACCCTCATCATCATCATTGTCGTTGTTATAAATCTTTTTAAAAAAAATAGTCAATATATATATAGATGTACATTTCTGCCTATAATATAAGCCACTTCATTACACAATACATATATATTGTGTGTGTAACGAAATGACCTATATTATAGGCAGAAATGTGGTCAATTTTGTAAAAATGATGTTTTACATTGATTTGTGAACACATTGATTTTTTTGAGGAAGTGTACCGTTTTTGTTAAATAAATGCCGGAATTTAAAACATTTTGTTAAAAATAAGTTGTTAGTTTGAGCTTTGATTTTGAGCGGCCAATGTTGCACTGTAAATCATCTTTTGTGGTAATTTTGTATTAGTAACAGTAGGAAGTCCGCTTTTATGATGTATCTTTACTGCATTTTTACGCTTAACTTTTATGGCAAGAGACGTACTTAGATAGTTAATTAAGTAATATTTCTGTTTTCTAGTGGCTGGAAGAAAGTTATCCTCACTACGACCAAGGAACAACGGTAAACTGGAGATCTTACGTTGTTTGTGATGTGAACGAGGCTTTAGTGGATAATTGGCTACGGACGCCGTTCATATCGCGTGGCGACGCAGATCGTTTATACATTGAAATCAAATTCAGTATGAGAGACTGTACTCACTTTCCCACCACTGTGCGTTCTTGTAAAGAAACATTTACGCTGTTTTATTACCAATCAGATCTCGACATTGCGGACAGTCATCGGCCATCTTGGAATCCTCAGACGTACACCAGTATTGGGCGCATCGCCGCGGACACAGGACGTTTCAGTGACAATAACGAAGTGCGCATTAACACTGAAACTGCCAGCATTCCAGTAACTAAAAATGGCGTCTACTTTGCTTTCAGGGACGAGGGTTCGTGTCTGTCTCTGCTAGCCGTTAAAGTGTACTACATCGTGTGTCGAAGTGTTACCGCAAATTTCGCCACGTTTCCCACGACACCTACCGGTGCAGAAGTGGCTTCTATTAAACAAGTTACGGGTACTTGTGTAAATAATTCTGTCGAGCTTCGGACGCCATCTTACCTGTGCACTGGTGCTGGTGAGTGGGATGTGTTGACAGGCATATGCGAATGTCTTCCAGGCTATCAAGCTGTTGAAACAGAGGGAAAGTATTTATGCAATGGTGAGTAGTGCCGCTCCTTTGTTTGCTAACATTTAAAATGAACCGTCAAGGACCAAGATAACTTAGATGCATAACATGAAACCTACAAGCAGGACATGCATATGACTGTTTGGGGACCCTAGGCTAATGAAATTACGGGCCCCCCACGGACGGAACCGTCCTCTAATTTGCTCACACTCGTGACGAATAGTTTTTACTTGTGATATTTTAGTAACATTTGCATAGCTGGATACCCATATTTCAAATAAAGGGCTTCAAAGAAGGACCCTTATCTCAACTAAAAGGCCTCAAGCAAGGGCCGTTTGTCTCAAATAAGGATTTTCAAACTTCCTGGCTTCCTTTTTCAAAGTTGTAATTTTATTTTAAATTATCCGAATTATTCAGTAATGCAAGTATGCCACCAAAGCTTGAGGGGCCCTAGGCTGCACTAGTCCATAGGGTAATCCAGACCTGCCTACAAGACTTTCTCCTTGCTATGGGAGTTAATCTGTGACACTTTGATGTATTTTTTATATTGATTGTAGGATTTAAACCTATACCATTGTCAAAAATAGTTCTCTCCGATTACAAATTGCACAAGCAGGCGTGATGTCGTCAGCTACTAACTGATGATTACGCTGTGCCGTATAGTTTAACCTCCTTTGTATATTCGGTGACGTGACCTTTCAGTGACTTTTGACCTTGACGCTGACCTGCGATCTTGTGATCTTTCCTCTTCAAAGATGAAATGTTAAAGTGTGTGTTAATAGATGGCACTGATCTGTTAGACCTAAAAGCATAAATTTGTCATTAAAATAATATTTTAACTCAATACCTCAATTTTAGCAATTATAAACAGCTTAAAACTAGAAATCGAATAGCATCTTAATGTCTCACCAAAATGTTTTCTCGCAAAGGCAGGGTAGATGATCATGCCTGGAGACAATATTATAGTAGACTTGACTATTTTCTTGTTATCAGGCGCTCAACGAAACTTGTTATTTGAAATTCAGCAGGATATTAAATTGATTAAAGTTCGCTGTAAACGTTCTCACTCTAGTTCTCAGCATGTAACTGATGGAATTTCAGCTTCTCTTAATGAGCATTGTTAACTGTGCTTATTTTGCAGTCTCTAAACGTCTTAACGTTTTCACTAACAACCCTCTAGGTTAATAATTGTATTCATTGATGGCGCTAAAGGCAGTTAGCTAATGTGCTTTCAAAGGCAAAGTAAGCTACGCCACCATTCCACAATGACTTTTCAGCTTTTCTGTAGAAAGCAGAAAATGGAGACCCAAGAATTAGCTTAGTGTATGAAGAATTTGTTATTTAAAAGTATCAGAACTTGATATCAGATATCTAATTAAGTTTGAAGATATCTAAATATTGTTTTCAATTTTAAATTTTGAAACTTGAATGAAACCAAGTTAAATGAAATGTACCGTGATTAGGTCAAAAATAAAATCTCTTGTCTGTGAACACATTCTTTGGTGAAGGATGAATGAAATGAACAGCATTTTTACACGGATTCGAATAGTGACGAAACACTGATAACCTTGGATCAACTTGTCGTTGTGACCTCGCTTAGACGCTCCTTAAGAAAAACTCATATTTGCCCCTAGCATTGCTCATTAGTTTAAGTCCAAAAATTCCAAAAATCCAACAGCAAATTTATTCATACACTAAGCTAATTTTTGGGTCTTCATTTTCTACTTTCTACCGAAAAGTTAAAAAGTCGCTGTGAAATGTTTATATTGTATATTCTGCCTTTAAATGCACGTTAGCTAACTGCCCTTAGCACTATCATTGTGTACAATTATTAACCTAGTTGGTTGTAAGTAAAAACGTTGAGAAGTTTAGACACTGCAAAATAAGTACAGTTAGCAATACCCGTTAAGAGAGGCTGAAATTCCGCCAGTTACATGCTGGGAACTAGAGGGAACTTAAAAAAATTTGAAATATCGTTGAATTTCAAAAATGGCATGGTGATGTTATACACCAGATCTTAGGTCGTTATCAAGGATACTTTTCTATAACACTAAGACAATGAACCAGTAGTGGTATCCCAGTCACATTCGGATATGAATACATCCTCCCTCGCCAAAGTAAACAACCAGAATCAATACAATGATTGAAATCGTCAATAACAAGTACTGAACACCAGAGTTTCGGCGTGGCTTAACTTCGGTTGCGAAGCACAGGATTTGACCACTCGGCTGTTATCTTGCCTCATATTTAGTGGTTTATATATGCCAATTATTTTTGCCAACATAGGCTATTTAATGTGATATACTTGCAAATTTTGGTACCAAAAAAATCTATGAAAAAAGACGAAAATCAAGGTGTACCAACTGTCAGCCCACTTTTCCCACATACTAACTGATAAGTACATAGCTTCGATTCTAATTGACAAACAACAAACACCTAGTTGAACAAACACCTAACTCCGATTCTAGTTGAACAAACACCTAACTCTGATTCTAGTTGAACAAACACCTAACTCTGATTCTAGATGAACAAACACCTAACTCTGATTCTAGTTGTACAAACACCTAACTTTGATTCTAGTTGTACAAACACCTAACTCTGATTCTAGTTGTACAAACACCTAACTGTGATTCTAGTTGGACAAACACCTAACTTTGATTCTAGTTGAACAAACACCTAACTCTGATTCTAGTTGTACAAACACCTAACTTTGATTCTAGTTGAACAAACACCTAACTTTGATTCTAGTTGAACAAACACCTAACTTTGATTCTAGTTGAACAAACACCTAACTCTGATTCTAGTTGTACAAACACCTAACTGTGATTCTAGTTGAACAAACACCTAACTTTGATTCTAGTTGAACAAACACCTAACTTTGATTCTAGTTGAACAAACACCTAACTTTGATTCTAGTTGAACAAACACCTAACTTTGATTCTAGTTGAACAAACACCTAACTTTGATTCTAGTTGAACAAACACCTAACTCTGATTCTAGTTGTACAAACACCTAACTTTGATTCTAGTTGAACAAACACCTAACTCTGATTCTAGTTGTACAAACACCTAACTTTGATTCTAGTTGAACAAACACCTAACTTTGATTCTAGTTGGACAAACACCTAACTTTGATTCTAGTTGTACAAACACCTAACTTTGATTCTAGTTGGACAAACACCTAACTCCGATTCTAGTTGGACAAACACCTAACTCCGATTCTAGTTGGACCTCCTATACCTAACTATGATTCTAGTTGAACCTCCTATACCTAACTCCGATTCTAGTTGAACCTCCTATACCTAACTATGATTCTAGTTGAACCTCCTATACCTAACTCCGATTCTAGTTGAACAAACACCTAACTTTGATTCTAGTTGAACAAACACCTAACTTTGATTCTAGTTGAACAAACACCTAACTATGATTCTAGTTGAACAAACACCTAGCTTTTGATTCTAGTTGAACAAACACCTAACTATGATTCTAGTTGAACAAACACCTAACTTTGATTCTAGTTGAACAAACACCTAACTTTGATTCTAGTTGAACAAACACCTAGCTTTTGATTCTAGTTGAACAAACACCTAACTTTGATTCTAGTTGAACAAACACCTAATTTTGATTCTAGTTGAACAAACACCTAGCTTTTGATTCTAGTTGAACAAACACCTAACTATGATTCTAGTTGAACAAACACCTAACTTTGATTCTAGTTGAACAAACACCTAGCTATGATTCTAGTTTAACAAACACCTAACTCCGATTCTAGTTGAACACGCTAAGCAACTGCAATAAGTGTTTTTCTCTTTACAATTAATGCTTCGACTGCAATGATTTTATAGCGATTCAGCACTAGCGCAATTGATCTTCCAAGCGGAAAACTGCACAATAATCATCAAAAATTTTCGTCGAATCCACGAAATAACTGCCTTTGTACTGCGAGCATTACCGCCGTCATGCCGACTGCAATTAAAAAGTGGCGCTTTATCAGTGGAAAGCAAGTTGAGAAATGTTGAAATGAAGCCATGTCAAAACACGAAGATTTACTGGGTCGTTACAAGTTCACTGTTGCACGCAATGCCACAGGGTTTTTTTCGTTTTTCTTCTGAATAGAATAGAAGCCAAGTTTTTGTCCATAGCTGCTGCGTTCAAACAACCATGTTCCAGTAAGAAACTACTTTAGTTTCATATACAGAATTTTCTTAGTATAAATTTCTACGGTAGTCGTAATTACTACACATACTGCAAATGAAGCCAAAATTCTATGGCGAAGGAATGATACCATTTTGCACCTGCACGCAAGGAAAAGGTATAAAAAATGTTTACGTCTAGGGTTCGAACTCGGAACTCTCACATTCCTCTACAATTTACATTACTAATCATCATTTTTGCTGCTCAGTAATTAATGATAAAAGCTGCGAGAGAGCTATTAATTATAGAAAGTCTTCTCAGGACTTGAACTAAGGGCAGCCTATGTTACAGAACCTTCCTTATTGGAGTACAATGTTGACTGTATAAGCTCCGAGACATCTAATTATTAGACCGAAAACGAAATTAATGTAATTTTCACAGTTTCGTTGTTCGCTGTAGGTCAAAGGTTAATTGTTCCACAGCAACGCGTCTCAACTACAACCGTCAGGTAGGTTGGTAAAACAAAAGATGAACAACGCCAAAAAATATCAATGTGATAAAATAGATGGGACTCAGAAGACAAATGTCTGCAATACATAATAAGCCTTTTCATAGTTTCGTTGTGCACACGCGCAGTTGCTGTAGGTCAAAGGTTAAGTGCACCACAGCAACACGTCTTAACTACAACCGTCACATGACGTGTGGGTTAAGCAAAACCGTCTGCTGCATCAGTTCAGTAACTTCAGTTGTTTTACGTGGACTTTACTTAATTATGCATTAGTCTGCGTGTAGAATGATTTACTACCAGGATCTTGCTTGGGAACAAGGAAAAATGAGCTAGATAAGGTTCTAGCTAGCTGTTAAAACTGTTACTATTATGCGAGGCATTGTGAAGTGTACACAATTGCGTTATCTGGTACACTTAACCTTTGACCCTTTCGCGATCATCATAAATCGCTGGAACTGTGAAAAGACTTATTTGTGGTACATACTGGTCACTTTTGCAACTGAAAAGTTTACAAGCTTTTGCCGTCCATCATATTGTCAGACTGTGTCTATATTATACATATCTTGGCCACATAATTCATGTGAGGGGTTAGAGTTAGATCGCAAAAACTCTGTTCCGCGTGTTGAAAGCTAAAAAACAACGAAGTTGTGATGTAATTCGTTTCTGATTGGATGGATTTTCTGCCACGTCTCTGATCTAACAGCAACCCACGGGTACTTCGTATTCCGTGTGGATGCCTGATTAAACGAATAAACTCGTTTTTATAATCAGTTTACATCCCTTAATTGCCCCTTAAAATTTCCAGTCATAATTAATGTACAGCTCGCAATACCGATGAAGTTACTACGCGAATGTGCAGGCAATACAATAGTTAAAGTCTTGGCAACAAGTTTAGTAACAATAAAATATATGCAAATGTTAGGCAATTTATCGGATTCAGAGTTAATTTTGACACGGAGGAAGAGAAAAGAAGGGGTTTTAGTAAGGCAGATTTATTTAATGATTCTAGTTTCTGTTCGTCTAGTTGCTACAACGAATTTGAAAAGCTGGGACAAAAAGAACCAAACTCGAAGCGAAATGAGAACAAAAATGTAACATTTAAAAGGAATTATTAAAGGAAAACGGGATGATTTTCATATCCTACTTTGTACTACAACAAAAAGTTTGCATTTTAGCACATATAATAATACCAAAGTGTTTCTGATAATTAAATAATCGATTAAAAACTTAATTAACGGCGTGATTGCGAAAGTGAAAATTGAAATACAGTGCTACTGTACAACATTCAGTGTGATATACAAAAACTCGGCAAATTTTAAGTTTAAAACTAAAATTCCAAGTTTACTGCTGTGCTCACGCATAAGTTCTCGAACGTGTACACTACGTCACAAGTGAACATCTCTGAACTGTGGTACAGCACCTGTGTTTTGTGCAACGTGTTACCGAAATGTAGTAGCCGGTGCCCGTCTAACTAGTGAATGGCGAAATGCATGTAACAACGAAGAACTCGCCACGCGAAAGCGAAATTGCGTTTCTATGGTAATAATTCTTTCACGTAGGTCTTTCTTGAAGAAACAATATGATCCCCTTTAATGTTTTATAAAGTAGTTTGTTTTGAATTTAAGGTTGGGTCTACTTTTCCTTTAATATTCGCCCGTTAATTAATAATTAATGATTCATTAATTAATTAGTAATGTCAGAATTGCTAACTAAATCCTCCTGTTACTTATACGTAGATGTTTCGGCTTCCCTGGAGTTTTAAGTGCTAATAGATAATAAAGAAGACGACCTTTCGTCAGAATGCAATACACATAAGATGGGAGCAACTGGGTCTCTTATCAATTAGCAGCGACCTATATGATCTAAGCCACTACTAAATTCTATGACAATCGACGGTAATGCATTATCATTAATACCGAGTCCATCAACGGATATATTATGTGGACCTCGGTGTTTTTGTTTTGCTGCATTTTTACAAGCCTCTCACGTATTTCGTTGTGTCGAGACACGGAAGTTCTGGGTAAATAAATCACCAGAAACACTAATTTATAATTTAGACTCGTATCATGTCTCGCCGTTACAAGAGCTTAACTGAGCTGCTGCTTGTTGAAGTTGTTTGTGGCCATATTGACTGAAATCGATGGTCAAGTACTGAAATCAGCCAATGCAGTCAAGGCTGAAGCCAAACATTTCTTGGTTGTGCTGCAGGATTGTGAAGAATTGATCACTCTTTGGCAGTGTCGAAAAGGTATCGACAGTCAGGCATAGAACAAATCACTACTTTGGGCTTACGTTAGAGACGAATTGTTTCTGCGCTATATAAACCTTAAAGTTTAGCAACGTTAAAACTACTTACAATATTTAGAGTTAAAGGAAGGGCCAAGCCTTCTAGGAGGTTATGTTTATATTCATTGTCGCGAAAAATGTTAGAAGAATTTAGCAATAAAACTGCAACAAGCGCCTCGTGTAATTAGTAAAATCATTTTAAAGTCGCGGTCATTTCATGCTTGAACGCTCCCATTTTCAATGCCCGTTCTTCTTCCAATGACGTTATTCGTTTTGAAGAAAAGTAGCACACTGTCAATCTTCGTCAAAGGTATAATGAGTTTTTACAAAAAATAGATTTTGTAATATTTTTGCGTGAATATTAGGTAAGCTGCAAAAGTTTGAATTAGTTTAAACAGCGCGTGCTTACGAAAAGTCACAATAAATGGTGATGCTGTAGATAACAAAATCAAGAAACAAAAGCAAAAATAGAACAAATTGTCAAAAACAACTAAAAACATAAAATAATACAATAAAATTAAACACATAAATCTAAGCAAAGAATGCAATTTTTGGGATAACAAAAGGTTTGTAAGCAACATAATAAACCAAAATCGTTAATTATAAAAGTAAAATATTGGATCAAACTAAAACAAAATCGTCATATTGCAAACACGAACACAACAGTCACACATATTCCAGCATATTTTTCTTTTGGTTTATTATACGACTTGAAAAAACTGTGTGAGCCTCTCTTCCACTAAGCGCATGCTTATCTTGCTTAATGGTTAATCCAGGGTTATCCTGATCGCTGATTTAGTAACAACGAACTCTGTTTCAGCAACAGCTTGATTTCAGATACTCTAAAGTTTTTACTGCAAATCTCCTGCTACCAGGTTAAAGTCATTTAGTCTGACTTGTTTCATTACAAACAGGAGCATCACGTTGTAGATTACTGAAACAGGCTTCCTTTTCAAAAATTGAAATGCTTCAGTGATAATAAGCCTCCTCTCAGTTTCGTTATGCGCACGCGCAGTTGCTGTAGGTCAAAGCTTAAGTGTGCATCTTAACTACAACCGTCACGTGACATGTGGGTAAAGTAAAGCCGTACGTTGCATCAGTTCTGTAACTTCAGTTGTTTTACGTGAACTTTACTTAATTGTGCATTATTCTATGCTCAGAGTGATTTACTAACAGGATCTTACTTGTCAGCAAGAAAAAATGAACTAGGTAAGGTTCTGGCTAGCTGCTAAAACGGTCACTATAGCATTAGCTTGGGCTGCGTAAAGTGTAAACAAATGCGTTGTCTGGTACACTTAACACTTGACCATTGCACGATCATCATCAATTCCCTGAACTGTGAAAAGGCTTATTGCTTCAAGGTTTGGACTTAATGTCTCTTTGAAAAAACTCTAAATTTCTGATAATTTTTTTTCGAACGTCAAACTCATACTTGTTTCTGTAGTGAAACTTTATTTGCAAGGGATCTAAAAGAAATTGTTGGACTATGTCAAATCTGTCGAAATCATATTTATTGTCTTAATTTACGGAGGTGACAGCAGTGTGCAAGATAAGCCATCACTGCAAACGACAATGCTTCCTAATAGCACAACGCAAAGCAAATTATATGGATGTATTGATTTCGTTATACAGCTAGATGCAGGCAGCGTATTTTCCCGGATTTCTTAAATCTCTTTCTAACGTTTCAACTATGCAGAAAAATGCATGAAAAACACTTATCAATGACGAAAAGATCTCGACGATTGAAAGAGACCGAGAGGGGGGGTTAGAGCGAGAAAGAGAGGGAGAGAAAGCGAGCGAGAGAGAGAGAGAGAGAGAGAGAGAGAGAGAGAGAGAGAGCGGGGGGAGAGAGAAAAAGAGTAAGAGAGAGAGAGAGCGAAAAAGAGGGAGAGAGAGAGGCAGAGAGAGAGAGAGAGAGAGAGAGAGAGAGAGAGAGAGAGAGAGAGAGAGAGAGAGAGAGAGAGAGAGAGAGAGAGAGAGAGAGAGAGAGAGAGAGAGAGAGAGAGAGAGAGAGAGAGAGAGAGAAAGAGTAGGAGAGAGAGAGATAGAGAGAGGAGAGAGAAAGCAAGAGAGAGAGAAAGAGCAGGAGAGAGAGAGATAGAGAGAGGAGAGAGAAAGCAAGAGAGAGAGAGAGAGAGCGAAAAAGAGGGAGAGAGAGAGGCAGAGAGAGAGAGAGAGAGAGAGAGAGCGCGAGAGGGAGAGAGAAAGAGGGAGAGAGAGAGAGCGAAAAAGAGGGAGAGAGAGAAAGAGAGAGAGGCAGAGAGAGAGAGAGAGAGAGAGAGAGAGAGAGAGAGAGAGAGGAAGGGAGGGAGGGAAGGAGGTAAGTAGGGATCTATTCGTTACTGTATCTATTCGTCTCTGCAGGTCTGTTTATTCATTACTTTGGCTTCCTTGTAAATACATAATTAGTGCATAATATTCTATACCTTAGGCTCTGCCTATTTAAACTGATTGTTGTTTGTATAGTGTACCACTGATGATGACAGCTGATTGCTGTCGAAACGTTTGGACTTGTTTTTGAACAGTCGTAAATTAAAATTTTTTAATGAAAGTTGTGTTGTTTTGAAGTGCCTGTAAATTGACTAAATATAATTATATATTTTTAACATCTGCATATATCTTTCTAACTTGAGAAGGCTCTAGTAATGTCTATTCTACATACTATTGTTTACACATGCATTATCTTAAAACATTAGGCCCTTTTCGCAGTGAGGGTTCTAGGAAAAGTGACGCACGGAATTGCTGTCAGAAAATTAGAAATTTTCTGAAAATTTCCGATATTTCTCGAAGTCTCGTGCAGCAAGAAAGTTCATTTCACAGTGAAACCGCGCGGTTTTTCCTCGCGTCCAGTTAGCTGCAGCTACTTTGCGAGTTTTATACTGTATAACCATGTCTAAATTAAGTTATACTTGCTGTATTTCTCATATACAAAGTAAAATTAATAGCGTTATAGTCAATGTAATGTCAGACCTGTTTGTTTTTTAGTAACGTTCTACTAACCACTTAAAAAAACTGAATATACGCGTATATAAAATAAATATATGCGTACGTTATTCTTCTTTTTCACAAATATAGCCATCGATGTTGTATTAGTAAAACATAAAAAGCTTATGATTTTATGCTGAAATGTGTCAATTGTTGTTCGTTAAATAAGAAAGAAGTAATTGAGTAGTTAAATTTAAGACTGAATTTCGCGAGGATTCCTCGCCTTCTAGTTGGCAGCAAAATTCCTCGCGAGGACACATAGCTTCTAGCTCGCGGCAGATCCCTCACGAGGAACTGCACGAGGAATTTTGCCGCGCGTTCTCATTGTGAAAATGCGCCACAGAAAACAATGTGTTCCATTTTCGTGAGGAATGCCGCAAGGAATTTCTCCTCGAGTCATTTTGCTACGCGTTCTCATTGTGAAATGGGCCTTAGTGTTGTACGTTAGAATTGCTTTTCTCGTAATAAGAATTACCGTTTTAGCTAAACCACATCGTGAAATTCTGAACACATTTCCCTCCTATAATTATGCAAATATTCACGCCATTTCTAAACAGTTCTGACAAAAGGCAATTATTTTCTTATTCAAAACCAAATTCTCATCGGGGAAAGCGAGTTCGAAAATGAGCATAAAATTAAGTCAAATCAGCAGACATCTCCCTGGAGGATCGACGTTCAGACATGCGGAAACGCTGCTGGCTTTATTTCTTTAGTAAGAAAAATTAGGAATTGGAAAATCCCTTTCAGTCAGTTACGGCTCATCTGAGCGAGAATTGCATTGAATTGGATTGTTTGAGGAAGGAAATCGGATTTTCCTGTTCGAATAAGAATCGAATCAAAGGCTTGAATGCGACGTCATTTAGCTTCGACGAAATTCATTAAAAATCATTTACAATCATTCTCAGGCGTGTGTCTACAGGTCGATGCTGTTTGCATGTAAAGTAACTGTATTCGTTTAAAACCATGTAGCTAATTAAATCTTCTGTGGTGAATAATAGGACAATTTTCGAGAAACGTGAATAATAATGATGTTCACTTGTTCTTTTTGAAAGGCGCTCTTGATGGAGTTTGCCAACCTTTTATGGTGCACCACCGATTTAGATGCGCGTGCGCAGTCTATTGGGCACGGGTCGCAAATTTGTTAAAGGAAAGAACAAGTCACACAGTATGCTAGGTTTATTTTATTATTATCACTCAAACTTAAATGTAACAAAAAATTCGCAAAGAGCAGCCTATAAAGCATAAATTTAAAATCTAATACCGCTGAATAGAAATTTTCATGCGTGATTATTACCGACATTCACTTGAAAATCATGATGTAACTGGGGAGACTCTGTGACTTTTCGCAAACGTATCGTGGCTTTCCGTAGCGCTGCGTAAACTAATTCAAACTTTCGCAGCTTACTTAATGTTAATGGAAAAATCTAATTTTTTAAAAAACTTATTATACTTTTGACGAAGACTGACAGTGCGCGACTTTTCTATAAGACGAATGCCTTCATTGGAAGAAGAATATGGATTGAAAATGGGAGCGCTAAGCATGAAATGATCTCAACCTTAAAGTGATTTTACTAATTACAAGAGGCGCTTATTACTAAATTCTTTAATGTTTTTCGCGAACATAGAAATAAGCCTAACCTCCTAGAACTCTAAATATTGTAAGTAGTTTTAACATTGCTAAGCTTAAATTGTATCACATTTTTTAACTTGTGTAAGACAGAAGTAATGAACGTGCACCAATGTATGTGTAGCAACTAATGAGTTGAAAGAGGTGAAATACTGTGAAAACAGAGCACCATAGAGATTTGAACCCATGGACTTAGAGCTGCGTTTGAACCAAAATAGCAGTATTATCATAAATGGATACTAATTGCAATCGTTAGCTTGAACTAAAATTATGGAATGTAAAAATAACGCACATGTATGTAAAATGTATGTTACTATGATATACTATTCATATGAAATAAGTAAATTGAAATTAAATTGTGTTGAAGTTCGTATTTCTTACATTATAATATTATGAAATTATATAGTATTGACGTTTGGCCATTGATATATATATATATATATATATATATATATATATATCAGTGGGCCTCCAAATTAATAGAAATGTTTCATATATATACGTATATATATATATCATATATATATATATATATATATATATATTAAACATGGTACCATTTTTATTAATTTGGAGGCCCACTGACGAGTTTTGCCTAGGGCCTCCCATGTAGGTAAATAGGGCCCTATCGCCACATATTATGCCAATTCCACAGTATGGTGAAACTGACTAATCAACCAATTATTTAATTTGAACTTGTCACAGTTTGAAAACCTATTGCTAACTAAAGGCCAAAGCCTGGCTCATTTGATTAATTAATTAATTTGAAATTCTTGTTAACAAACTTGTGTTCCTGTGTTGTATATGTGACTGATCTGTCATTCGTAAATCTCACTTTCAACAGAAACAAAACAGCAACGACAACCACTGAGAGTGTCATTTTATGCAAGATTAGCACGAGTCAGTTTTTACGTTTCGGAGTTAATTACTACTCATGTGTAAAAGCAAAAAATATCATCAGCAAAATATATAGGCCCCAAACACAAATAATAGAATTAGGAATGTAAAGAAGTACTTTAGTTATTCAAAAATTATAAATAAAAAGTGTAGAAATGACACATAAGACCAAATAATAAAATAACCAAATATGCCAAATTGTACAAACTTACTGCTGCTACTGTTCAATAACATGATATTCACAGTGACTGTTATAGCTGTTTTATTACTGCAAATGTGATTGGCATTAATAAATTACGTAAGACGTTTAAACATTTTAATACGAAATGTGAATGCCAGTTTTATTTGCACCAAGAAAGACGCAAATTTGTTGAATTTTGTTAAAATGTCAAAGTTTAAATGATAAATTTTCGATAGGCGGATTTTATAGTGGAGCTGCGTTTGCTAAATGATTCAACTAGTGAAAACTAGATTCAGTAAAAAAAAATTCTGTACATAATCAATTTTAGTCTGTATGTTTCTGGGCGACCATTGCTGACTTTTTCCAATTCAACGTGAGTCGCTTAGTTGACTCAATTATTTCAAAAACTTACTTAAATACTCAATTTCAGAAATCTGTTGTTTAAACAGATTTCTTTTGAAGTCTTTCTTTAATGTTTGTCATTAAAATTGCTTTTCTATTTGAAAAAGTGAAACATGCAAATCTTTTTAACTGAAAATACAAATTGTGTCTGTTTTATTGATTTTCCCTACCAATTGAAACTCTACGTTTGTTTTTTTTTCTTTTAGCCTGTCCACGAGGAATGTTCAAGTTTAGACAAGGTAACACGAAGTGCAGATTTTGTCCTAAACACAGTGAGGTGGAAAGGACAGCCGCGAAGGAGTGTCCTTGTGACAGAGGTTACTACCGAGCGAAAAGTGACGACCGCTCCAAGCCATGCACTCGTAAGCAATCTATTTTGTTCCTTATGACGACTTTTAGCTGTATTTTGGGTTACAAAGACACATCAACAGCTTAACTGCGCAAAGCGTTAATAAACTTTAAAAGTTCACAAAAATTAAAACTTACCTGGGTGAAAAAATGGAACAGTTTAAAAGGAAGGTGCCTAAAAACAATGCAGTGAATGGTTGCTGGCAATACGCCCCCCCCCCCCACGTGTGGTGTGTCAATTGTCCCCTGGCGTCTGGCTGTGCAATTTAATAAATGTGTTGACTGTTCTCTTTGTTACTTTCCGTTCGTTTTCCTCTCGAAGATTTCTTTGCTTAAGACCTGCAACCGTCAGAGTCCTCTATGGAGAATTGCAAGAAGTGCGTAGCCCACCAAAAATCAATGATTTTGATAGCACACTTCAAAGGTGTAACATGTTTTCACTTTAAAATTTGTTTAAGCATTAATGATAATTTTCTAATTCAGTTTAATGATCTTCACGTGTCAATAATGTTGAATTATATTAATTTAACAGTGCTCCTGGTGGCACGAGCTGGAATTACTAATCAGATTTCCCACCCGTTATTAATTGCTAATGGAACTGCGAAATTTTTTAATTAAAATTTCAGTCAGCCTGAGTCGAGTGAGGTTATTAAAACCATAATTCATTGTCTTGTGGCTGTATTAATCAGTCTTTACTGCTTGGATATATGTAGATTATAGCGAGGCGCATAAAGCAAGATTTCTTTAATCTAAACTTCAAATAAAGCAGGAAAGATTTATCAGACTGCTGGATTTTTTCTTTGCTCGTTATTTCAGAACCGCCATCGGCTCCAAGACATCTAGAAATCTCAGCCATCGATAAAACTGCGATAACTCTAATATGGCGACCGCCAGAATACGATGGTGGAAGGGACGATGTGCATTATAGGATAGCTTGTGATATATGTGGTCATTCTGTTACGTATTCTCCATCACAGGCCAAGTTCAATGAAACCCAGTTGACTGCATCAGGTGATTATGTTTCTGCAGTTAAAAGCAAAACCGGACCCAATCCTAAACTGTAGGTCAAAACAATTTACTCTTTAAAATATTGAAAGGAAACATACTATTTTTGAGAGCACGACTTACTTGAAAGAATTATTACCACAGAAAAGTAATTTCGTGTTCTCGCGGCTAGTTCTTGGCTGTTACATGCATTTCGCCATTCGCTGGTTAGACGGACACTAGCGTTGCGTGAAAAACAGGTGCTGTACCTTTCAGTTCAAACATGTTCGTTTGATACGTAATACACACGTTCGAGAGCTCATACGTGGCACAGCGGTAAATTTGAAATTTGAATGTTTATCTTTAAATTTGCCGAGTTTTTGTATATCACATTAAATACTGTACAGTAGCACTCTTGCAAACAGGTTCAACCTGCTCTTGGAATGTTTGTGCTGCTGAAAATTATGTTCATTGGTGACGTCTTCACTAACTGGACCCGCTAACTAAGTTTTTAACCTATTATTTAATTATCAGAAATGCTTTTGCAGTATTATTGGTGTTAAAATGTATAACTTTTTACCGAACTTGATAATGAGATAGCATATAAAAAATCATCCTGTTTTGCTTTAACGTAACGAAATTTACGTGGTGGGAGGCGTTGGCACATGCCAGTTTTTGGCTGCTAACTGCTGTCGTCTAACAAAATCACGAGTGTACTTTGTCCGCCAGTGCCCGCCACTTTTCATTTATAACGAAGTGTACAATGCCGTCCAACTTTGGTCAACCAACTTTTCTTTCCTTTTATTACGCGAACCGAGAACCATTGAAATCGCACATGTGTTATAAACACGCCATTAGAAATTGCAGGTGAACAACCATTTTTTAAATTTTATAGTGCTCCGATTTGCTGACGATTTTTGTTGATTATGTATGCTGGACGATTTTAGTCGTCTTTCAACACATAAAAATGGTTTAATGTGGGTCAGCCCTTCGTAATGTTGAAAGACGATTTTGTGCATACCAAGATTTTTTTAAGATTCACTCAAATTATGAAATAATAGCTATTAAAAATTGAGGGGGCTGTTTAGAAAATTTTCGCGTAGACTCTGTTGTGACTTAACTGCCTTGCGACATCTCTTGGTGGATAAAGTAACTAAAGGTTTCCCTGGGTAAAGAAATGTCACGTTTGCAGATAAGGCTGCAAAAATAATATTTGATTAGTGAAAACAGCAATGTGATCATTGCACATGCGCAATTAATACACGTTCTGAAATCGCATTTCAATTTTCTAGGATTAACACCAGGCACTACCTACCGATTCACTATCTACGCAGAAAATGGCGTTTCAAGTCAGACAAGGGTGCCACCATTTGCTGACAAAACTGTGATGACTTTGCAAGCAGGTACCTGTTGTACACAGAAATTATACACATTAGTAATAACTTATTAAACAGTGACACCAATTAATGATAAAAAATAATTTAATTTATGATATTGTTACAGAGGTACCTGTTGTCAGGTCAGCTATAGGGCCCTCTGCACGCTCTGCTTCTACGTTAGTAGCGACTTACCCCTTCCTTATAGATCCAGACGTCTGGTTTGGGTCTAAATTTCTTTATTTAATTTAAATTTATTTATACGTAATATTGTGCCTTTTTAGTGACTATTTACTATACAGGATTTTTTTTGGTAGTTTATAAGGTTTATTTCCCTCCACATTTTAGCTCGGGCTCCATCGGAAGTGGAAAATGTCTCTGCCAGACAGTATGGAGCCGCCATCCTGCTGGAGTGGGATTCGCCTCCAGAGCCATCGTACAAAGTACGAGAATATGAAATCAAGTACTACCCGAGCAGTGACATTAGTAACATCAGTACGGTTTTGACCAGTGAGAAAAGTCACGTGTTTGATGAATTGCAACCGGATGTGGAATACGGCTTTCAGGTCAGCGAAACTATAAAGCTTCGTTCGCATTATCGTGACTGACAATCACAAATACATGTTGATAGAAAACCAGCTAGCAGTTTAATCTGTCACTCAATTGGTAAATCAATCAATAAATCAATCGACCGACTGGCACGACTGACCAACCAACCAATCAACCAACAACTAACTACAAACCAGCCAATCAACCAACCAGCCAACCACAACCAACCAAGCAGCCCATCAACTAACTGACTGAGTGACTGATTGACCAACTGATCAAACAAGCAACAACCAAACAACAAATTTTGCGATCATTTATTCCAGTCTGTCGCTAAAATATCACAAATGCAAATAGTAAACATTTTGTGAAAATATCGATTTGTAGTTTTGTCTTAAACGATTGTCAATTTAACAGTAGTCATCAGTTTATTAATTTAATGATTGGTAATTAATTTAGAGATGTTTGGTTTGACAGATTGACAAGGCAAACTTCGTTGAATAAGTTTATTCATTGTTTTACGTAAACGATCAGCCATTCTATACGTAAACACGCACTTTATGTATGAGATTACGTAAAGTGGCTATTATAACGCTTTTAGCGCCACCTGGTTTGGAGTTAGTGCAAATGATTGAGTGAGATTAAAGGTGGATTAATAAGCAAGTATTTTATACAAGTTTCAGTTTGTTAGAGGGTGAGAAATGTTACAGTGAAATTTTAAGCAATACCATAGAATAGTTTCGCGGGGTTTAAAAATACAAGCACTTGATTCAAGTGACAGTATTACTTTAAAGGAAACGACAAAACACTCAATATGATGGGATTATTTTACTGTTATCGCTTAAACTTAGAAAAATATAACAAAGAAAACTGCAAAGAACTGCCTATAAAGCATAAATTTAAGATATACTACCTCTGAATAGAAATTTTCTGACCTGGTGGTTGCCGTTATTCATTTGGAAATTATGACGTAGCTGGGAGACTTCGTGACTTTTCGTAAGCGCGTCGTAACTTTTCGTAAGCTTAAACTAAGTCTAACTTCTGCAGTTTACCTAATGTACACGCAGAAATATAACAAAATTAGCTATATAATTATTCTGTAAAAACTTATTATACTTTTGATGAAAAATTGACCGTGTGCTGATTTCTTCAAAATGAATAACGTCTTTGGTGAAAGAATGGGCATTGAAAATGGGAACGCCCAAGCATGAAATAGTCTCGATTTTTAAAGTGATTTTACTAATTACATAAGGCGCTTATTGCAGTTTTATTACTAAATGCTTCTAACATTTTTCGCGAATATTGAGAAAAAATTGACTTTCCAGAAGACTTGACCTTTCGTTTAAGGCTAAAATTGTAAAAATTGATAAATAAATTGTTAATTTTTCTGTTTTCTGTTACAAACGCGTGTAATCCATTATACGTCTTTCCATGTGTGAATGTGAAGCTATACGAGGGATTGGGGCATATTACCTTTTCGGAGCGTGTGCCATGCGACTTTTGCAAAATGTATTTATAATTATGTAAATTGTGCAATAGTTCGTTGAGAAAATCACTTCAAGGTGGTCACAAATAACCAAAGTCACATCTTGCTGGAGCAACATCACTATTCGTAGTTATAGTCCGGTCCGTTTAGGTCAAATTTTAGCGAAATGGAGACTGACTAGATACCGCTACCAAACTTTCAGGAATGATTCTTTAAGCCATTCTAACAGCGTTTTGAACATTTTTACAAAATTTCGCGTTTTAGCCACTTCGTGTGTTCCAAGGTCACTAATCATACCACCAAATGAAAACCCACGTATAAGTTCTCATCCCTAATAGTACCCAAGCGTCTATCTGTGAACGTTTTGGAGTTATAAGCGTGCAAAGTGCAAAACAATTTCTAGACATTTTATTGTCCCGGGACAGCGGGCTAGCATGCAAAATTTTGTAAAAATGCCCAAAACGTTGTTAGAATGGCCTAAAGAATCATTCCTGAAAGTTTGGCAGTTGTGTCCAGTCAGTTCCCTAATTTCGACTAAAGAGCCAACTGTTAGTAGCATTCCAGTATTCCACGTAGACATGTTCCAGTTGGTTCATTAGTAAAAGGATTGTGATTTTGATGACAAATTGACAACTTGATTTGCTTTTGAACTAAAAAATAGCTGAACGTGAATTATGGCTTATTACCATAAAGAAATACTAAAATTCGGGACTATTGTAGGTAAAAGCCCGGATGTTATCTGGATGGGGAAGCTTAAGTGAACCTGTATTTCTAACAATGCCGACCGGAAATGACGTAAAGGAAGAGAGCAACATCCCCATAATAGCTGGAGTCGTGGCTGCTGGATATGTCAGTCTGATGTTGATCGTTGTCTGTATCGTTGTGATAGTGAAAAAGTACGTAACAGTTACTTCATTGTAGTCATCATTATCCTTATCACCAACGACAGTATCATTGTCGTTGTTGTAATCATTGTTATCACCATCATCATCGTCGTCGTCTTCGTCGTCGTCACCATGATCATCGTTATCATCAACGACATCGTTGTAGTCATTGTTATCCTATCACATTGTCCTTATTGCTATGAAGCACATCATTACTAACTATCGTCACTGCCTTTAAGTTAAGATCATGGCCATCATGGTATCAATGACATCTTTGTCTCCATCATCTTCACCATCTTTTTTTTCTTATTTTCACTATCATTTACCACCACCAGGCTTAATGTGCGAGCAGGATACGTAAGTTGTGTGGTAGTAGTTTGCCCTGTAAATTATGTTAAGACAAACAAACAAGTATGTTTAAATTTTAATAATTTTGTGTTGAACACGAACTTTTTACTTTTGCAGACATAGGAGGAAAATGAAAGAATCCAAGTTTACAGATGTGGACAGCTTTGACTACAGAAGCGGCGAAGGTTAGTGTTGACGATTTGCAACTTCGTAGTCATCGTTGCAGAGCTGGAAATGGGATAGCCTAGAGCACATAGGATTTGGCCCTTCACCCAAATTAACCAATACATATGGGGTGTCATCAACAACAGCATTATACTTAGCTTGCCAATTAGATCATGGGGAGGAACATGCAATTTAAATTATTTTAAAATTAATTAATTAAATAGCTCTAATTAATTAACTATTTAACGAATTGCTATAAATTTCCTATTTTAAATCAAGGTAATGGTAGGTAATCATCCTACCAAATTTCAATTCAGTCGAATTATGCGAACATGCAATTAAAATCAATTCAAATTAATTAGTTAATTAGACAAATTTTAATTAATTAACCAATTAATGAACTGCTACAATTTTTTGATTTTGAACCAAAAATATCCTATCTAGTCATCACACCAAATTTCAACTGGATTGGAGAAATATTTTTCGAGTTATTTCAATTTAACAATAATTTTGCGATAATTTTACATATCCTGAGGCCGGCTTTCACCAGAACCGGGTCATGGCTAATGAAATTATGAGGCCCCCTCGACAGAGCACCCCCTAATTTGCTCGCACTCGTCTCGAACATGTTATATATAGTTGGGATATATTTTGACAACATTTGCTAAGCTGGGGACCTCATATCTCGAACAAAGGGCTTCAAAGAGGGGCCTTCTTAGTCTGAAATAAAGGGCCTCAAACACGGATCCTTTATCTCAAATGAGGAACCACTTTAAAATTGGATTTTCAGACTTCTTGACCGGATTTTTAAGTTGAAATTTTATTTTAAGTTGTATGAATTATTTTGCAAATGCAAAGTATGCCTTCCCCCTCCAAGTTTGAGGGGCAGTAGGCTGCAGCCTATGCTTACCTGTTGGGTAATCCAGTTCTGGCTTTCGTAATAATTTTCGTAAGAAATTTCGAGGGATTTTTTTGTCTTCGTAAAGTTACAATCGCATTTAATAACCTTCTTGTGTTACGAAACCTTTGTGAATTCTATCGTTAAGCCTGAGACAAGTTTTATTTTGTTAGGTTTTAATGTGAGTTTATTCGATTATGAAATTTCTACTGTGCCGCACAGAGAATTTTCAATAACCGTTCATATGCTATTTTATATAATCACTGGATGCCAATTGAAGAAATTAAAAGTTGAATACAACATCCTAAGTAGACGTTTTGAGTTACTCACTTGCGCGTAACTGTACAGACCCGTCCGTTTCGCCGTGTTGCCAGTCTCGCTCATGTAATACAAAACTTTGCCGTTTACTGATTGTGAAGTATACAATCCGTTCTAAAGCTTTCACAAAAAATTGTATTTTATGATGAGTTTGTAGACGAAGCTATGACCGATTTTTCGACAGCTAAGTATTATCTTAATAGAAAAAATTCTTTCACTGCTCAGCGTGACGTCGATCCTGCGTTTTAATTGCACACAGATGCTTTCAATAGTTTAATAATGAAGTTCACTGGGTAGAAGTTCATAGGAATTGTTAAAACGAGAGAGAGGTGAAAGAGAGAATGGTGAGAGGAAAAAGAAGAGAAAAAGAATGAATGAGTGAAAGAGAGAGGCAGGCAGACAGACAGACACACAGACAGACAGACAGACTTTTTTGCTTACGAATAGCTTAATTTGTCGCACATTCAAGAATATACCGGTACACGGCTTTTAACCACGTGACACCCGACAACGCGCACTGCGTGAGCAACAGTACTTTTTCTACCTAAAGTGCAGTTTATTATCTCAGACATGTGCGCACGGCCGCATGCGCACAACAGCCAAACACTGCGTCGCTGGAACTATGAAGCGCACAGTTCCGTCACGTGCTCTTGTTCCGCGCAAGGATTTACAAGTATGTAGAAACAATTAAAGAAATAAGGCTGATTATATTGAATATTATCGATAATAGAGAGTGAAAATAGGGTATGCTGCATTACAGTTAAGACAAACTTGCACAGACAGATTAAAATATTTACAGTTATAATAATATAAATTACACTAACGTCACCAAAGGCAATAAAGTTTTTAAAAAGCGTCCCAAAACAAGGCAGCGACTTGATGACACTTGTGCAGTTTTGACCCGGGGTAAATGTCTGTCAGTTTGACCCACAACCCATCGCGAAATTTGTGACCTCCAACCCAATAACCCGTTTCCAGCTCTCCGCCTGAAAATAAACAAATTTTTCCCCATTGTTCGCTCATTGATCAAAATTTGAGCACGACACATAAAATACTCATTCAAGTCCTTCTCCACCAATCTCGCAAAATGCTTATCAAATCAATATTGATAATAATCAAATCAATATTGACGATAATTAATTAATAGTTGTATCTATGTTCAATGCAGCGGTACTCTTATGTTCGGCCCCAGTGAGTGTGTACTCTGCTGGTAAGATAATGTGTGTTGATGGCTGTCGTCTGTGATGTTTTTTACATTCAATTTTTTATCTGTTGTACCACTTGTACGTAAATCTATAATAGTGTGCGTGCTATAATCTTATGCAATGTTTATTCTTATTTTTCTGTATTAACTGTACTTCTTCTTTTTATAAGATTATCCGTTTGAGATACCTTTTGTTACTAATGCTGTTTTCTGTCAGATTTCTTTTTATCTAACTTTGTCCCTTGAACCCTCACGTTTATTTTTTATAAACTCAAATTTTGAAAGTTGGTTGCTTGTTTTACTATTTATTGAACCATTGACCAAAGCAAATTACGAGAGACAAAGAAAAGCTGGGTTTTAAAAACATTCTATATCGAAACAAAGAAACCACATGTATGTGGTATAATGGTTCAAACACAAAAACGCATACAATGGAGCAACATACATACTTATCATAAACTTAATATTACATGTATTACAGTTAGTCAGTCATTCAGGCTTGTACTGAGTTATCTCAGTCGGGCTTATCTTCAAATATTTTGTGGACCAATCTGGCATTAATTTTAATAACTTCTACATCTTGTGACGCATTTAAGAACACGAACCGTTCATTAGGAGACATATAATGAAAATTGGGACAAAAATCAGAAAGAATACAAAAACATTCCTCTCTTACATGAGCGACAGAGGGCATTCAGTAATTACATGCAATTCATCTTCTACTTTGTTCAAACAACAATTTTTACGTACTCGTTCTTCTACACGTATTTTTTTCGGCTTATGATATCTACCGATTTCAATTGCTAATTTATGAGCACTAATACGAAATCCTGTTAAGTTAGTTTCGACATGTTTTGGAACACCAATCGACAAATTATTGTCCATCTTATAAGAATTTTTAAAAGAATTATCGGTGCAGCCCGGCTCCTGCTGCCAGTACTATCTGTACCGAGGTTCAAGTTTATTGTTAATGGCTTTGATAAATTTCATTTTATTAAATGTACCTTGGTGTTCCCAAACATGTCCTTTTACTATAAAATGTAAAATTTGGCATTAATGTGATATATTAAACGTATTCTTAACGTTGACTTGGTTTATAGTGGAATTTAATTCGACTTGCTTTAAGAAATGTACATTAGGGTTTACAAAACTTCTGTTCTTACATTCTTTGCAGTTTGCAGATACGCAGATATTATTATTTATACTGTACCTGTGGCGTAGCTAAAGGGGGAGCAGAAGGAGCAACGGCTTCCCAAAGCACGAATTGGCGCCTTTTCAAAAATGTGTTAATTCTTTAGTTCACTTGTGTGGTTTCTGAATGATTCTTTAATCGGCTGAAACAGACAAAATCCTACCATTTTCCTACAATAGGCGAGGATAGATTGTTTGCGTTAGCTTTGCTGTCCGTTGAGAGAGAGTTGGCGACTGAGGTGGATTTAATAAAATTGTAGTTTACTTTGCTAAAATAAAGCCTAAACGAAAGAGACTGTTGTAGTACCTTCATGGCACACTTTTCACAATCTTCCTTTTGTTTTCATTTTTAGTTTAAAATAAAAATTGAACTTACTGTAAAACTTTAATTGTGTTTAATTTTAAATACAAAGCAACAGCTATGTACTTCCTTTAAAACTGTATTTTCCTCGTCTTTCGATTTTAAACGCAAATTTAAAATGTATAATCAGCCCTTCCTTTAAAAATTGTTAGGCATGTGTCGCTGCGTCCTTTTGTATGTGCTTGCTCCCCTTATCTTTAGAACTTGGCTACGCCCCTCTACTGTGCCCTATTTTATATGTGATTTTATAATATCTAATATTTTGCTTATAATAGGATTAACTCCACTCTATGCTTGTCGACCAAAATCTTACATAGATCCGCATACATATGAAGATCCAAGCCTTCTCATATCAGATTTTGCAAAGGAGATAGACCCTGGCGATGTGTTGATAGAAGCTGTCATTGGTGGAGGTAAGCTAACTGAAGATTTCAAATTTAAAGGCAAAGCCTATTCTTTTGGGAAGGTGGGTTTATTTCAATGTTCGCGAAAAATATTAGAAGGATTTAGTAACGAAAGTGTGATAACGACTATTGTAATTAGCAAAATCAGTTTAAAGTCGCGATCATTTCATGCTTGTGTGCTCCCATTTTGAACGCTCATTATTCCACCGCTGACGTTATTCAACGGCTGAAGGAAGCAGTGTGTCAATTTTCGTCAAAAGAGTAACAAGTTTTTACAAAAAGCAGATACTAATTTCGTAGTATTTTTGCATGAGCATTGGGTAAGCTGTAGTGTAAGCAGCACACGCTTACGGAAAACCATATGCGTTTACGAAAAGTCACGAAGCCCACCAGTTACGTCACAATGTTCAAGTGAATAACGGCTACCATCGCGCTTGAAAATATCTATACAGCGGCAGTAGAAATTAACTTTATGCTTTGTAGACAGTTTTTTACAAATTTTTTTGTTATATTTTTCTAACTTTAAGTGATAACAGTAAAAAAAGTAAACCCAACATGCTAAGTGACTTGTCTTTTTCTTTAAGGTGGACTTGACCACCATGCTGCTTTGCATAACAGTGAAGCTGATTATATTTTTGTTGTGTTTCTTTCTATAAGCAGTAAATTTTCTTCTAGGTGAGTTTGGAGATGTGTGCAGGGGTCGGTTATATGGCAAAATGAACATACCTGTAGCAATTAAGACCTTAAAAGTGGGCGCTTCTGAACGGTCTAAACGAGACTTTCTCTTAGAAGCCAGCATTATGGGCCAGTTCGATCACTCAAATGTAATCAAGCTAATTGGAGTAGCCACAAAAAGTGAGTTGCCGACAGACCTATATAAATGTTTTTTTACAGCAATCTTAATTATGTTTGTTGCTCAGATTCTTTCTACTTCATGAATATTGTCAGTTAAAAGGTAAAATGCAAAACTTGCAAACTAGAATAATGCAAAAATATTAAAATGCAGTGTCTTCTAACGACGCGTTCAGACCAGCATGTTTTCTCGTCAAGTAAACTTGCCAATTTAACTCGCCAAGCAAGTAAGTACTTACAAGAGTGTTCAGACTAGGGAACAAAACTTGCTGCGAGTTACTCGACGACAGTACGCGCGAGCAAGCTGACACTCATTTCTCTATTCACTACGAGAAGTGTCGAAAGTAACTCGCCAAGCAAGTAAATACGTACAAGAGTATTCAGACTAGGGAACAAAACTTGCTGCGAGTTACTCGACGACAGTAAGCACGAGCAAGCTGACACTCACTTCTCTATTCACTACGAGAAGTGTCGAAAGCAACTCGCCAAGCAAGTAAATACGTACAAGAGTATTCAGACTAGGGAACAAAACTTGCTGCGAGTTACTCGACGACAGTAAGCACGAGCAAGCTGACACTCACTTCTCTATTCACTACGAGAAGTGTCGAAAGCAACTCGCCAAGCAAGTAAATACGTACAAGAGTATTCAGACTAGGGAACAAAACTTGCTGCGAGTTACTCGACGACAGTAAGCACGAGCAAGCTGACACTCACTTCTCTATTCACTACGAGATGTATCGAAAGTAACTCGCCAAGCAAGTAAGTACGTACAAGAGTGTTCAGACTAGGGAACAAAGCTTGCTATGAATTACTCTCAGTTCTCTATTCACTGCCAGAACTATCAAAAGTAACTCGCCAAAGCCTTCACACTAGACAGTAAATCAGCTCGCAGCAACTCGCAAAGCAGTCCAAACTTCCGAATTTGCTGTTAGAGAGAAAACTCGCTAGTCCGAACCCGGCCTGTTTCGTTGCCTGATATTACTCTACATAAGTTATAATGTCTCATGAAGGAAGTCGTAAAGTACCAAGCTTCTGAAATAATATTCTCTTCCGAGATATCTTCTAATTTCAGTCTTTGGAATAGCTATTTAAATCTCTAAAAGATAATTGCCTATTTTCGAAATAAACATGTATTCATCTTCACTGGCTTAACTAATTGCTTTTGGTTTTAGCTACGCCAGTTATGATTATAACAGAATTAATGGAGAATGGTTCACTAGATCTTTTTCTACGTACAGTAGACGGACAACTACAGTGTATACAGTTAGTACACATGCTACATGGGATAGCCTCAGGAATGGCTTACTTAGCTGATATGGCATATGTCCATAGGGTAAAGCTAAAGTTTCTTATTTTTTGTTACCTTCTCGTTTCTTCTTTATCTCAGTTCTGTAAGTAACTTGTGCTCTGTCCTAGTCTCTGTCTGTATTCAGTTCTGTTCATATTTTCTCCATGTTTGCTCTCTCTCTCTCTCTCTCTCTCTCTCTCTCTCTCTCTCTCTCTCTCTCTCTCTCTCTCTCTCTCTCTCTCTCTCCCCTTCTCCCCCTCTCTCTCTTTCTCTCCTCTTTGCCTTTCTGTCTTACTTTCTCTCACTTTTTTTCTTTCTCTCTCTCTCTCTCTCTCTCTCTCTCTCTCTCCCTCTCTCTCTCTCTCCCTCTCTCTCTCTCTCTCTCTCTGCCTTTTCTCATTCTTTGACTTCCTTATACCATTATTCCAATTTTAACCTCTTCTTACAGCTTTCTTTCATTCTTCCTTTTCTACATTTTCTTTTTCTCTGTTTTGCTTTTTGCATCTTCTTTTTTCATTTCTCTCCAATATTTTTTGGCTTTTTTCGAACTTTTCTTTTTCTAGTTCTCTCCCATTCTGTTTGTTTTTCCTTTCCTCTTCATCCCTCCCTTTATTCTTTTTCCTTAGTATCTTTCTTCATTCTTATTTTTGTGTGTTTTTCAATTCATTCTTCCGATTTCTATGTATTATGAATTTCAGAAGTATCATTGCAAAATATAATTATATTTTAACAGTTAAATATAAGCATTACATTATCGTTTCAGGATTTGGCAGCCAGAAATGTACTTATTAATGAAAATTTGTGCTGCAAGATCTCAGATTTTGGACTGAGCAGAGAAATGGAATCAAATAAAACAGACTGTGTTTATACTACCATAGTAAGTACTTATTGAAATGCTGTAAAACCCAGAAAGCTATTTTTCTTTCCAGTCACTAATTATTTTGTGCAGCAAAATGGCAAAGGGAACAGCTATATTATGTGTCAAGTTGTGTACATGTGCTAGATTTTGTGCTCGTGAGTGAAAAATGTACAAAAAATAGTTAAAATTTTCAGTTTATGAAATGCTTATAAATTTGAACATTTTGTGCCAGATGTGTAGGTCTGTCTGAACATTTTTTGCCAGATGTATTCGTCTGTTTGAACATTTTATGCCAGATGTGTGGGTCTGTCTGAACATTTTTGCCAGATGTGTGGTTCTGTTTGAACATCTTATACCAGATGTGTGGGTCTGTCTGAACATTTTTGCCAGATGTGTGGTTCTGTTTGAACATCTTATACCAGATGTGTGGGTCTGTCTGAACATTTTATGCCAGATGTGTTCATCTGTCTGAACATTTTTTGCCAGATGTGTGTTTCTGTTTGAACATCTTATATGCCAGATGTTTTCATCTGTCTGAAAATTTTATTCCAGATGTATGGGTCTGTCTGAGCGTGTTATGCCAGAGGACTTTAATCGTTTTCTTACTGTCAGTTCATTGAGCTGCCTCAGAGCCTTAGTACTTTGGTGTGAAATTTTGGAACTAGTGCTAATACACTGAAAAAAAAACAGTCTATTATCAGGAAAGTGAGGTGGTACTGAAATTTTCATGTTTCAAAGTTTCTGCTAAAAAGTTTCATGTAGAAGTAGCAGTCAGAAAGTTTAACATTTAAACAACAGGGACATTTATGTCAACTCTCTCCTGTGCTCTATTTATATCATCATGTATTATGATGATATGGCTTTTGCTGAGCTCTGAGGCAAGGTATCTAACTGATACTGTCCAAGCTGCAGAAATGGTCCTAGCCCCCACAGATTCTCTCCTGTGCTCTATTTATATCATCATGTATTATGATGATATGGCTTTTGCTGAGCTCTGAGGCAAGGTATCTAACTGATACTGTCTAAGCTGCAGAAATGGTCCTAGCCCCCATAGATTCTCTCCTGTGCTCTATTTATATCGTCATGTATGCTAATGATATGGCTTTTACTGAGCTCTGAGGCAAGGTATCTAACTGATACTGTCCAAGCTGCAGAAATGGTCCTAGCCCCCACAGATTCTCTCCTGTGCTCTATTTATATCGTCATGTATGTTAATGATATGGCTTTTACTGAGCTCTGAGGCAAGGCATCTAACTGATACTGTCCAAGCTGCAGAAATGGTCCTAGCCCCCACAGATTCTCTCCTGTGCTCTATTTATATCGTCATGTATGCTGATGATATGGCTTTTACTCAGATCTTAGATGAGGCGTCCAACTGATACTGTCCAAACTGGAGTAATGGTCCTAGTCCCAAAATTTGCAGATTTGCACAGAAAAATGTATTTGTTATTTTGTCTTTTGTTGTTGCTGTGATTGTCACCATCACTGTTGCTGAATGTTATTCACAATAAGTTTCTCTTTGAAGATATAGCCGATGAGTTCCGTATTGAACTAAAAAAAGCAATTCGTATTAAGTCCTAGCCAATAGGGGATAGATTACAATTTCCAATGAAAACATTGCAAAACCCTTTGCTTGAAACACATTGTTTATTCTATTTGCAGGGAGGGAAAATTCCGATCCGTTGGACTGCACCGGAAGCTATAGCGTACCGGAAGTTCACAACAGCAAGCGATATATGGTCATATGGAATTGTTATGTGGGAGGTTATTTCATATGGTGAGCGGCCATATTGGAATTGGTCTAACCAGGATGTTGTCAAAGCTGTGGAGAGAAATTATCGGCTTCCCCCTCCAATGGTAAGTTACACTCGACCATGATTAAAAATTGTTGCTGATTACCATATCTGAAGATTGGTGTCTCTCAAGTAGTTCAAATGCTTTTAATTTAATTAAATTTTCTTCTCTAACTAAATTAAGAGTTCTTCAACATTGTACTTTTATAATATAAATGTTAAATGTGCAACAATTAGCGTAATTAGGTTAATTAGCCCAAATGCCACTGTTAACAAAATATTTTAGAATAAATGTGGCACTGATGGATTGTGAGCTACAAGGAGGAAATCTTAGGCCTGCTCTGTCATGCTGGGCTGGTAGCTTAGGTAGTAGAGCATGGGAGTACTAATCTTAGGTCTTGGGTTCAAATCCCAAACTAACCCACAATTTTTCAGTGTTTCCTTTTTCCAACTCATTAGCCGCAATGGATAATAATTGGTAAAATAAGCCGCAATGGTTTGCAAAAATTCCAGCAATCACAGTCATAATTAATTAATGATATCGTTAGTTGCCAGCTGATTTGGGAAAGTATTGATACCATACTTCAGAACAAGTTTGTTTGCTCTGCGCTTGAATGACGCCGAGGATTATTGGTATTTTTAACCATTTTTTCTGCTAGATTTCTATGTTACACCTGTTTAACTATTTTAGGGTTGTCCCGATGCAATATATCAGATAATGTCTGACTGTTGGAATAAGGATCGAACACTGCGGCCATCTTTTGCAACAACTGTGTGCAACTTGCAAAATTTGATGCAAAAGCCGGAAAGTTTGAAGCAAGTTGCAAAATCCAGGTAATGTGAGCATTAAAAACAAAAAAAAAGATGAATTATAATGAAAGGAAAAAAGGAAAAACTCTAATTTTTTTGCATATAAAATACAGTATATATGTATATGTATATATGTATGTATAAAATATATGTATAAAATTTTTCATTTTGACCGTGACTCATTTTATACAGCAATGAGTCTTAATTAAATTAAACATTTTCAAAGAAATGTCTGCAAAAAGTAAGATCATTGCCAATAGGTGTCTCTGCCTGATGGCTGCCGTCTTTTTAAACATAACAACAACTGAAAACTAGATTATTTTTGAACGTGATATGCTAATTAGGTTAAAACATTAAACATTAAAGCTTCCCCGATCAGGAATATGCTGGTTTAGTTACTTTCGAAGATGATATGCTCATTGTAAAATGCTCATTAGCTTAAAATATTAAACGTTAAAGCTCGCCTTGATAATGAATGTGTTGTTCTGGTTACTTTTGAACATAATAATATTCTCATTGCTAAATGCTTATTAGGTTAAAACATTAAACATTAAAGTTCGCACTGATAAGGCATACATTGAACATGACAATATGCTCAGTATGTTAAAACATTAAACAATAAAGCTTCCCCCATCAGGAATATGTTGGTTTAGTTACTTTCGAACATGATATGCTCTTTGTAAAATGCTCATTAGCTTAAAACATTAAACGTTAAAGCTGGCCCTGATAGGTAATGTGTTGTTCTGGGTACTTTTGAACATAATTCTCATTGTTAAATGCTCATCAGGTTAAAAAATTAAACCTTAAAGCTCGGTTTGATAATGAGTGTGTTGTTTTGTTTACTTTTGAGCATAATAATATTCTCATTGTTAAATGCTCATTATGTTAAAACATTAAACGTTAAAGCTCGCCCTGATAAGGAACATATTGGTCTGGTTACTTTTGAGCATAATGTGCTCATTGTTAAATGCTCATTAGGTTAAAATATTAGACATTAAAGAACACCTTGCAAGGAACATGTTGGTTAGATCTGAAACTATGGATTAGTTGTAATGCAATTTTATAATTAAAATGAGTGTCTCCTCACAGGATTATTTGTTACACTTGCAGTTTTTTATGTGAATTGATACCTGATATTTTCTGCAGGTTTGAGGATGGTTATGATCCTCTTTCTTCTAAGTACTTCCATAATTTTAGCTCAGTGGACGAGTGGTTGGACAGCATTAAAATGGGCAGGTACAAGGAATTATTCCATGAAAATCAATTTACAACACCTGAAAACATATCCACTTTAAATGAAAAGGTATGTTGCATTTACAGCCCCATTCTCTCTCTCCTCCTCTTAATTTCTCTTTCTTCTTTCCTTTTCTATTTCCATCTTTCTATCTCTCACATTCTGTTGTTTTGCTATTGTGTTCTTTTCCCCTGTCTCTCTGTCTGTCTGTCTGACCATCCACCTGTCCATTTGCCCTTGCCAAAATCAACCATCCACTCACCTGCCTATGTGTTGATCTATCTGTTTATCTATCATCTATCCATCATTCTTCAGGCTGTCCTTTCATTCTTCCATCCATCCATCCATCCATCAATCCATATATCCATCCATCCATCTCTCTTTCTCTCCCTTGTTTTTCTCTGGTTTTTTCTCATCCCCCTCTCTTCTTTCCCTTTTCATCCTTCATTTTCAGGCTCATTTGATTTTTAGGATTTAACATTTTCCTGTTTTGCAGGAGCTCAGCAGAATTGGAGTAACACTTCCGGGTCATCAGAAAAAGCTCATGTCAGCTGTACATCACCTCAGAGATCAGCTCAGTCAGACTGTTGGCACTGATCACAGCTTCCTCGTTTAGCTCAAAAGTTGAAACTATTACAACTTCAAGTGGGATCAATAATCTATTAAATTGGGATCAAAAGACTGAATATTATTTATTAAAATACTTTCATGACCAGGTTGTCCTTGCATTCATAGAATATGAAGTGTGCTAAATTATTAATTTACTGTTAATCTAAAACAGGTTGGAATATGTTGCTAAAATAACAGACTCTGATATTATTGCTGCCTTTGAGAATATGAACAATAAACATAACAGAGAAAGGCAAAGATTCCAATAGGAAAATACTGAAAGGAGTAGTATACGGAGATCTTATAGTGTAACGGCGTGTTTAGATCAGAGTTTTTTGTCGTCAGTTCTCTCTCTGACAGCATACTCGCTTGTGTGAACTGCTTTGCAAGTTACTGTCAGCAGTTGCAAACTTTCTGACAGCTGCTGTGAGTTACTGTCTAGTGTAGATGCCTCGGAGAGTTACCCTTCTTACAGTGAATAGAGAATTGAGGGTGAGCTCACTTACTTACTGTTGGAGAGTAACTTGCAGCAAGTTTTGCTCTTTAGTCTAACCACGCTTACGAGTTACTTGTCAAGTGCTTGGTGAGAAAACTGGCTAGTCTGAATGTGTCGTAAGTGATAACCATTTCAGCATTCTATTTAATTTGAAAGTTCTTGAGATTGATTTCTGGATTATCATAAATTAAACCTTTTCTCTGCTCAATGATACATCTTGCAGAAGGCAAAATATGTAAACTTTTTACATGCATTTAAAATGATAAATATATAAGATGCAGTTATTCAGACTTGTAACTGCGAAATTTCTGTATCTGAAAATTAGAATTAAACTTTGTCATAATTATGTCAAATGCAAACAAAATAACTTTTGTAATAAGTTCATAGCTAGTGAATGATAACTGTACATATATTCAACAACATAGGCCTGCATTAATTTTTAGGGCAGTCAATGTTTGTATATTTGTAGATAATTGATATATAAAGTAAGTTATGAAATGAGGAGACGTTTAATGTGGCTTTGGGGAAAGAATGTTAAAAAAAACTTTGTACATAAGCTTTTTCACAGTTTTGTTGACACATGCACACATGCAGTTGCTGTAGGTCAAAAGTTAAGTGTACCACGCAAAGTATCTTAACTACAATTGTCACGTGGGTAAAGCAAGGCCATCTGCCGCAATCACTTCAATAGTTTTATTTAGGATTTAGTTATTTATGCATTAATCTGTGTGCAAAGGATTTTGCTTGGGAACAATAAAAAATGAACTAGGTAAAGTTCTAGCTAGTTGTTAAAACTGCTACTAGTATTGCAGCATGTGCTGCGAGGTGTTGTCACGTGTACACAAATGCGTTGTCTGGAACACTTAACCTTTGACCTTTTCACGATCAGCGTCATTCGATGGAGCTGTGAAAAGGCTTATTGTTGTGTCTTCATGTCACGTTTCATTTTGATGTGTTTGTTTTCGTGAACATTTTCAATGCTTCTCATTTATCACGATGTTAACATAAATATGTTTGTACAAATTTGTGTTTGCCAATTACAGTAGTTTTCTGTGTAATTATATCCTTTGCAACTTTAACTGAAAAGGTGTCAATAAAATCTGTAAATTAGTGAATATGAGATACACACAAATAGTAACATGTGAATATAATATTTGTTGAAAATAAGATACTGCTCTTCTGAGATTTGTCACAGTCGTAAAAGAAGTCAAAATGCCCATAAATCTCAAAAATTATTTATTTTACTCAGGAACTTTCATCCCTTATGGATTTCATCAGCTGCACAGAAAGATACAATAAAAAAAATTACAGATAAAACTATATAAATAAAGGTGTAGAGTGCCAGTAAAATAAAGTGTACAAAAATTAAAAGACACAGTAAAATTACTAATAAAGAACACAAAATCTCAGTTAAACTGACAAATTTATCTGACATCCATTAGACAGCTAAGGTCTTGAAAGATAATCAAATGCGTGCCTATTGATTTAGTATCATGTAGAGTAAGTAACTACTTGTGGTACAGTCAGAAACAGATGGCTAGAGATTCTGTGGTGCATTAGTTGAACAAATGTTGACTAAAACTGATCTGAGATAAAAAAGTCAAAATTAAAAAAAGAAAAATATATGGATTGAAGCCAATAAATACCCGAGGTCTAATTTTTAGATTCAAAATTTAGTTGAAAATTTGCCAATCCTTATCAATATTGATCACGTTTGTATATCTTAATCAGCTCTGCTTCATCCAATAATCGTTCTACATGATTTTTAGCTCTAAAAAAATAGACGCATTAAAAGGGGCTGACGGCAATGTGTCATGGTTTTTATAATGTTCTCCCCAGGAGGAAGCAGCAGTTTGATTTTACAGTTTCGTATGTGCTCCATGAGACGATCTCTAACAAGTCGTTTGGTTTGCCCGACGTATTGTAGAATTCCTGGCAGATAAAACAGTGTAGTTTGTAAACAACGTTTTTTGTAGTGCAACGCCCATCCAGTCCTGAAAGACAAACTATGCAAAGGGCACGTTTGCCTGCAGCACATGGAGTACATTGTAAAGCAGACCTTACAAAGTTTGTTTTTAAAGTATTGTTGTTTCGAAAAGTAACTCTTACGTTCAGCTGGTGGTTTTTCACAATTTTGCGAATTTTAGCTGAAGTCGAGTCATTCACAAATGGAAGAACCAGAGTATCATCAAGCGTAAGTTGGAATGGTTTTTTTGATACAATTTTTCTGTGCATGTTTATTTCCAAAATGCCATCAATACAAGATTGCTACATATTTCACAAAGAAACTGTTACTACAGCAAAAAAATTTAAAGTCACCAGATATTGATACATCGGCTCGGGCCAAGAAGGTAGACTTGTACAGGGCTGAGCAGTGAGGCAAAATGGAAGGAAAAGATGCAAAGGCGCAAGATAAAAAAAGAAAAAAAATGAAACACAAGGGTGGTAGTAAGGGTAAGGAAATAACAATGAAAAGTGAATGAGATGATGGTGAAAATGAAGATTAGATTCACAGGAGAATGCAAACAGAAACAGATCAATCAGCTGAATCATTGCAAAAATCAGTATGGTGTCATTCCAGGGACAATAACCTTAATACTTCTTCTGTACTTCTGTCTTGCACTAGTCTTATCTTTCTACAGACTTAATAAATTTGCAAGGGTACTGATTTTTTGCAGCATAGATTTAATCCTTCTGGTCCCCCTGGAGATGCCATGTGTTAGCAAGGCTCCTGGCCCTATTTAGCTGGCTCTGCACTAAATCCCTTTTTGTTTCGATGGGATGAGCCAAATAAAAATTCAAAAATACTCCAAAGTTCACATTCAATTTTGCTCGAATGGTTAACTGACAGTCAACTACAAAAAATTTAGAAATCCAAAATCAACACTGGTTTCAGCTGTGAATTTTATTGAATGATGAAATAAGTTGATATGAGTGAGAAACAGCCAAAAGAATCCAGATTATTGTGTCATATGCCAAAAATGTCATCAGTATAGCGGTTCCTGAAAATAGGTCTATACTGACATGTATGAAGAATGAGAGTTATTTTAAGAAATTAATGCAGGAGTAACTTACACCCTAGCAACAAAGGTGAATAAGTTTATTACTAATTGTGTTCTGAGGTAGGTTCTTAGGCTTGGTCAATAAGCGAGAATAAACTATTACAAGCCATATTCACCCATGCACTGTACATTATAATGGTCACCCGATAGTTGCATTATATGTGGGACCACAATCAATTCCAAAACACCGATGCTGCTTCTGTGGCAATTTTCAAGTAGACCTATGGTCCTACCTACTAACCTACTAACGAAGACAGCTCGTACAGGTACTGTGGAACTGCAGCACCCCCTTTTTTTCACTCAATATTATCTATAATATTCAATATAATCAGTATTTTTCCTGTAGTTCTTTCTTTGTACTTGTATGGAACCAGAGCACACGAGGTTAGTACTGTTTGCTTCACAGCCCAGCACAGTGGTGTACTTGGCTGTTGTGCCCATGCCCACATGTTTGAGATTACACCATGTACATTGCACTGCTAATGTCTGCTGCTAGGTAGAGAAAGTACTGTCACTCACACAGTTTGTTGTCAGTTGCCACATGCTTAAAAACTGTGTACCAGTCTATTCTTGAAATATGCCAATTTAATTAGGCTACTTGTAAGCAAAAAATTTTTCGTTTAGGATTTTATCAAGTTTATGTAAAAATTTTCAGTTTGTCTGTTCTAAATTACAAATTACAATATTAAAATTGCACTTGTTTTGTTTTACAGCATTAAACAATGGCTAAATATTTTCTGAAGCAGCACCCCAGTAATTTTAATTACGAGGCCTTACCTGGGTTTTTATACAATTTGACATTCTACGAGCTGGGATGAAGCATTTGCAAGTTATTATTGTGCAAAAACATTAATTTTACTAAATTTATGGATCTTTAACATTACATACAGGCAGGCAAAATCGTGGCAGAAGATCAAATATATCTAAATAAGGCATTTTTTGATAACTTTTTCACTGCAATGCTCATTTCCAATCTTTCGATTGGAAGAACTATTAATATGTGGATCCAGTTCGACTTTATTCAAAATCCAACTTCAAATCTTTGAGATCACTGTCCGCCATTTTTGTCCGGTAAAGCTCATCAAACGACTCATTTTCTGCTACGGTGAAATGGTTCTTCCAATCAGCAACTTTACCTGTAAGCAAAGTGTGATGTAAAAAAACGAAATGCGTTAGTTATTCATATTGAAGTAACTACAACTGCGCTATTTTAACATGGCCGTCCATAGGTAAGTGTGCATTAGTGTCTAAAAATTCTATAATAACCATTCGATGATTTTAAAGTATTTAACTAGAGTTTAACTTACTGTTGATGCCTAAATCAGTCTTTCCCTTACATGGCTAACACTTCATAGTAAGAAGAACATCAATTTCTTTTCATTGTAAATGGACGCAACACACATATTTTGCACTCTCTGACTCTATAGCACCAATGTGTACTCCTAACAAGTATTGTCATCTTGTAAATTTGAAGTAAAAATAAGAGCCACCTTTTCTAATGAAGTGAGATATATCATTGTTAATGATCTCATCTGCAGTCCATGCTCCCTGCCCCTCTGTGCTTTGTGCCATGTGAGTGAAGTAGGCTTCTTGAATCTCGTCAGCAAACTTTCTCGCTGCATTAAACTCTGTGTGGTCGACGACGTCTTGGACCTCACTATCACTCAGATGAACGTTGATGAATTTAGCAAGTTTTCTAACGTAGTCTTTGTGATTCTACCCAAAATAATTAACAGTAACTGACATGCCTTTGACAAGTGAATGACAGTGTCGACAACAGCATTAATAAAAGTGAGACTAGTGTCGGCAGCAGTGGAAAGAAGCAGAATCTCTGATAGCTGTAGATGACCATGACAACAACAACACTCAGTTGTTAATTGCAATTGCCTTCTCTAACTTGACAACAAAGTAATTAACAAAACTTTCCTAAGTAGCTTGTTGTCTATTCACTGCAGTTACATGATAGTCATTGAGCTTTTATCTTTTTCAAGGAAATGAATTAACAACGTAGCAATAGTGCATTTATTTGAAGTATCAACTAAGAAATGTCATTCAATGCTGAATGTTTTTACAAGGTACCTCAATATTATAATAATTTACTCTTCAACAGAAATAAGTAAGAACAAATTATTTATTAGTAGTCTGAACGCTACGCAAAAATGAATATTCCGAACAGAATCAGGTCAGTAGAGAACTATTTTTGGCAAGATGAGGCATAGGCATACGGGAGGAAGTTTCACAAGGGGGGGGGGCAGAAGAAATTTGCCCTGAAATTTTTTCCAAGTTGCCCTATTTTGAGTGATTTCCAAATAAGTGCAAACAGTGAGCTACATAATTATGTAGGATACAGACTGACAAAAGTGTCAAAAACAAAAGATTTGCACTTATAGGTCTAGATATGTACATGCTTATTTTGTATTCATACCTATCTTTGTTCAATATAACTTACACGGAGTGTAAGGAAATGACAGGCTTGTTATACATAAAAATAACCACGAGTAGATTTAAACGTATTTTTTGGAGTTTATTCATTACAATATTTTCTTTAATGCATTTTTAAAAGTTTTTCTCATTCGTTATTGTCAGAAATTGAAAATACAATTAACAAATTAATGAAGGGAGAAAAAGAAGTGACTAATGGCATCATTCCCATTGAGAAACCAACATAAATCCATAAATTGTACCGCTGTTTATTTCTGGCACTCGCATTTCTGACTGCGAATAAGTGATTCACTCAAAATTAAATGCTCTTTATAATAGTTTAATCAGTTTTTATCTGTTCTTTTTGGTTTCTTCTGAATGGGGGCAGACCTTCCTTGCATCTCATAGTAATTGGAATATTAATGGTATATAAATGCAAGAAGTTCAAATTATAATAACATTTACTAAAAAATCACGGGTCTAACAAGACACAAGCCAAAGGTTTCTGTTTCAAATGAACAAACATGCAAATACTTTCACAATACTTTTTCTAACGCTTCAAAAATTCAAAAGAACCAATGATGAAGGTTTGTGTTTTCCTTTTGCAAATATGTCTACAACTTTGCCAGCACATTGAGAACATGTACTTAACAAGTGTACAAGGACTGATGTAACAAAATAGATAGCGAGTACTATTTTCACAAATTAATTTTAAAATTTTAAAGTTAAAAAAAATTTGTTGTAAAAGAAACACTAATTGTGGCCACTAAGAAGAGGAAGTGCAGTACATAAACGATTTTTGAAAAATGAAATCCTAAATCTTGAAATTTTAAAGCAAAATTATTTGTCCTGAAAATGTACAATTCATTTACCCAGGAAGGGCAAGCGCACCACTGCCTCATACGCCTATGAATTAGAGTGAATATATAATACCAGGCTTTGCAAACAATGACATCTTGCATTTACTAAATACATTGTTAGTAAAAACTAACTTTAAAAACACATAAGTATATATATGTATGTATATTATATACATATATATCGCTAAATGAGCCAAACTTGACTGATTGAAAAAAAGTTGAAAAAGTGTGAATTAAGTCTGGATTTCAACCTGTGACTATTGCATACTCTAGTAGTCATTGTGGTGGACTTTATAGCGTCCCAGGTTCAAGCAAATGACCTGATTCAAATTAAATTTTTGTTACTTCATTCCTTCACTAAGCAATAAATTTAAAACAAAAATAAAAAATAATCAGGTAATGCAATATATGATAAGATACTCATACACAAAGTGTAATATAACGTGACGTAGCACAACAGCATAATATAACAATAGATACTGAAACATGAATCATATTTATGATTCACTTGTGTTCAGCTATTCTAAGTAGTTTCACTTAACCTTAATAGGTCAGTGGAATGAAGATGCCTACCTTTAATATGTCTTCATATTTAGTAAACAATATGTTCTTGTAATTCCTGTATTTCCACCATCTTTTTACGTGCTCAAACCAAGAACCGTTAGCCACTGAAAAAAGGATAAGTCCATAAAGGAAAGAAGTCCTAATTAAACAGATAAACAGACAAAAGTTCCAGTTGATTTACCAATTATAAACTTGCCAGTTAACTGACATTGTTGATGACGGTTCCCATAGCAACCACTGCTTCTTCTGGCAGTAACTGTACAATGATGAAAATTGTGATGCTGATAACAAAAAGGAGAAATAATAACAACTAGCCAAATGCCACAAAAGAACCCATACCACACCACACAAACCTGCCACACCATGCCTCCCACATCTTACCACAACACCACACCGCAAAACCACACCACCCAGACAACACATCACACCTCCCATGCCTCACCTCACAACCACCCACTACCCCACTCACACCACACCACACCACCCACACCACACCAACCCACCGCTGCACTCGCAGCACATCACCCAACCACAGCACACCATACCACAACACCACACCACCCACAACAAACCACACTCACCACACTACACCAACACCACAAACACCGCACTACCGACACCCTACCATCCCACCAGATTATCCACACCACTAACACACACGCACGCACGCACACACACACACACACACACACACACTACCACACCCCACCACACCATCCACAGCACACCAACACCACACCATTCCACAGCACACCAACACCACCACATCACACAACAACCACCACATCACACGGTGATCATGATGTTGATGGCGATGATGATTATGCCAACGATGATAACACCTACAGCACCAGCACCAACAGTACAGTATCACGGCAAAACCATTCAGAACATTTTGCACAAAGCCAAAACTGTGTGCTGTAATAAATGCTCTTAGTCTGTCTACCAAATGATCAATAATGCACGGACATTCTACATAGTTTTGTTTGATGCTCGTCAGATGATAATAGGCTAACACAACTGACTTACATGTAAAATCTATATCACTGTAGAACAACGGGTAACAACAATGCCTGGAACAGCCGCGAAACTTCTCAAGCTCAAAGACAATGGATGTTCCAAATAGCGTGCAGCTTAGGGAGGTTGAAAAAGAACTTTTTGTAGACTGTTTTGGTCTCTTTCTGTGAGTGTATTTATTTTTTCACAACATGCACAAACAGTTGCACAAATTGAGGCTGTTTGAGCAGTTTTCTGCGAGATTTGCACTAGTGACCCTCCCACGAAATCTATTATGACTCTTACACCCACCATTGAAAGGAGCTATCTACCCATTACTGGCACCAACTGCGGCCCATTCACATTCTCTAGAAATAAAAAGTACAAGTTTTGCAAAAAAATGGTCGAAAATGGATGTTTTTGGAGGTTTTTCGGCCACCGTTCCTCCGGTAGGGCGGATGCGAAAAATAAACCCCAGGGTGCGAACCCTTGGGTGGAGACCTTTCATTTGACGTATAGATCGCCGAAAATGGCGCCGTCGTTGGAGCTGTTGCCTCGTTATAGTTCGAGCCTCTATAATGTATATATATATTATATACACCAGCGAAATTATTATAATAACAATGACGGCACCATCATGAGATTGATTATAATGATGATGATGATGATGATGACGATAATGATAATGATGATGATGATAATGTTATAGCATAGCCAATATTATAGTGGTTTCCAACCTTTTTTGGCCTACGACTCACTTGGCTATTGGAAAAAACAACAAAACCCACTAGCCTACACTGTATTACATACCATAGCTGTCTTTGAGCCAAATATGCAAGTTTTTCCTGGAATTTTTGCAAATATCAAACAAAAACTGAGGGACAAAAATTGCACTGAAATGAGTTTTTTGCTGCAGTAATTATTTTCCATTTTTTGAGAAAAACTTTCTCCTAGTTCACAAGAAAAAGTCAAAAAAACATAAACCAAAGATTATTTTATCAGACGTGATATGATCCACATGGAAAATAAACTACGGCCCATTGGTCCACAAACCATAGCAGTAAGAATTGCTAAAGCAGCAAGCTACTATTGTTAAGTTATATTTCCAGATTTTCAAAGTAAAATACACTTTTGAAAATTAATGTATTACCATTTCCTGACGTGAAATACTGCAGAAACCGACTGAATGGCCAATCTTTTATTTGACCCAGTATCTTTGCAGCTCGATGAAAGTGGAAAAACGATACAGCGACATCTTTCGGGTTTCTCATCAAATATATCACCTACAAAGTACAAATACAACACAATGTCACCATGAACTTCTATAGATCGTTTTGGAACCCACATCATGCTTATGAAAATGTGAAATGCTTCAATTTTCCACATGCCTTCGAATCACACGCTCTCACTATCGTGAGCTTTCTCTCTCCCTCCCTCCCTCTCTCTCTCTTTTTCTCGCTCCCTCCCTCTCTCTATCTCTCTCTCTCCCTCTGACATTAATTTCAATATTCTTAACTTTACCTTGCAGTTTTGCTCAAACACTGCAGGTGGCAGGTGCTCCGGATACAAATGTGAACAAAATATTCTGCATTCTGCTGGGGTGGCATTTAATTTTTTAATCTTTTGCTCTGGGGTCAAACCAAGCAGTGGCTCCATGAAGTTTTTATCCACTGTGTATTTAAGCAATTTTTCTTGATCTCCACGAAACTTAATTGCAGTAATAATACTTGATACCCAGTTAGTACCTGAAAATAACACACATTAATATGGGTATCAATGCTAGTTTTCTGTTGAATAAAAACTGATTGAGAGAAGTTAGTCTTTTAAGATCAGCAGAAATTATCGTCGTGATTATCATCATTATCATCATCATCATCATCACGATCAACATAATAATCATCATTGTCATTATTGTTCATCATTACATCAACATCATCATCAATATGGTAATCATCATCATCATCATCATTATCATTACCTACTACATCTATTCATCCATCAGTAATTGATTGCTCCCTTATTTGTTGTTTTATTTATTAATTTATTTTCTTGTTTATTTATTTATTTGTTTGTTTATTTACTTGTTTATTTATTTGACTATTTTTACTTACGTTTTTGTTCATTTGGTAATTCATTCATTTTGTTATTGGGCAGTCAGTCAGCTAGTCAGTCTGTCAATCTCAAAATATTTGTTTAACAATAAACTGTAAAGAACCACAGTTAAAATCATAACTATAATTTAAACATGTCACACAGATTAAGCTTAACTGACCTGATTTTGGATAGGAGCAGACAAAGATATCGGTGGGTTCAATTTTCACTTCACCTCTTTGAAACGCTGGTAGCAAAATGTCGTAGATACCCACATCCCTAATAACCCCATCACTTCCTCTTTCAATGTGCTGCCTCCTTGATTCATACATAGCTGGCCATTCCATACTGAATAGTTTTACTTTCTACCCTCTCCGAGATAAACCTGCCTGTATGTAAAAACACTAGCAATAATACATTAATTCGTACCCAAAAAATGAATTCGTCAAAAGCTGCTATCTCTTATTTTACTATCTCCCGATTCGCACACTCCTTGATAAACATTTTCACCTGTTAGCTTTTCTGGATCCTGCATAATTCAATATAGGTGCACGGGAGAAAATTTCACAAGAGGCATAAAGAACTTGCCCTGAAATGTTGCCTTAGTTTGAGGGCATTCACCTCTGGCAACCCATAGCAATTGCAATAGTAACAGCGTGGCATAGGTAAGCAGTGCCTATAATAAAAACATTAAATTAAACTAACTGATGACAATAATTACACTATACTTTACCGACGATGTAAACACACTTGCATGAACGGAAGTTTTCATGAGAAGGACCTGGATATGAAAACAACTACTGCAACATCCAATCAAGAGCCTGCCGAGGTGAGCGCGTGATTCAGTATATTGCCTATTAAGATCTATGCACGTGATCTGCCAGTGCAATAAACCAATCAGCAGTGTGTAGGCGGGTTATGTTACCTGTCCAGAGTAGTATTTAAGGAGGACAGATCCAGAGGCAAGGCACATTCGCTGCGACAAGGTCTGCTACCACAATGTCTGATAACAAACTCTGCTAATACAAGAGTTGCTAACAAACTCTGTTAACACAAGAGTTGCTAACAAACTCTACTAACACAAAAGTTGCTAACAAGGTCTGTTATCTCAAGAGCTGCTAATTATAAGCCCTGAATCATAATAAAGCAAGCTAATTAACTATAATAATAATTCAATGTTGCAAAACTGCCTATCAAAGCCAACATTTCTTCAATGTCAGTTTTTCTGCTATTAACTTCAAGGATTAATTTGTGCCGAAGTGTGCCTTAGGCTTAACAGTCAAATGAACCCAAGCCATCGGTGCAAAATACCATCATCTGCACAATTTCTGTTACATAAACCCCTAGCCACGTTACAATAATATATAAATGCAAGAAGTTCGAATTATAAAACATTTACTAAAAAGCATTAGTCTAACAAGACACAAACCAAAAGTTTGCATTTTCACTAAAAACAACATGCAAAAACTTTTACGATACCTTTTCTAACGTTTCAAAAATTCAAAAGAAATAATAGCGACGGTCTATGTTTTTCTTCTGCACCACATTGGATGATAACTATGCCAACACACTGAAGAGCATGAAAAGCAATTCATCGCTCGGCAAAAACTACAGCTTATTAAAGACCAACGTAGCAATTTGTGTTTATCGCTGTGCCCTATATATTTTAATTATCAAAAGCAACGAAATTTGCTAATTTTGAGCAAAAATCCTAAGAAACACACATAACTTACCTCGTATTCAATCATTAACCAACGCTCTTCATGACGGTAGTGACCAGTTCTGCAATACTTGGCATGGATAATTTTAAAACAAGGTTAACCCGCAGAATCCATCAGTGCATACAGTCCTTCATAATTATAAACACGTACAGTTTGTAAGCAACCACTTTGTCTCGCTAATGCTCGTTTACCTTTAAAAACCTGTAAACTTCGGCAGCGCCGTACGCTGCTTTGTCCGTTAATTTTTGCGTCTACAGTGGCTACTTATAACACCAGAAAAAGAGAAACGATTAGTTACTACTACTCCGCAAATACTCCCAGTTTTGGACATTTTGGAGGGCTTTAGTCTTTTAAGAGCAAAACAAGCCTCATAACATGTGTACTGGTCTAACGCAAGCTTGAAGGCTACCATCACGTGGTTGACAAAATGGTCAAACTGCGAATGACAGGCATAGAAAGGGGAAGTTTAAATGACTGAAATGTTTTCAGGAATTACGACATTAAAATACCATAGATAAAAATGTCAGTAGTTGACACAACGTTTTCGGTTTTTGCTAACTCCATATTCACGCGTAAGTGACACTGATATTATCAAATGACCATTGAAGGCTACCAATTTGGGGTGTACTTTAAAATTTCTTTTTCTTCCCCTTTAACAAAACCTCCAGAAACTGCAATTACGAAGCAAAAAAGCTAAGACAATCTAAAGAAGACAAAAGTGACACATGGATCAATAGATTCAATGGATCTATAAATATGTGTTCTTAAATTATGTATGTATATTGTACAAGTGATATTATATTAAAGAAAAGATCAAGTCTTCTAGGCAGCTAGACATGTTATCTACTTGTGGTACAGTCAGAAACAGATGACTAGAGATAATGTGGTGCATTAGTTGAACAAATGTTGACTAAAACTGATCTGAGATATAAAAAAGTTAAAATTAAAAAAATTAAGAAAAGAAAAATATATGGATTGAAACCAATGAATATCCATGGTCTAATTTTTAGATTCAAAATTTAATTGAAAATTTGCCAACCCTTATCAGGTCTGCTTCATCGAATAATCCTTCTTTAGCTCTAAAAAATAGATGCATTAAACGGGGGTGATGGCAAAGTGTCATGGTTTTTATAATGTTCTCCCCAGGGGGAAGCAGCAGTGCGATTTTACAGTTTCGTATGTGCTCCATGAGACGATTTCTAACAAGTCGTTTGGTTTGCCCGATGTATTGTACAATTCCTGACAGATAGAACAGTGTAGTTTATAAACAACGTTTTTTTGTAGTGCAACGCCCATCCAGTCCTGAAAGACAAACTATGCAAAGGGCACGTTTGCCTGCAGCACATGGAGTACATTGTAAAGCAGACCTTACAAAGTTTGTTTTTAAAATTTGTTGTTTCGAAAAGTAACTCTTACGTTCAGCTGTTGGTTTTTCACAATTTTGCGAATTTTAGCTGAAGTCGAGTCATTCACAAATGGAAGAACCAGAGTATCATCAAGCTTAAGTTGGAATGGTTTTTTGATACAATATTTCTGTTTATGTTTATTTGTTTATGTTTATTTTCAAAATGCCATCAATACAAGATTGTTACATATTTCACAAAGAAACTGTAACTACAGCAAAAAAATTTAAAGTCACCAGATATTGATACATCAGGCCAAGAAGGTAGACTTGTACAGGGCTGAGCATCAAGGCTGAGCATCAAGGCAAAATGGAAGGAAAAGATGCAAAGGCGCAAGATAAAAAAAGCAAAAAAATGAAACACAAGGGTGGTAGTAAGGGTAAGGAAATAACAATGAAAAGTGAATGAGATGATGGTGAAAATGAAGATTAGATTCACAGGAGAATGCAAACAGAGACAGATCAATCAGCTGAATCACTGCAAAAATCAGTATGGTGACAATAACCTTAATACTTCTTTTATACTTGTCTAGCACTAGTCTTATCTTTCTATAGACTTAATAAATTTGCAAGGGTACTGATTTTTTGCAGCATAGATTTAATCTTACTGGTCCCCCTGGAGATGCCATGTGTTAGCAAGGCTTCTGGCCATATTTAGCTGGTACTGCACTAAATCCCTTTTTGTCTGGATGGGATGAACCAAATAGAAATTCAAAAATACTCCAAAGTTAACGTTCAATTTTACTCGAATGGTTAACTGACGGATTCAAGTCCAAAAAAATTAGAAATTCAAAATCAACACTGGTTTCAGCTGTGAATTTTATTGACTGATGAAATAAGTTGATATGAGTGAGAAACAGCCAAAAGAATCCAGATTATTGTGTCATATGCCAAAAATGTCATCAGTATAGCGGTTCCTGAAAATAGGTCTATGCTGACATGAATGAAGAATCAGAGTTATTTTAAGAAATTAATGCAGGAGTAAATTACACCCTAGCAACAGAGGTGAATAAGTTTATTACTAATTGTGTTCTGAGGTAGGTCCTTAGGCTTGGTCAATAAGCAAGAACAAACTACTACAAGCCATATTCACCCGTGCACTGTACATTATAATGATCACCTGATAGTTGCATTATATGTGGGACCACAATCAATTCCAAAACACCGATTCTGCTTCTGTTGCAATTTTCAAGTAGACCTATGGTCCTACCTACTAACCTACTAATGAAGACAGCTCGTATAGGTACTGTGGAACTGCAGCACCCCATATTTTCACTCAATATTATCGATAATATTCAATATGATAAGTATTTTCTCTCTAGTTTTTTCTTTGTACTTGTATGGAACCAGAGCACATGAGGGTGGTACTGTTTGCTTCACAGCCCAGCACAGTGGTGTGTTTGGCTGTTTTGCGCAAGCAGCCATGCCTACATGTTTGGGATTACACTCTGTACATTGCACTGCTAGTGTCTGCTGCTAGGTAGAGAAAGTACTGTCACTCACACAGTTTGTTGTCAGTTGTCACATGCGTAAAAACTGTGTACCAGTCTATTCTTGAAATACGGCAATTTAATTAGGCTACTCGTTACCAAATTTTTTTTAGTTTAGGATCTTATCAAGTTTATGTAAAAATTTTCGGTTTGTCTGTTTTAAATTACAAATTACAATATTAAAATTGCACTTGTTTTGTTTTACACAGCATTAAACAATGGCTAAATATTTTCTGAAGCAGCACCCCAGTAATTTTAATTACGAGGCCTTACCTGGGTTTTTATACAATTTGACATTCTACGAGCTGGGATGAAGCACTTTGCAAGTTATTATTGTGCAAAAACATTAATTTTACTAAATTTATGGATCTTTAACACTACATACAGGCAGGCAAAATCGTGGCAGAAGATCAAATATATCTAAATAAGTCATTTTTTCATAACTTTTTCACTACAATGCTCATTTTCAATCTTTTGATTAGAAGAACTATTAATATGTGGATCCAGTTCGATTTTATTCAAAATCCAACTTCAAATCTTTGAGATCACTGTCCGCCATTTTTGTCTGGTAAAGCTCATCAAACGACTCATTTTCTGCTACGGTGAAATGGTTCTTCCAATCAGCAACTTTACCTGTAAGAAAAGTGTGATTTAAAAAAACGAAATGCGTTAATTGTACATATTGAAGTAATTACAGCTGCGCTATTTTAACATGACCGTCCATAGGTAAGTGTGCTTCAGTGTCTAAAAATACTATAATAACCATTCGATGATTTTAAAGTATTTAACTAGAGTTTAATTTTACTGTTGACGTTTAAATCAGTCTTTCCCTTACATGGATAACAGTTCATAGTAAGAAGAACATCAATTTCTTTTCATTGTAAATGGAGGCAACAAACATATTTTGCACTCTCTGACTCCATAATACCAATGTGTACTCCTAACAAGTATTGTCATCTTGTAAATTTAAAGTAAAAATAAGAGTCACCTTTTCTAATGAAGTGAGATATATCATTGTTAATGATCTCATCTGCAGTCCATGCTCCCTGCCCCTCTGTGCTTTGTGTCATCTGGGTGACGTAGGCTTCTTGAATCTCGTCAGCAAACCTTCTCATTGCATTAAACTCTGTGTGGTCGACGACGTCCTGGACCTCTCTATCACTCAGATGAACGTTGATGAATTTAGCAAGTTTTCTAACGTAGTCTTCGTGATTCTACCCAAAAAATTAACAGTAACTGACTTGCCTTTGACAAGTGAATGGCAGTGCCGACAACAGCATTTATAAAAGTGAAACTAGTGGTGGCACTAGTGCAAAGAAGCAGAATCTCTGATAGCTGTAGATGACCGTGACAACAACAACACTCCGTTGTTAATTGCAATTGCTTTCTCTAACTTGACAACATAAGTAATTAACAAAACTTTCCTAACGACTTTGTTGTTGTTCTCTCTTCACTGCAGTTACATGATAGTCTTTGAGCTTTTATCTTTTTCAAGGAAATAAATTAACAATGTAGCAATAGTGCATTTATTTGAAGTATCAACTAAGAAATGTCATTCAACGCTGAATGTTTCTACCAGGTACCTCTATATTATAATAATTTACTCTTCAACATAAATAAGTAAGAACAAATGATTTATTAGTAGTATGAATGCTACGCAAAAAAATGAATATTCCGAACAGAATCAGGTCAGTAGAAAACTATTTTGGGCAAGAAGAAGCATAGGCGTACGGGAGGAAGTTTCACAAGGGGGTGGGTGGCAGAAGAAATTTGCCCTGAATTTTTTTCCAAGTTGCCCTATTTTGAGTGATTTCCAAATAAGTGCAAACAGTGAGCTACATAATTATGTAGGATATAGACTGACAAAAGTGTCTAAAAACAAAATATTTGCACTTATAGGTCTAGATATGTACATGCTTATTTTGTATTCATACCTATCTTTATTCAATATAACGCACACGGAGTGTAAGGAAATGACAGCCTTGTTATACATAAAAATAACCACAAGTAGATGTAAACGCATTTTTTGGATTTAATTCGTTACAATATTTTCTTTAATACGTTTTTAAAACGTTTTCTCATTCATTATTGTCAGAAATTGAAATTAAAATTAACAAATTAATGAAGGGAGAAAAAGAAGTGACTAATGGCATCATTCCCATTGAGAAACCAACATAAATCCATAAATTGTACCGCTGTTTATTTCTGGCACTCGCATTTCTGACTGCGAATAAGTGCTTCACGCAAAATTAAATGCTCTTTATAATAGTTTAATCAGTTTTTATCTGTTCTTTTTGGTTTCTTCTGAATGGGGGCAGACCTTCCTGGCATCTCATAGTAATTGGAATATTAATGGTATATAAATGCAAGAAGTTCAAATTATAATAACCTTTACTAAAAAAATCATGAGTCTAACAAGACACAAGCCAAATGTTTCTGTTTCAAATGAACAAACATGCAAATACTTTCACAATACTTTTTCTAACGCTTCAGAAATTCAAAAGAACCAATGACGAAGGTTTGTGTTTTCCTTTTGCAAATATGTCTACAACTTTGCCAGTACATTGAGAACATGTACTTAACAAGTGTACAAGGATTGGTGTAACAAAATTGATAGCATGTACTATTATTAAAGTTAATTTTAAAATTTTAAAGTTAAAAATAATTCGTTGTAAAAGACACACTAATTGTGGCCACTAAGAAGAGGAAGTGCAGTACATAAACCATTTTTGAAAAATGAAATCTTAAATTCTGAAATTTAAAACAAAATTATTTGTCCTGAGATTGTACAATTCATTTGCCCACCAATTGGCACTGCAGCGCCGCCTCATATGCCTATGAGTCTGAGTGAATTTATAATATCAGGCTTCTCAAACAATGACATCTTGCGTTTACTAAATACATTGTTAATTAATTAACTGAATAGCATAACATGTATATTAACTGCAAAGTTACTTTTTTTTATTAACGTTGTAAATAGCAACTAAATACTGTATGTTTATTTGTTATTATTGCACTTGTGATTATGAAAATGCGAATAAATGATATATAAAGCATATGATATGACATGATGTTTATATATAATATAAAATGTGCTTTCCATAAGTAATTTATAAATACATTATAGACCTTATAAATGCTTTAAAAACACATAAGTATATATATGTATGTATATTATATACATATATATCGTTAAATGAGCCAAACTTGACTGATTGAGAAAAAGTTGAAAAAGTGTGAATTAAGTCTGGATTTCAACCTGTGACTATTGTATACTCTAGTGGTCATCGTGTTGGACTTTATAGCGTCCCTGGTTCAAGCAAGTGACCTGATTCAAATTAAATTTTTGTTACTTCGTTCCTTCACTAAGCAATAAATTTAAAACAAAAGTCAAAAATAATCAGGTAATGCAATATATGATAAGATACTCATACACAAAGTGTAATATAACGTGACGTAGCACAACAGCATAATATACTGAAAGATACTGAAACATGAATCATATTTATAATTCACTTGTGTTCAGCTATTCTAAGTAGTTTCACTTAGCCTTAATAGGTCAGTGGAATGAAGATGCCTACCTTTAATATGTCTTCATATTTAGTAAACAATATGTTCTCGTAATCTCTGTATTTCCACCATGTTTTCACGTGCTCAAACCAAGAACCCATAGCCACTAAAAAAAAGGTTACTAATTTTGAAGCCATGTATTTTAGCAATATACTAATTTCTTGGAATAGTGAATTCATGATCAGTGACCGATCAAAAATCGTAATCAAAATTAATGGTAAGTGTTACTCCATAGAGGAAAGAAGTCCTAATTAAACAGAGACAAAAGTTCCAGTTGATTTACCAATTATAAACTTGCAAGTTAACTGACATTGTTGATCGCGGTTCCTATAGCAACCACTGCTTGTTCTGGCAGTAACTGTACAATGATGAAAATTATGATGCTGATAACAAAAAGGAGAAATAATAATAACTAGCCAAACGCCACAAAAGAACCCATATCACACCACACAAACCTGCCACACCATACCTCCCACATCTTACCACAACAACACACCGCAAAACCACACCACCTACACAATACATCACATCTCCCATACCACACCAACCCACCACTCCACTCGCAGCACATCACCCAAACACAGCACGCCATACCACAACATCCACAACGAACCACACTCACTAC